>OZ010612.1:43772311-43934811 GCA_963932145.1 Acanthosepion lycidas
TTTTCCATGTCAACTAAACTTGAAATTTCTTCTTTCTGGTGGAAGTCTTAACGTGATATAATCTAATCTGAAATTGTTCGTTTATGCGTATTAGATAATCTTTCCTTTATAGAAATCTTTGTATAAAAATATTAAGTGAATAACAGAATAAATGTTTCTATTATATATAATATATATAACAAAGTTTAAAAGCTTTACATGTGACGCGTTTCGTACTTTAGGACTTATTTGACTTCGTTTCTCTTTAAAATTATAGAGACATACACAAACATACACATGGACACGAACCAGAGAGACTGAGAATTTTAAATTTAGAAAAAAATTCTTTTTCTTTGTGTTTCGGGGATACAATCTGTTCAATTTCACCATAGATTCTTTTTCTTTTTGTTTCTATCATCTTTGTTATTAAATCTCCTACATTGCGATAACAGAAATTCTGCCAAGAATGGTGGACCGTTGTCAGAACCTGGGCGCAAATTTACTGTGGATAAAGTAGCGATTAAATTTATTTATTGATTTAGCGGCATATAAACTCTTTATGGGTTATTTAATACAGAAATTTAATTTTCTTGGGAGCATTAATATTTTCTTTTACAGAAAAAAAAATGTATTGCGGGTAATATATATATATATATTTTTTAATTTACTTTTTATGAATAGGTATGGCTGGTAATGAAAATGTATTGCTTGTATTTTTACTGTAAATTTTTTAAAAGTGATTTGAACATAGTTTTGGGGCTAATCATTTGCTCATAGCTGGGACCCTAACAGGTGCTACCATCTAATGATTAAAGCACTTTCTACACATTTTCGTCTTAGTGAATTATATTCTCTTTTGGGGTAGCATTTATGTAGGTACCTCCACGAGATCGATAAAGAAGAGCATAGCATGATGAAAAAGACGCCAAACTTGACGAAAACAAAATTTTATCGTCTAAATAGTAATGTTATTATTAAGAGGAAAGATCAAAGTATTTTGTGGGTATTTTTTTTTACATTTTTTTAATCGTTCCTAGCACGTCCGAAATTTTCGTTAAAAAATCTTGTTTTTTTTTTGAGTCATCAAAATTGGCAGATAATCAATCATGGCAACCATTTCTTTCATTTCATAAAAAAAAAAATGAAAATCTCAGTTTGAAATTCTTTTAAAAATCAATTATAATTTTTTCAAAACTTATTTTAAGAAAATCAGAAAGTATAATGTTTATTTAAAATATTTTGAACCAAGCTTAACTTAGCTTCTGCGCTGAAAAGATCTTGTTTGAAAATAAAACAAAGCAGGTCATAACCTTTCGCGTCACTTGACAGGTGAGGAAAGACATTTTCATGACGTTTTGATAGCTTACGTGAGGACAATTCCTTCTACGGCAGGCGAGATGTAAGGTTATTTAGATTTAAGTGAACAAATTATTTACCTCGTTATTTTAAAGGAAAACATTCAGCGCTCTATTTTTTTGTACTTAGCTTTCACCTTTTCGTTTACGATTCTTTATGGAAAATATATTATCAAGAAATTAAAATAAGACTGTTAAGAGTGAGATTAAATTTAATAAGAAATGTATCTAATTAATTTATAGGCACCTTTCTTATGAAATTTTATCAGAAGTGTACATAAAATACTATAATTTTATGTACATTTATTACATTTTACTGTGTTATTTGTATTTCCATTTATTTTATTATTAATTTTGATATTTCATTTATGGAAAAATGTCATAACTGAGATTAATATAAAAATATTATCATATAAATTTCATAAGATGATACTGATACTTGTAGGTACCCTTCTCAGTTGAAATTGAAAAGTCAAATTAACTTCTCCACATGTGTTTCGCAAAAGTAAAGGCCTTAACAGCGGAGAACAATGCTTAACTTAAATAACGCTACTTAATTGTATTCTGTTTGGTCTTCCGTACTTTATAATTACAGCCCAATTATAAGCACAAAATTACATTTCTTAATTACTGCGGATATTCTGATTAGTCAAAACGATACAATTCACAACGCGCTAAAAAAAGATCTATCTCATAAGGACACTTAAACGAAATCGGATGCGGGTTTTAACTAATTTTATAATATTTTAACAACTTAAATGTAAAAATCTATTATAATTAAATAAATAATAATTGTATTAAAAATTCATTTTTCATCAAAAAAATCTTTTGCTTTCAGAAAATATTGTCCATATTCATAAAAATAACTAAAAGCAAATAAAAGCATTTGAAATTAAATAATATATTTGTTTTATTGAGTTTTTTATGTTACAATTCAGAGCTGATTTTCAGGGGGGGGGGTAAAATTAAAAACAAACAAAAAAACAACAAAAAAACATTAGTTGCATTTCTTGCGCTTTTAACTATTGTACTTACTAAAGTGGACTCGATCGAATTTCTAGAGTTTTCATAAAATTAGTTAGCGGGGTAATAAATATAAAAAAAATATTTCTGCCATGACTTTAATAAAAAAAAACAAACAACATATTTATAATAATTTCGATCATCTGTGAATAGTTTCTGAAAGTTTCATTAACATCCGAGAATTATTTTTATTTTTGCAAAATTTTAAAAATAAACTTTTATCTTTCCTCTTAATAATAACATAAACATTTAGACGTTAAAATTTTGTTTTCGTCAAGTTTGGCGTCATTTTCATCATGCTATGCTCTTTTTTTAGCGATCTCGTGGAGGTACCTAAATTAACTAGATACATAACCGATGTAACTTTGTTGTTGAGAGGATCAGTTCCTGCGCGCGATGACGAATAGAGGTGTCTGGATTTTCGGCCAAATTCTCGTGCACTGCAGCAATGTTTTCAGCTGAACGGCGTAAACGAACACGCAATGGTGTTTTTCACATCTGCCACCGACCCAGTTTGTTTGAATTTATGAACAACTTTTGCCAATTGCACGCTTGAAACTTTAACCCGTTGTTTGATTGTTAATCTTTCTATGCTTGAAATTGCCAAAGACTTGAGTTATTAAATCTGAAAGAAAAAGAAAAAATCATTAGACGCTTAAACTAGTATTATACTAGTTGCCATCCAAGGCTATAGAACCCGATGTGTCCTGCTATTTACCCATAGATGGGCGAGAAGAAGAGGATTCATACCATTCCTATGGGTATTGAATAAAAGCTTGTATTTAATCATTAAAAAATGATTTGTATACAGTTGACAGGCAATTCCGAACTGTTAGCGGTGTCGTGCATGGTATCCATAAGAAAGTTTCGATCCGGCGAAGCCATATAAAACGTGACTCGAATTATTATATTAATGTTTTGGTTTTGTTGTAATTGGCAGTGTTGGGCGAAACTATTTCTAGCGTATACTGTTCTATGTTCAGTTGTCCTTATTTTATACTAAAGATTCATATAACTAATCCAAACACTGAGTTTCTTTTTATAGTGATGTTCACCTTGTACAAGACCCGAGAGCCGTTCAAGTTAGAGGGATACAGAGTAAGTGGCACAGTTTTATTCGGATATGTGGGGAAGATAACCGTTAACCCAGACATGAACAGGTTAAGATTGTAGTGATCCTCTTGGAAGTTGGTTTCATAGGGCAGACTTTCGTGGAAAGAAACTGCTCGAGTGAAACTTACATATCACTCGATAGGATACAAAGTGAATGATGGTGATTCGCTAGAATGTGAGTAACATGGCGGGTTTTAGTCGTGACGGTTACAAGTGATGGTCTTGAGGAATGTAGTTCATTAGAGCACCTTAAAATGGAAATAGCGATTGAATAGGTTTACGACGTTTCGTCTCTGAAAAATGGGCGTGGGGCATTTGAAGTGTTTTGAATTTATGAATTCTACGTCGGGAATCCGTATAGTAATTCATATATTTGTGTATTTAGGCAGCAAATTTTCATTTAGCCATGTCTGATTGAAGAAATTACAGAGATTATGTCTGCTAATTTTTAACAAAATTCGTTCATACTCACGAATAAACTTCCGTGTATTGATATTAGAGGATGAGGGAAATGGGCTATAGCTGTTTAAATTACTTTTATTTTTATTTCCCAAGTACTTTCGATCTTCTTCCAAGAACATCTTCAGGGGTGCAAGTAGTGCAAAACTATAATTTGCTTAGGTTTACAAGTATTTATATAAAGCTGTGCGCGGCTATACATTACCGTAATTGTTCATCATTCTTTTAAATGCAAACGGTTGATAATGTGCTGAATGTTCATTAGAACATGAAAAAATTATCCATTATTGAATTTTTTCCTCTATGTCATAATGTTATTTTCATACGCGCATTAAAGAGTGAAAAACTGTTCCTTCATAGGCATTTCAGAATATTACTGCAGTATTCATAGTTAATTCTGTTCAGTGCCGGCTTAAATTTTTTAATATAAATTGCTTCTAGCATCTGTAGTTTGAATTTATTATTTTCTTGTAGGATAGTTGTGTTATCTAACTACATCTACAACAACATTTCTGTCCACATTCACAATATAAAAAAATACTGATCGATAACACAACCATTAATATCAATACACGGAAAGTTATTCTTGAATATGAACGGATTTTGTTAAAGATTAGCAGACATAATATCTGTAATTTATTCAATCAGACAGGCCTAATTCGTATATACAGATAATTCATTAATATATAAATATTGGTGTTTATTTGGTTGCATTTTGAATCAAACAAAGAAAACGATCCGAAACAAAACAAAAAAACATGACGCCAGTAACAACTTGCCTATTTACAGACACGCTGTATGAAGCCACACATAATTATTTGATAATTCTGTACCAATATATAATCATATATTTATACCTAATCATAATACTACTCACATGTTCATCGCACATCAATTTTCTTGCAAAACGTCGATGACCAAATGTAAGGAATTATAAATAAATACGTGATATTTGCATAAAAACTTATAAAAACTTATGTCCATCACGAAAGGAAAACAAGTAATTCCGTTAAAGTCAGACTTAATGAAAACCATAACCGAAGGTAAATAAGAAAAGTCTATCGGAGTGGATCGCCTCTGAAATGAGAAAGGTACTCACTGAACTTTTGGTGATGAAATCTAAATAACTGAGACGACCAACCGATGGAAAGCGGCGACATATATTATCTTTTCGATGCATAAATCGGGTAAGTCGAGCGACCGCTATCGTGCGGATTTTATTGCATTGTAAAGATGATAATGTAGAAATATCCAATGCATAGATGAAAATAACCTGATGTTCTTTTTGTTACGTTTGTGTACTTCGACAATGAAATCCGAAGAGACATTGGGATTGCGAAAAAAGCCTTCCAAAAACTAAGCAAAGTATTAAGAAACAGGAAAATTTCATTAGAAACAAAGACAAGAGTAATGACCTGTAACGTAATATCAGTCCTCCTATATGCCAGTGCATGCTGGACAATCTCCCCACAGATGAAGTATAAACGTGAAGCAACAGAAAAGTAATTCTACAGAAGGATGCTGAGGATGCAATGGTCCGAATATGTGAGCAACGATGAAGATTTTGGCAAAATGGAAACAAAGAGAACATTTATGCTTAAGAGAGAGTTGACATTTCTAGAGCATATAATGAGGAAAGAGGGCTTGGAAATTTTGATACTTGCAGTGCAAATTGAAGGCAAGTGGGCGGGGGAGGAAAACAACTTATAACCTACCTATCGAGCTTGTGTAAATTGATGGCGGAATAGGTTTTAGGAGAAATAACATGAAAGACATAATTTATTAAGAACTACAAAGGATAGGAAATTGTGGAGAGCCATGATCGCCAACGTCCCGAAGAAGAAAACTGTACGCTGAGATGGATCGATTTAGTAGTGACGTCAACGATCATCGTTTTCACGATTTTCTATTTTTCTCAGGTTCGTATATCCCACAAGGACGGAAGAATGGATCTATCGAATCATTGTCTCCAACATCAAATACATGAAGAAGAACATTTAAAACAACATTTTAATTATTAATAATTCAATACTAAAAAATCTACGAAGGTCGGTTGAAAAGTTCCTGGTATCGGACATGATAATATGTGAAGATGATGAAACTATTTTTTCGCCACCGGGGAAAATTTGTATTCCCTTTGACGTCTTCACTTTGATAATGAAAGAAAGACAAAATCATAGCAAAGAAAAATGTCTTGGGATCTCTGAGGCAACGTAGTTCAAATTTATTCCCCCAACTTATCACCCCATGATTTAGTTTTGAAGAGAGTCTGTATCTGTATTAGAGCTGTTTAGTATTATTGGAATTTAAATCAGGGACTTATTATTATATTCTTTTCTTTGATTTATGCTGTGTACACATTTCTTTCCGGGTCCAGAGACCCAAGGTTAGAAATGGTATCATGTCATTTTCCACTAGCCAACTGGAAAAAAAACACATATTTTATATAGATAAAACCTTTCGTAAGGTGTGGGCTGTACTCGTGAGAACATTTTTTTGTTTTTGTATTTCTTTAAGGCATGCGCTTCCAGGAATCCTTTCTATTAGTCTACTGGAATCTTTTCCAACCAATCCGAGGGCTTTATCTAAAACGAGGATTGTTGATGTTCCCATGTGCCACATTTTGGAGATTTAGATTTCAAGATCCTTGTGTTTTGATAGCTTTTTGAATATCTTCAAAGATACATTGCATTCTTCAGGGACTGCCATATCAATAAGGATGGACATTTTGTTTGCAAGCACACACATTATTGCTTATTTAGATTACAGTTTGTATTGATATAAATAGTAGTTCGTGGATTGTTTGCAAATATATACAAATATATATGCAAGAAAGTGTCCTTATATTAATAAATATCTCAAAATTTAAATAGCTTAAATTAAATTCTCAAAACAAAACTATTAAATAAGTGATATAAACAAATTTTTACTACGTTAATAAAAACACCGATTAAAAAAAAAAAATAAAATATGAAAAAAAAAATAAATATAAAAACAAGCAAAATAATTTAACCCAAATAAATAAATAAATAAACGACTTCCGGTAAAATAACCGCTATAATAGACTACCCACAATGCACCACTGACCCGTATATATATAAATAGCCGAGAAAAATAACAGCACATGTGGCCTGATGATTGCATATAGCATGAAACAGACTGTCGCCTCTAAGTGTTAACTTCTATGTTCACTTTTATATCTACACATGCTCTATCTCTGATATTGAGCACTTTATCCCATAAATATAGCACACCTTAAGACTATATTTCTTCATATTCAGCTCCTGGTAAATAGTAGAGCACTTTCGCTACATTTATAACTCAGTATGGACATAGAAAAATTTAACCTCGACTACTCCATAAAAAAACATACCCACCGCATCCCCTCCCATATATAAACTAAAATTAATTGAAAAAATAGAAAGTTTCCTAAAAAGAATGAGATGGAAAGTGCACTTTTTAAACCAGGACCTTCACAATAACAATACACTCAAGGAAAAATACGGCTTCAAAACAAAAAAATGCCCCCCCCCACAACAAAAAGAATTAGACGATTTCGAGAAAGACATAACTGACCTAGTTAGAAAAATAAAATTCCATAAAAAACAAGATGCGTTCCAAAAAAAAAAAAAACTAAAAGAAGATATAACTAAAATAAACAACTCAGCAAAAGTATTTATCGCTGCTGACAAAACGAGAAATTTATACAAACTAAGCCCCCCTCCTACGCACAACAAATTACTGAAGAACAACATAACCAAAACATACAAAAAAGCACCCAAAACAACAGTACACGATATCAATAAAGAAGCTAAAAGAATCGCTCCAAAATTAGACCTAGATGACCGAATAAGTTGTATTAGCAAGGCACAAGCCTTTATCACACTAAAAGACCATAAAGAAAATTTCGAAACCTATCCTCCATGTAGACTCATAAACCCAGCCAAAAGCGATCTAGGTAAAATAAGTAAAATAATGTTAGAAAGAATTAATTCTGAACTTAGGAAGAAGTTAGGAGTAAACCAGTGGAAAAATACAAAAACAACTATTGACTGGTTCCACAGCATAAATAACAAACAAAATTGCCAATTCCTACAATTAGACATAAATTTTGCCCATCCATAACAGAAGGCATGTTAGATAAAGCCATCAACTTAGCTCAGGAACAAATAATAATAAAATCAAGCGAAATCAACATCATTAAGCCCGCCCGTAAATCATTATTATTCCACAATGAAGAAGCATGGATAAAGAAAGATGGGATATTTGACACTACAATGGGAAGCTTTGACGGTACAGAGACAAGCGAAATCATAGGTATTTACTTACTACACGAACTGAGCAAAATAATAGATAGAAATGACACAGGACTCTACAGGGACGACGGTCTTATAATCTTAAGAAACTGTAACAAACAAAACACAGACAAAACTAGAAAAGCAATAATAAAGATTTTTAAAAATAACGGATTCGACATAGATATAAAAACTAACCTAAACGAAGTAGATTTTCTAGATGTCACCTTCAACCTAAGAAAAGGCACATATAAACCATATAGAAAACCTAATGATAAACCACTCTACATACACACATCTTCCAACCATCCGTCTTCTATAATCAAACAGATACCAAGATCGATTAACCGCAGGCTTTCCTCCAATTCCTCCAATGAATCCATATTTAACAAAGCTAAGAAAGACTATGAAACAGACTTAAAAGATAGCGGATTTTCAGCAACACTCACATACTCACCACAGAACACAAAAAAGGCCAACAGGAGAAGAAATATCATATGGTTCAACCCACCGTACAGCAAAAACGTAAAAACAAACGTAGGAAAAATATTCTTCAAACTCTTACACAAACACTTCCCGGAATCAAGCACCCTACACAAAATATTCAACTAAAACACGGTAAAAATCAGCTACAGCTTCACCGATAACATGGCACAAATAATAAAAAAGCACAACAGGAAAATTACCAACAAACCACACGAACAAATTAAACCCACGTGCAATTGCAGAATAAAGAACGAATGGGAAATTACAAAACAAAACAACGTAATATACCAAGCCACGATAAAATCACCAGATAATGAAGAAAATGTATACATAGGAGTAACTGAAGTACCCTGGAAACAAGGAAATTATACACACAAAACATCTTTCACAAATAGTAAATATGCGAACAGTACAATGCTTTCTAAGTATATCTGGGGAATTAAAAACAAAACGCATATCACACCAAAAATATCTTGGAAAATAAGGAAAAGATCATCAGCCTACAACAATCAATCAAAAACTTGCAAACTTTGCTTGGAGGAAAAAATAGCTATCATTACTTTCCCAGACCAAAATAAATTATTAAATAAAAGATCCGAGCTCATCTCAAAATGCAGACATGAAAACAAATTTTTACTACGTTACTTAAAAAATTGAAAAAGGAAAAAAACAAAATAAAAACAAATAAATAAACAAAATAACAATAAAATAAGCAAAATTAATTAATCCAAAGTAATTACCAAATCACACCTGTTAGAATAGACGAAATAGAATAATAATAATAATAAAAACCAAAAAAAAAAACCAAAAAAAAAACGAATCCTAATAAATAAAGTAAATAATAAACAAATTAGCAAACCATTATGACCAAAATATCAGTCAGACTAAAAAATCGAATCAAAAAATCGGACGAAAAAAATACCTATAACTGTTATATAACGATAAAAAAAATAAAGTAAAATTAAAAAAATAATAATAATAAAAATAAAAAATAAATAAATAAATCGTACGTTACTTAAAAATCGAAAAACCAAAAAGAGAAAATATACAAGTAAAATAAATTGACCTAAATTCATCCAAGTAAATAAATAAACAAACCAACACCTATAAAGTTACCGTTAGAAAAAACAAATAAAGATAATCAACCCAAACAAACACAAATTAAAAACTGTCCCTGCCAAAATAATAGTTAGAACAAACTACAACAATCAACCCCAAAATCGAATAAATAGCTTTAATTAAATTCTCAAAACAAAACTATTAAATAAGTGATATAAAATAAAAATAAATATAAAAACAAGCAAAATAATTTAACCCAAATAAATAAATAAACGACTTCCGTTAAAATAACCGCCATAATAGACTACCCACAATGCACCACTGACCCGTATATATATAAATAGCCGAGAAAAATAACAGCACATGTGGCCTGACGATTGCATATAGCATGAAACAGACTGTCGCCTCTAAGTGTTAACTTCTATGTTCACTTTTATATTTACAAACGCTCTGTCTCTGATATTGAGCACTTGATCCCATAAATATAGCACACCTTAAGACTATTTCTTTATATATATATATATATATATATATATATATATATATATATATATATATATATATATATATATAGAGAGAGAGAGAGAGAGAGAGAGAGAGAGAGAGATGGCTGAAAAGTCTGTTTCCTTCAATTTTGACAATTGCATGTATCAACAGACAGATGGAGTGGCTAACACTTTTGTTGCATTTCATGAGAAACAACTATTTGATAGGATTGCAAAGCCTTACTGTTACTTCCGCTATGTCGATGACACTTTTATGCCGTTTTCCTCTCGTAAGAGTTCTTTTAATGCCTTAATAATCTCCATCATTCTTTAAAATATACAATGGAGGTAGAAGAGAATAATCAGCTTCCTTTCCTGGATGTATTGGTAGAAAGAACACTTTTAGGCTTTCTTACTAGCGTCTTTCGTAAACCAACTTTTTCTGGGCTTTACCTAACTTGGGAATCATTTGCTCCCAGAAACAGGAAAAATAATCTTATCATTACTCATCGTATTCTGATGTTGTGTTCTGAGTGTAGACTTGGCGCTGAGTTAAAGAAAATTAGTGTTTTTTTTAATGAATGGTTACCCCCAATGTGTTATTATTAGGTTGGTGCAAAAATAATGACGTTTTTGACGTTAAAAAATGCGTCAAAAACGTCAATTACTTTTGCACCAACCTAATACAACTTCCATTGTGGAAAAAATTGCTAAGTTCAATATATATATATATACTATGGAGGTAGAAGTGAACAATTAGTTACCTTTTCTGGAATGGTTCCCCTGAATGTGTTACCACAGCTCCCATTGAAGGTGGTCTTTGTTGAGTTGATGGAGATGACTACTAAGTCTGTCTCCTTCAGCTTTAGATAGATTAGCGAAGGGTAGTCCTTTGGAACATCTGATGGCTGACATTTTAGTTGGCTTTCATAAGAAACAACTATTTTATAGGAATGCTAAGCCCTACTGTTACTTCCGCTACGTCGATGACACTTTTATGTCGTTTTCTTCTCGTAGTAAAGCGAAAGAGTTCTTTTAATGCCTTAATAATCTCCATCATTCTTTAAAATATACAATGGAGGTAGAAGAGAATAATCAGGTTTCTTTCCTGTATGTATTGGTAGAAAGAACACTTTTAGGCCTTCTTACTAACGTCTATCGTAAACCAACTTTTTTCTGGGTTTTTCTAACTTGGGACTCATTTACTCCCAGAAACAGGAAAATTAATCTTATCAGTGTCCTTACTCATCGTATTTTGATGCTGTGTACTGGGGTGTAGACTTGACGCTGAGTTAAAGAAAATTGAACAGTTTTTTTTAATTAATCGTTATCCCGAATGTGTTGTTATACTTCCGTTGGGAAAAAAATTGCTAAGTTCAGTGAAGCAAAAAAATATGGTCCCTCTAAATGTCCTGTATAGGTGAGACTACCGTGGATTGGTCTCATGCCGACAAAATTTATATCAAACAGTGTTTCAATGGCGTATGGTCAGAAGCATTTTTTTTCCAACACGATGGTCTTTCCCCTCGTGCCAGAAGGATGTCTTGCCTGCCAATCAACATTAACTATCCAGAGGTTAGAGGTTATGATCGCCCAGCATGTCCCGGGCCAGGCGCGTAGACACTAGCCTGTGACATCCGGGTGTTCGCAAACTTATGACTCCGCTATCGTTGAGGACTTATCAAATTCTTTTGCTTGCTGGACGAACTATTCTCCTGAATTCATTTCTGTGTTGCACAGGGTACGGACCAGATTCCACTTAGGCATTATGGAGTCTGTTACTATGAATATGCAACGTCCTGTCCTGTTTAGACAACGGGAGTTAAAACATAAGTTTGTCTTATTCAGTGAATCAGTCAGCTAAATGGAAAAAAAAAATCATTTTTTTTTTACCTATTCTCTCCTCTTGTTCGATAATTTACATTTTATTGTCAGCTGTTGGTCAATTTTTTTTTTTTCAACTAATTTATTTTATTCTGCCGACAATTATATTTCTGAAGAAGTGTCGACCGAAATTTTAAAACGTCGTAATACTTTTGTATTGTATTGTGATAGAGCTAACATATTTAGTTGCGTTGATGTGAGTTTTTGACCCTGGGTTTCATGCCTTTTGCGATCGTCAGACAAATCATTCTAATTAAATGTTTGTCTGACGATCGCAAATTGCGTGAAACCCAGGGTCACCAACTGACATCAACACAACTTTTTCAATTTAATTAATATATATGTGCGTGTGTGTGTGTGTGTGTGTGAGAGAGAGAGAGAGAGAGACAGACAGACAGAGGGAGAGAGAGAGAGTATATATTGTTTAAAATGTGTAATACCTATATAGAAAGAGTCCACAATAACGTAAATAGAGAGTTTATAAGTATAGACAAAGTTGCATGGTGACTGTTAGTTTCACGCATCAATGCGATCTTCGTAGCAAGTCTGAAGATTATTGAAGCATAAAACCTATATTCGCGATCGCACGCATACACATATATTCAGATTTTCATTCATCCATTGAAAGATACATCAAATTACATTCATAAGACATAATATAATTATAATGAAAGAGATAAACATAGATAGATAGGTAGGATATGGATAGAATGAGAAAGATAGATATATAAGAATAAAATTAAATAGATAAGAACAGAATTAGATAGGTATGTAGATAGTAAACAGAATGTGATATATATATATTTATATATCACATTCTGTTTACTTTCTATCTATCTATCTATCTATCTATCTATCTATATATATATATATATATATATATATATATAGATGTTGTAATGGACAGACAGATCGATCCAGGGGGAAGTTTTATGTAATTGCTATATTTTTCAATGCTTTGCAGAACATTGACCTTATTTCTAAGGTGAGAGAGCTTATTTCCCAAAAGTGAGACCTTATTTCCGAGTAGAAAGAATTTATTTCCAGGGAGAGACACAATATTTCCGGCTTTGAGGAGTTTGAATACAATTCAGACGAAAGGAATCATAAAAAAGAAAATGTTTGTCTACTTTTTCATCGCTTGAGGAAACATTTAATATTTGAAGTGAATGATTCATAGTCATAAAATGCAGATATTTCGAATATATATATATATATATATATATATATATATATATATATATATGTGTGTGTGTGTGTGTTTGTGTTTTACTAGTTTGTGACTAGAAGGGATAATTCCGAAGATGATATAAATCCAGGGAGAGCTCAATGTAGTTTACAGAGCTTTATAATGATAATATGAAAACAGAGATTTTAAGGATCCATTTCGTTTATAATTTTTATTTCGTGAACAACGAGATGTTCAACTCATCAGAATGAAATCTCTGCAAATGGGGAAAGTACACAGGAGGGACACTTTAGATTGGTAGTGGGACGGAAAGTGAGAGGGAAAGGATGGTTAAAGAAAGAGCTAAGGGATTAGTGGTTAGTAGTAGTCGGTTTACCCAGCCAAGAATTTACTCTATACTTTTAAGATTTTAATATTGTGTTGTATTAACCGATAACGTTGTTGTATTAACCGATAACGTTTGTTGTTTTTTTCGCAGGAAAAATCAGGTCGATTCAAATTAATTTAATGAAAGAGATCTTAATCCAAATAGAGGTCGGTATTAATATAGTAATATGTTGTGGATTCCGGGGATGGAATCCCGCACAAATAAATAAACAACGCCAGTAATTGCAATAGAAAAATATGTATATTAAACGTAAGAATACAAACTTGAAATGAAGATTAGTAGTCCAGGAATGCGGGTTAGTAGAAAAGCATGTGTACAAGTCTCTGTAAGTGAAGCCATAAATATCTCTCTTTCCGGTCTCTCGTACAACTCTGAGTATCCCTGTATCGACGTTTTCCTCACTCTATCTCTCCGTAGTATAAGTATACTTTGGACGAGTCCATCTTGTGTACAAGGGGCGAGCCCCACAATATAATACTTAAGCATTTGTTTTTTAGGCCGAAGTCTAATAGTCAGTGGAGACATTGAGTAGAAGGGAGTGTAAGACGGAGATACAGAAGGGAGTATAAGAGGGATATATAAAAGTGAGTGTATGAGGGAGATATAGAATGGGTGGAAGGGTCTGTGACGAGTGGGATGAACCCGGAGTTTTGGGGAAGAAGAGAGTGAGAAGAAAAAGGCAAAGTAATTTTTGGAACTATGTAAATTGGTTTATGTGGTAGGTTGACTAGTGTTAGCTACCATGAAGTAGTCCCAAGTACAAATAATAATTAGAAATGACAATAATATTTTCAGATACAATATATAAAAAAAACAAATAAATTTGGAGAAGTTAATAGAAATTCACAACAAATACGAAAAATAAAGAAAAAAAGAGTAAAAGTTATGGAGTATGAAAATGATAGAAGATTTGTTAGTTTGGAAAACATGGGTAAGGTGTACATCGGCAAGAGAGTCTTCGGTCCAACCATGTGTGTTGAGACTCGCAAAAAGTCACCAGGTCTTGTAATATTCAATACTAGTAATTAATAATTCAATACCATTTAATTTAATTCGTGGTGCAAAAACAGAGCTCAATATATTGAGCTATGAAGTATATATCAATAAATACAAATATACAGACGTTTGTAGTGCAACTTAAAATTCCATGTTTTCTGAAGTCGTCAGGTACATATGGCGATTGTTTTGCTTATTACAGTTGTTTTGAAAAATACTGGGTGTCATGGGAGGAACGCTAAATTATACACGTTTTCAAAGCTCAAAATGAATATAAACTCAATTTATTACTAGGATTTAAATTTTAAATATAAAATTTATGGAGGGAGATATTGGGAAAAGAAATGATTCAACCTTGAAGTTTATATGGTGCATGCTTTGTTTGTTTTTGGAAAATAAAAAAAGGCAAAATTTTAGTTTAGAAATTATAAAGCATAAGGAGCAAGTAATACGAACAAAAAGGAATGGGTATATGTAGTGGATTGTATATTTTTTTTTATAATAATGAGTATAATTTGTAGATGTCGTAGTTGGGTTAATTGAAAGAGTCAGGTATAGAGCCATCATATCTCCTAAATGCTCGATAGTTGTTGAATATCTTTCAGAGCGTGTCGAGTAACGCGGCATCAACTAGGAGGACATTATCTTTTTGGAACAGCACTTTGCTGAAAAATGTTCTGGACGCACCTTAAATTGTTCACGCTTTAGGTGTTACGTCCCTTCAGGACGTAGGCGATCATAGCTCTCCACAATTTCATGTCCTTCGTAGCCCTTAATAAATTTTGTATTTTTGCTATTTCTCCTTGTCCCGCCATCCATTTACTCAAGCTTGAATGTATGTTACACCTCTCTAAGACAAGGATGTGTCTTCTCGCCAGATTTATTCAAGCTGTACTGCTAGGAGATTCTGAGAGAATTAGAAGCCGTTCAGAATTCATTATTAGCGGCCTCAATTTTAACAACATAAGGTATACAGATGACACAGTCTTGATAGCCGACATTGAAAGAAAGCTACAAAATCTCCTACAGACGGTAGTGAACGAAAGCAAGACGATAGGATCAAACATCAACTGCAAGAAGGATAGGCTCCTTGGTTATTAACAAAAAGAAACTTACAACGCATCCATATTGGTGAGCATCTGTACTACGTGGCCATCCAGAACCTGGTCTATGTTGGTAGGTTATATTTGTGACCAACATTGCTGTGTCACCATAGCTTCACGGTCAACATACTCAGTAATCTTCCAAAATGATTACCCAGCCTGTTGATAGTCAACAATTAAATTGAACAACTGGAGGGTATATGTGTCTCCATGGCATAACACCTACTCGTCCAGCAAAGAGGCAACGTTCTTGCAAAGTTACAGACATATTGTATTTCGGTTGAGGGTTATGTGTTGTTGCGGATACCTGACTGCAATGTTGAAAATATCACCGAACATTGTCACAACGTTATGGTAAATTTGTAAAGAGCTGTAGCTGAAAAATGTCTCACTGATCAAACAACATCAGATTACATTTTACACTTATCGTAAATTGTGGCGTATAAGTCGAGTTTTCAAAGTTAAAAAGTATTGCCAAAACTTGTTTGCAAGTCAATAAACAATGCATTTATTGTCATTTAAAGAGTGAGCACATTTTAAGGACATCATATATATATATATATATATATATATATATATATATATATATATATATATATCAATAAATATAGATATACCTACCTCTGGTGTACGATTTAAGTTTCGTTGGCTACCCAGCTCGTCAGGCACAAGATATAGCTTATATAGCTTCAAGCTATAACTTGCACCCTACGAGACGAATTGGGTAACAAACGAAACTTAAGTCGCACACCAAACGTAGGTATATGTATATTTATTAATATATATTTCTTGGTTCTGTCTAACCACATCGAGTACCTCTTGGCAAAATTTGGTAATTATTCATTTCCTTACCTGTGTATATAATCCAGCACGCGAGTATACGGTTGCTTATATTTAGATATTTCCTTTTCCTAAACATACATATATATATATATATATATATATATATATATATATATGTGTGTGTGTGTGTGTGTGTGTGTGTGTGTGTGTGTGTGATGGACTCTCCCGTCGTTTTCGACGTATGAGTCTCTTTCAGTTCAGTTTTTATGCTTATCTTTCGTATGAGGCAACCGTCCCGTACGGGATTTGCAAAAAAAAAAAAAAATCCCCACGAAGGGCATTACTGAAGGGTTGACCGTCATATGGGCTGATATATTAGCTCGAGATTTAGAGTTAATTTTTAATTCTCTCAGATGGTTGAAATAATTCTTTTCAAAGTTAGTTATACCTCGGTAGCAGGTGTTTCTCTATTTTGCTCGGTTTTCAACAGCAAGTTCAAACTCCTCTATAGGCAAGTTTGAAGCAATTAAATTGTATTTAAGTTTGTCCTTGAAGCGTAACCAAGGACAACCTACATTACACTTACTATGAAAAAGTTGGCTATACATGAGGATTTTTGGCATCCGATCATCACTCATTCTGATGACATGATCAGCCCATCTGAACTGTGATTGCACCAGAAAGGATTCAATACCACCGACGCTACATTTGATGAAAAGATCAGGGTTAGAGATTTTTTACCTTCCTTGTATAACCGCATATTGAACGAAGACACCGTTTATGAAAAGCATCAAGGTGATTGGTGGGCGTCCTGTATGGCTTCCACAATTCTGACCCATTAAGAAGTGTGGTGAGAATGACTGCTCGATAGACACTGATTTTCTTTTTCAGTGAAATTCCATGAACATCCTGTAGGCGATGTTTAAACTTCCCAAAGGCATTGGTTGCCTTTGATATTCTGTTAACTATTTCATCATCCAAAGAAGCACTTGAATTGACTTTGCTTTTTAAGTATGAGAATACTTTTGCATACTTCAGATTGTTGTTGCCAGCAGTAATGGGAACGATTGGAAAGGTATGGGAAAATGGTTTTTGTTTTACACCCTTGACCT
Source organism: Acanthosepion lycidas (assembly GCA_963932145.1). Classification (NCBI taxonomy): domain Eukaryota; kingdom Metazoa; phylum Mollusca; class Cephalopoda; order Sepiida; family Sepiidae; genus Acanthosepion; species Acanthosepion lycidas. Next base: position 43,790,021 of record OZ010612.1, read on the forward strand.
GCTTAAGTGTGGACCTTGGTTTATGGAGAACTTCAGTTTTCTCTATGTTTATAGTTAACTCGAATGCGTTGCAAGCGGTAGAAAAACGATTAACGAGCTTCTTCCATTGAGGTGGCCACGATCGCAGCGTCATTAGCAAACAAAAGATCATGAATAATGCTTTTGCTCTAGTCAGCGATTTTGCTTTAAAACCTTTATGTTTACTTGTGCGCAATTCATATTTCACACCCATGTCAAAATCACTAAAAGTATGGTGTAGAATGACCGAAAAAAGCAAAAAGTACAGGAGCCATGACACAACCTGAACAGATGCTTTCATTCTATCATGAAACGAGATGATGACATTTAGCATTCTTTCAGGTATGCCAAGCTTTCTGAGCACTTTCCAGAGGACACCCCTGTTCACAGTGTCAAACGCTTTGGTCAGATCGATAAAGACGGTATAGAGTTCATGGTTCTTCTCGCGAACTTTCTCAGCAACCTGACAAAGTGAAAAAATCATATCAATGGTTCCCCGACCTGAACGAAAACCACACTGAGATTCGGGATAGATGTCATCAATAGGATATTTGATTCTTCTGTTGAGGATAACACGAGCGAGAATTTTGCCAGCGATACTTAGAAGTGCAATGCCACGTGAATTATCACATACAAACTTTTTGCCTTTGTTCTTGAACAAATGTTTTATGCAAGCATCTTTGTAGTCCTGTGGAACAGAACCAACCTTCCATATGGCTTTAAAAAGCTCGGGGAGTTTCTTAACCAGAGTCTTCCCACCATATTTTAAAATTTAAGGGGAAATAGCATATTTCCAGGGGCTTTGTTCGAGGACAACTGCTTGATAGAATCCTGAATTTCCTTTAGGCATGGCCCAAGAGACAACTGGGAAAATTCTGGTCACTGATAAATTGAAGCAATCACGTTGTCATCGATGGCAGAAGTGGAATTAAGGACACTTTCAAAGTGTTCTTTCCATCGTGATATATTTTCCTACTTGTCAGTGTGGAGTTTGTTACCGTCTGACTACAGAACAGGTGAAATTCCATTTCCTTGTGAGCTGTACACCTTTTTAAGGCCTTCATAGAATGTTTTGACATCTTTTTTTACCAGATGCCACCTGGATTTCCACAGCCTTAACAGACCACCATGATTCTTTCATTTTTCGGGGAGCATTTTGTACTTCCGACTTACACTGCTTATATACGCGTTTTTTTATGGACAATTTTTGTTGTTTAAGAATATTTTGTACGAATCGTGCATCTTCTTGATGAGACGTTGAACGTGAGTTTTGATGCTTCCTTATGGGAAGCCCTAGAATTTCAAGGGAGTTCGAATAAATGGCATCTCTGAGAGATTTCTAGGGGGATTCAATGTCTTCTGAGATCACAACTGAATCCAGCCTCGAATCCAGTGTGTCGGAGAGTTCTTTCTTCTTAACATCAGAATTCAGGGGGTGAGATGTTGATTCATTTAGGAACCGTAGCGCTGACGAGAGTTTTCTTGTGTACGAGTCGAAATGATTTTGTGAAAGACAGCAAGTGCTGTGGAAAGAGCGAGTGGAGTCTTTCATGTCACGTTTCCTGGTGATAATGTAGTCAAATCATATGCCAATCTTTGGATCTGGGATGCCTCCACGTCGTTTCGTGATGATTGGACTGCTGATAATGTGTGTTCGTGATGGTGAGATCGAATTCTTGGCAGAGAGAAAGTAGCCGTAGCCGTAGCCCATTAGAATTCATACTTCCGATCATGTGAGTGCCAAGGACAACAGGCCATGTGTTATGGACAGCGCCAACCCGTGCATTAAAGTCTCCCATAATAACAAGTTTGTCTCTATGTAGAACTTTGGAAATGACTGTACGTAATTGAGCATAAAAGTTATCAATTTCTAACTCAAGGGTGCTCATGGTTGGGGCATAATAGCTCACAAGAATGGAAGAAGAATTGTCGAGTTCTAAGACTAGAGTCATAATGCGATCATTTATATTCGGAAGAGATGACAGGGATTTAACAATATCTGATTTTATGACAAAGCCTACACCTGATAGACAGGGATCTTCTTCGCTTTTGCCAATCCAGAAAAATATATATCCTGCACTTAATTCCTCAAGTTGAGAGGTGCCAGCAATGTTAGTATTGTGTTTACTTAATGCATCAGCGATGGTGGCTGTTTTATGCTCTGGAGAAGAATCATTGTCTTGGAGGTTTCTTACATTCCAAGATCCGAGATTAACACGTTTACGAGTTTTATTTCTACTAAATCGATTATTGCGACTGCTTTATTGGATAATTAGACAACTGCAGGGGACTGCCAAGTTGATTAAGAGCAAGCAATGTCTAGGGCACCTTTTCTAGCCCCTCTCCCGAGTTGATTAATAGCAAACAGTGTTTAGGGTACCGTTTCTAGCCTCCTCCGCAGATTAAAACAGCACAATTGCTCAGGATTTTCTGCAAGAACTGCTATCTCCGATGCTCGCCACCGTGAGAGCACCAGATAGAGACTTCCAGTACTAGACTGCACCAGTCCTTGTGGCCTTAACTCTCTCGCCAGTAGACTTGATGCTCAGGTACAATAGCAAAGAAGGAACGCGGGACTGAATTGAAGAATATCTACACAGAAGATTTGTTTAGAGTGGTAAAGGCTTGTGTAGAAATGCTGATAACAAGGAGTTGGTGCAAATATTTGCCACGAAGACAATGAACAACAACCCTAAGTTTTTATTATCACGGAGTTATACCTCTCTGGTACTGCCAGTGCAAACAAGAGTGAAGTGCCTTTTGATGGTAATTTCACGTGATTTAGTCCGCATGCTGAAGCGGTATACAGGGTGTGGCGGGAGGAGGTTTAGGGGATAGGTGAAGATCAGTGTTTCACGTCCATCTTAATAATAAGTTGCAGCTGCCGAGGAACAAAGGTAATACTTCTACTCACTACCCCTACATTCATAAAACATATATATATTTTGCAATGGATGTCGGAGTAAACAGATCATCATCAGTGTGCAATATATTGCTATATATATACTAAAGTATAAATTATTATAAAGTATAAGAGAAAATTTTATTATTATTATTATTATTATTATTGTTGTGTTTTTGTTTAAAATATTAGAAAGATAAATAATAAAACAAATTGACTAGTAGTAAAAACGAAACAAAATAAGGTTATAATTGTGAACGCTTTTTCAATAAAATTGAAATTAAGTTTCTTTACAATTAATAAGAAATGTTTGTAAAGGAATAAAATTCATACCAAATGCTGTTAAAAGAATCCTTAAATAGAAATAATAATAGATAAAGAAGTCAGCGCATTATGCGCCACTAAACAAAATAATCATTACAAAAATACTTGCCTCTAATTTAGAAAATTCCGACCACATTCTTAAAAACAACAACAGAGAAATAAATGTTACTCTTCAATATAAAAAAGGTTAGATTAATTCATGCTACTATATAATTAATTTAACAAATACATAATTAAATGGTCTTAATATATATAACTTTTAGTGGGAAATTATACTTGCGAAATAACAATTATTTTGAAATAAAAAAAGAAAAATCGATGTACAACACAACTAAAGATAAAGAAATTTGTACAAAAGATTATAAAAATATTTATATTAATTACTGTAAAATATGTAATAATAACATGATATTATAATATTATATATATATATAGGGTGTCATTGGATTAAAAAATATCGATCAATATTGTGATTTTCTTTCTTCCATTGATGATAATGTTATTAAGCTTATCAATCAGACGTTATGAAAAGAATTTACATAAAATAAATAGACAACACTTGTCTATATTATTTAATGAAACATGTATGAATATATATATATATATATATATATATATATATATATATATATATATAATTCTCAAAATGTGTGTGTATGTATGTGTGTGTGTGTGCGTGTGTTCGGATGTTGTTTACGCGTTGCCACAGTTTTCATCCGATTTCGATGAAATATTTTAGTTTGATTATTTTTCAGTGCCAGTTTTGAGTCCAAATTAGCTGGAAAAAATTACAATCGAAAAAAAAAATCGAAAAAAACTGATTTCTTACACTTAGCGCAAAAATCAAACGCACAATTTAATGGCTATAAAAAACAGACAACAAACAGTTTAGATAGTTGAAATCTAACACAAAAGATTATTAGAATTATAAGAAAAAATTCTATTAGAAATAAAAAATTATCGTATATTATTATTATGATGGTACACGGAAGAGGTTCTTTCCTCGAAAGATAGAGAATGCAAAAAAAAAAGCCCTATTCAGTGGTATCTCCTATTCAAATTGTTAACCCCCCGCCCCCATTTGGGGCCGTGTTTCCTTTGCACCTGATTGTTGTTATTAATATTGATTTTTGGGTGGGAAGATTTAAAACTAAACTGATCCAGTTGAATGGCAAAAATTCCAAGTAATGAAACACCCGGTCAAAGACAGGTTATACTGCTATAGTATATATATATATATATATATATATATATATATATATATATATATATATATATATATAATATAATATATTATATATAATATATTATATATATATAATATATTATATATATATATATAATATATTATATATATATATATATAAGATATTATATATATATATATATAATATAATATATTATATATATAATATAATATATTATATATATACATATATATATACACACACACACATATATATATATATATTTACATATATATATATACACACATATATATATATATACACGCACACATATATATATATATATAAATATATACATATATATATTTATACACACATATATATATATAGACACACACACACATATATATATATATATTTACATATATATATATAAATATATACATATATATATTTATACACACATATATATATATATACACACACACACACATATATATATATTTACATATATATATATAAATATATACAAATATATATATATATATTTATACACATATATATATATACACACACACACACGCACACACACATATATATATATATATATATAGGTTGTGATGGATAAATTGTTCAGTTCATCTTTGATTTTACACGTAGTTTTGTTGGGGTCTCACTCAAGTAGTCGCAGAAACTGTCTGACAGTCATGACTCCTTGAGTGACATGGTGCAGAGTCTTGTTGTCAGACATGGGGTCTTTCAGCAACTACTCTCTTGACCCAGGGCAGCACTACCTCTTCAAGGCACATGATGTAGGCCTCCGTCTTAAGTCTGAGGCCCTCACCGAAAAATTCGGGTGTTCTTTTCTTATCAGAAAGATCAGAATGAGCTTTCCGTGCTATCGTAATCACCATTAGACTTATTAGACTCATCCTACTCTTTCCGAATCCTCTGCACTGTCCTAAGATTTATGCCCAAACACTGAAATATTCGTACTGGAGCTTTCGGCGCGAATGCCAAGACGTACAGGGTGAATTGCATTATAGTGTTTTTTTTTTTCTCACAGCCAGTGCCCAACTGACCCTACTATACTGTGCAGTCGACAAGATCAAAAACAACGGGCATGCCCGAAATTAAAAATAAAAAATGGCGACAATTTACCCATCGCATCATATACACATGCGCACGGCAAGAGGATGCTGGGAATTTTAGATTCTTTTTTCAGCCGAATTCATTTAGAGTCTTTTTCTTTTTCTTTCCATCACTTTTTTAAGTACATATTCTACACTGTCATATTAGAAGATCCTCTCGGAATGGTGAAAAAAAATTGTCGCTGTTATTCAATAAAACTTGGATTTTGGATGAATTCTTGCTGCCTAAATAAACACACACACACATATATATATATATAATATTATTTATTTTAGGATATTAAACCATGTTAAAAATCGCTACACGACCTACAATTATATTTCGACAGCATAAATGTGCCTCTTTAGGCGATGTTAAATTACTGGCGAATAAAAGATTAATTTAACTTCAAACAGCAGAATACTTTTAAAAAAAGACTTGTGGGTTTTGACGTGATTAACCAATCGAATGTGACCTACGATAAATTCAAACTCACCGGAAAATTTTTTTTTATTATAGGTCATCACACGAAATTGTCTGCATGCAAAACTTAGACTATTTCCTTATGGGTAGATACAAATTTTTATATTATTTCGTAAGATGTATCGAAGTCTCACGCTCAAACTTTGCAAGAAGCAAAGGCGAAAGAGATGGGGAGTTAATCTAACATAATGCTAGCCAGTTATATGCTCGTTCAGCTTCTAACACAAAATTTTGTAGTTGATAAATAAAAGACCCTTTTAAGAAACTGGCAAACAAATTAAGATTTCGAGAAAAAAATAAAATAAACATAGCTCTAGTATGTATTGAGTTCTCTTTGAAACTAAATGTTACGTACAGAGGAATCATACATATATATATATATATATATGGAGAGAGATATGAAAATACTAAAGTAATAACAATACTACATGATGAAGCTACAGACATAAATATTCTTTGGATTAATTCATGGATCAATTAAAATCAGCGGGGTGGTAGCACCTATTAGGGACCCAGCTATGGGCAAATACTGAAACCCCAAACAGTAAGAAAGTATAAAAATACCACCAATATGTTATTATATAAAACAATTACTTATTCGTAGCAGAATTACCAACAAAAAACTTTATATCAAAATGACTAACAATACATCTTATCTGTAGTTGAAGCTATGAAACTATATTCAAACTATTTAGATTATAGCATTAAAAAACTCATAGAGGTTGATATACCGTTAAAAACAAAAATTAAAATCATGCCACAATCGTACACAATCACACAATGATCTTAAAGACTTCGATCTGCTGAAAGAATTTTATAACCTAAATTTTCATTCCTTACTGGCTATTTTCTTTTATGTGAGTCACGCGTTCTTACACCAAATCTCGGGAACCAGAAATTTATTTTCTATAGACCGTTTGTTGTTCGTTGCCTTTTTTTTTTTTTTTTATTTTGTAATCTCTCTGCTGGCAACACGAAAGAAAAATCGAACAGACATCTTTGAGTTTATTTTGGGAAGCGCTGGCCGTTTTATCAAAACTGTGCGGACAAGAATTTAAAAAAGTAAATCGAAACAAACAAAAAATATGAAAGAAAAATGGTTCTACGCCCGCTGACTGATTTCCAAACGAAGTCAAAAAGTTAAGAGAAAGCAAAAAGGGTTGAAGATGGATTTTCGTTTGTCAGACATAAATTGTTCTATTTTCTCTCTCCATATATATATATATATATATATATATATATATATATATATATATATATATATATATGTGTGTGTGTGTGTGTGTATGTACATATATGACGAAAACATTTGCAGCACAGTAGCATATATATATATATATTGTTATGGGACCTTACCAATAATAACACAATGGACTATTCCATACGCAATAAATACTGCGCCTCAAGAGGAAGCAGGGGGTTCAGTCTGAAGTCTGGAGTGAGGTCCGTCAGAAGTCCGTCAGTCAGAGAGAGGGAGTCAGTCAGTCGAGTCAGAGGCAGTCCGAAACAGAGTCGCGTTCAGACAATTACTGCAAGACATTGAAATAGTGATGCAGGTCGAGACTACATTGTTCTCCCTACTAAACCTGATTGTTCGTACTAAGACTTTCTACTTCTTTGTATATATTCCTGTTTGTAATATATCTGTGTTATTCCATATCCGTATTCGAGTTCTTCTTTATTGGTTCTACCTTGGACTATCACCGTGGTACAAGGAACCGGACCATAAGATATATATGGAGAAATATAGTTTAAGGTATGCTATATTTATGGGATAAAGTGCTCAATATCAGAGATAGAGCGTATGTAAATATAAAAGTGAACATTTAAATAAATACTCAGAAGCGACAGACTGTTTCAGGCTAAACGCAATCATCAGCCTGATTGCGTATAGGATGAAACAGTCTGTCGCCCTCTGAGTGTTGACTTCAATGCTCACTTATATATATATATATATATATATATATATATATATATATTTAAAAATGGGTAAGTTCGACCTAGGATACTTACTGAAAAAAACATCCCTATACCCACCCAAGCTTCGTATAAACTTCAACTGAGAAAATCGAAAGTCACATAGAAAGGATTAGATGAAAAGCATACTTCTTCCTCAATGACCCCCAAAACTAAATAACTGAAAAACCCGTGACATTTGACAAGGAAATGCCTACCAAAATGTAAAGAAATTCTGAAATTCGAATGACATGACAAATATAGTCTGAAACTTGAAGTTCAAAAAACACTTGGACAATTTCCAGAAGAAAATTATAGAAGACAAGAAAAAATAATGAACTCCAATAAGGAATTCATATTGGCTGACAAGACTACGAACATATACACAATGGAACCCACAACCTACAATAAACTCATCACTAACAACATCACACAATTATATAAACAGACAACCGTACACATACACATACACACAAAACATGATAAACGAAGAAGCTAAAGATATGGCCGTCAAACTAAAATGCGTGTGTGTGTGTGTGTGTGTGTGTGTGTCTGCGTACGTCAATGAATGTACGTGTGTGTATGTATGTTTGCGTAAGTATTGTCCCAACGAAAATTTTTCATCCAACTTCCATAAAGACACCGATATACGCAACCATATATAAATTTAAAAATTGATCAGTTTGTCTGACGATCGCAAATAGCGTGAAACCCAGGGTCACAAACTTACATCAATCCAACTATATATATATATATATATATATATATATATATATATATATATATATATATATGTGTGTGTATATATATATATATATATATATATATATATATATATATATATATATATATATATATATAAAAGTGAACATAGAAGTCAACACTTGGAGGTGACAGTCTGTTTCATGCTATATGCATTCGTCAGGCCACATGTGCTGTTATTTTTCTCGGCTATTTATATATATACGGGTCAGTGGTGCATTTTGGGTAGTCTATTATGGCCGTTATTTTACCGGAAGTCGTTTATTTATTTATTTGGGTTAAATTATTTTGCTTGTTTTTATTTATTTTTATTTTTTGTTTCTTATTTTATTTATTTATTTATTTTTAATCAGTGTTTTTATTAACGTAGTAAAAATTCGTTTATATCACTTATTTAATAGTTTTGTTTTGGTTTTAGAATTTAATTAAAGCTATTTATTCGATTTTGGGGTTGATTGTTGTAGTTTGTTCAAACTATTATTTTGGCAGGAACAGTTTTTAATTTGTGTTTATTTGGGTTGATTATCTTTATTTGCTTTTTCTAACGGTAACTTTATCGCGATTGGTTTGTTTATTTATTTACTTGGATGAATTTAGGTCAATTTATTTTACTTGTATATTTTCTCTTTTCGGTTTTTCGATTTTTAAGTAACGTAGTATTTATTTATTATTTTTATTATTATTTTTATTTTTTTTTTATTTTATTTATCTTATCGTTATATAACAGTTATAAGTATTTTTTCGTCCGATTTTTTGGTTCGATTTTTTTGTCTAATATTTTGGTCATAATGGTTTGCTAATTTGTTTATTATTTACTTTATTTGGGTTGGGGTTTTTTTGTTTTTTGTTTTTTGTTATTATTATTATTATTATTCTATTTCGTCTATTCTAACAGGTGTGATTTGGTAATTTGTTTGGATTAATTAATTTGGCTTATTTTATTGTTATTTTGTTTATTTATTTATTTGTTTTATTTTGTTTTTTTGGCGGTAAATTCGTCACTATAAAATATTGTTGAGCAACAAAACAAAACAAAAAAAATAATTTTTTAAAAGTTCGTTACCTTTCAAAATCGACACGGTGTATTTGTGTGCCTTTTAATTCCATGCACGTTTTTGTAGTCGGCCAGTTTTTTTTTAACGGGTGTCTCGTAGATAACTTATTCAATTTAAAATCACAGTTATTCGTTTACGACACCTTTCAAATTTTTCTGAGTGAACGTTCCTTATGCTTAGTCGTCCTTTAACGGTTTCTAAATATCCAGAAATTCAGAATCCATCGCCGTTCCGTTAGATGATGGACTTTTAATTAATAATTTTTTCCTTCAGCCTGGGTTTTTCAATGACTTTTCCCAATTGTTTAAGGCTATCAATTATTAATTCTTTTTTTTTTTCGTATGGTTCTTTCTACCTCGTCGCCATTGTTGAAACTTGACTAATGCATGGAATAATAATGCAACACAAAATGTATTGAAACAAGAAAGTGCAAACAATATTTACATATAGTCTTTTGTATATTCCTGGGAAGACCGTTCCTGGAATGTGTGTTGACTGAGTCGCAGTCGGGCAGAGTCTCTGGTTGAATCTCTTGATTCCTCTCACTCTCTTCCCGGTACCAACCATATTTATATGGTCGGTACTCCACTATGCAAATTAGGGAGATCCTACCACAACAATAACATAGATAATTTTTAGCACGTTTTTTTTGGTATTACACACATTAATTTGGAAAATCTTGCAAAAATAAAAATAATTGTCAGATGTTAATGAAACTTTTAGAAACCATTCACAGATGATCGAAATTATTATAAATATGTTTTTTTTTATTAAAGTCATGGGAGAAATATTTTTTTATATATTTATTAACACCCCCATAACTAATTTTATGAAAAACTCTAGAAATTCGAGCGCGCAGGGCTTAGTGATTACAATAGTTAAAAGCACAAGGCTTTGAAGAATGCAAATCATGTTTTGTTTTGTTTTTTAATTGGAGCCAACGTACCTGAAAATCAGATCTGAATTGTAACATACAAAACTCAATAAAACAAATATATTATTTAATTTCAAATGCTTTTATTTGTTTTTAGTTGTTTTTATGAATATGGACAATATTTTCTGAAAGCAAAAAAATTTTTCAATGAAAATTGTATTTTTAATACAATTATTTGTTATTTCTTTAATTATAATAGATTTTTACATTAAGTTTTTAAAAATATTATAACATTAGTTAAAAGCAACATCAACCTTTCAAAGTGTCCAGATGAGATCGTCATTGTCTAGCGCTTTGAAAATTGTATCGTTTGGACCAATCAGATTAGCCATGATAATTAAAAAAATGTAATTTTTGTGCTTATAATCGGGCAGTAATTATAAAGTATGGAAGACCAACCAAAATACAATTTAGTTGCATTATTTGAGTTCAGCATTGTTCTCCGCTGTTAAGGCTTTTACTTTTACGAAACACGTATGGAGAAGTTAATTTGATTTTTCAATTTCAACTGAGAAGGGTACCTATAAGTATCAGTATCATCTTATGAAATTTAACTACTGCTAAACTTTAATTTATATGATCTTATTTTTATATTAATCTCAGTTATGACATTTTTCCATAAATGAAATATCAAAATTAATAATAAAATGAATGGAAATACAAATAACACAGTAAAATGTAATAAATGTACATAAAATTATAGTATTTTATGTACACTTCTGATAAAATTTCATAAGAAAGGTACCTATACATTAATTAGATACCTTTTTCTTATGAAATTTAATCTCACTCTTAACAGTCTTATTTTTTAATTTCTTTATATTTTCCATAAAGAATCGTAAATGTAAAGATGAAAGCTAAGTACAAAAAAAAAAAAAGAATGAAAAATTAGAGCGCTGAAAGTTTTCCTTAAAAGTAACGAGGTAAATAGTTTGTTCATTTAAATCTAAATAATTTCACTTCCTTCCATCCGTAGAAAGAATTATCCTCCCGTAAGTTATCTAAACGTCATGAATCACATGCTGTCATCACTTGTCAAAGACGCGAAAGGTTATGACCTGCTTTGTTTTATTTTCAAATTACATTTTTTCGGCGCAGAAGCTAAGTTAAGCTTGGTTCAAAATATTTTAAATAAACATTATAATTTCTGATTTTATTAAAATCAGTTTTGAAAAAATGATAATTGATTTTTAAAAGAATATCAAAGTCAGATTGTCATCTTTTTTATCAAATGATGGAAAATGATTGAAAAGGATTGATTATCTGTAACGAAAATTTCGGACGTGCTAGGAACGATTAAAAAATGTAAAAAAATACCCCCCAAATACTTTGATCTTTCCTCTTTAATAATAATATGAACATTAGACGATAAAAACTTGTTTTCGTCAAGTTCGGCGTCTTTTTCATCATGCTATCTCTGTTTGTTTACATTTTCGTGGCAGTACCTAATTTAAAAGGAGCTCTGTCTATATTTCTGCGATGAGGTATTGTAATTATTTACATTCTGCGACTGTTGTCCTCATCTTTGTTGACGTTTCGGCCGTTGTACGCTCCAGCCTTCTTCAGGTGATTGGAATTTCGAATCGAACTCTTTATTTCGTCCACCGGGGTAGATTCCTCTAGTTCCACGTACCATGCCTCTCCCGGATATTTCAGTTTCAGTTAATTCCCTTTAACTCAACTCTCCAAGTCTATGTTCACCTCTACTGTGGTCAGGTATTGAACTCATAACTCTTTACGTCAAGTCACTGGATTATTTTAGTCAATACTTTTAAAGGGTTCGGTCCGAAACTCTAATCACCTGAAGAAGGCCTGACCGTATAACGGCCGAAACGTTGTGAATATGGCAACAAAGATGCGGATAACGGCCCGAAATATGTAAATAGTGTAAATAATTAGAATACCATATCTAAGAAATATAGACAGGTGTTATTTTGATAGTTTTTAATCCTTAAATTTTATTAACCGGCCTATTATTTATATATATATATATATATATATATATATATATATATATATATATATTAGTGGTAAATATACACATACATATGTCAAAGAGAGCTGAATCTTTAGACCTTCCTGTTCTTCTCTCGTCTGTTACCCCTCCCTATAGCTTTCATTTACTCTAACATTCCTCCCACACTCTCATACATACACTCTCACTAAATTTTGTTTTTTATTCCCGGGGCTGTTTTTTCTTTTTGAATTTGTAGGTCTGATGAATTGAATAGTATTTACGATTCCAATGGAATAAATTATGACCATGGAATATTAGTGTTTGAGCCTTTTTATTATATATATATATATATATATATATATATATATATATATATATATATATACGATACCTACAAACACATCACAACTCAAATGAGTAGATAATACTCCATAACCTCAAACTATAGCTCTTTTATCTTAACTTCATTTCAAACAAACTTAAAAGCCACCCTATCGGACGCCATTTAAACTAACTCCAACGGAGGTCTTGTGATTGGGCCTTCGGCTTATTCAGGAGTTTTAGAGTTCTTAATCTTTGCATATTCTCAGCATTAGAAGCAATCCTGGCTGCCGTTTGATCTGGGTTTGCATCTGCGCGGGACTTTCTTTTCCTCGCTGCGGCCTTGGATCTTTTGATTGCAATCTGGTCCTCTGTTGGCGGAAATTTCTTTTTGCGAGGCATACTTCTGTCGTATGCGATAGGCAACAATAAGCTACAGAAGAATTTAAAATTGATATCTGCATTTAAGCATTGCATTAATATTTAAGGTTACCTTTTAAAAGTTCAACGATAATTTTGCTGTCGCAACTTAATTTAAAGAAAATTTGATGTATGGTAGGTCCTTACTTTCCATACATTATTTGATGAATGACTTTCGCTGGATTCTGGATTTCGCAATTAATTTCAATTATTCCCAAATTTATTTCCAAGTTATAAAATTTGTTATCGTACAAAAAGATTCGTAGCAATAAAAACACGTAAAAATTGCCGAAAACAATCGCAGTCATGAAAACTTGGGAATTCAAAATTTCACGTTTGCGTGTCCGGATCCGGCCCGGAATGTTTTTAATTTGTTTACGGGGTCGATCTGATTCCAAAATGGTATGAGATGTTGGGCTACGGCCTATAGGAGCGAAGTTGATAAGACGGACAATTTTATTTTGAAACACTGTAATCTGAGAACAGTATTTTTTTTTTTTATTTGAACATGAGTTATTAAAAGTTAGAGAGTTGTCTCCGTTTAATCGTTTTATGAGTAGAAACCAAGATGGCGAAATCTGAAAACAATCGCTGTAATGAAAACTTGGGAATTTATAATTTCAGGATTGCGGGTTCATATGTTGCCCAGAATGTTTTTAATTTGCTCACGGAGTAGACCTGATTTCAAAATGGTATCATATGTTGGCCTCTAGGAGTAAATTTGAAAAGGTGTGACATACTGACATTCGCATTAATTTATATAGATATCAAAATTTAGAGACAAAGCAATGATACATTAGAAATCAAATAATAAATAAGACGCGCGTAGTTCTACAGGGACTGAATGTTTCATGAAGCATAAAACAGTCACCACGCAATGGTGATTTCTGTTTTAACACTGTTTGTAATGTCTGTTCATTTTTCGTTTGTGACACATTTTGATTGAAGGAAGAAAGTTTTCTGTACTCAACCACAGGTATGTGTCTGTGTGTGTGTTTGAATAATGTGTGTGTATTGGATGAGGGATTAGAAATATAATATGTCCTCCGGCTGAAAATTTAGGCATCATGATTTTTGTAGAAAATTACAGAGGCGAAAAAAAATATCTCGATCATCACGATTTCATGCATTTGGAATTAACAACATTGAAGCAGTTGCTATGTTTTGGAGGGAAGAATCCTGGAAACTAAAATATCACATAGACCGATGAATAAATAGATACATACGTACTTAGACTGATAGATGGGTAAATAGATGCTGAGACAGAGGCATTGAGAGATGTTGAGACAGAAGTCGGTAGACAGAAAGACGTTGATATATATATATATATATTAAAATAATAAGAAAGAAGAGTAAGATTTATAATCTGGTGTTTTCAGCAATTATTTTTATTAAAAAAACAGTGCCAGACACAAACAGTTGAGCAAAATATTATAATTATTTTCTTTTTTAAAAATATGATTACATCGCGACAATTCTATGTTTCTGTTGAGGGGCCCACCCCTTTTTACACAAATGGACTCACCCAGTATATACATATACGAGTCAAGTCCAGAGTGACAGAATAAAAGGTTGTAGGTAACCGGAAGAGTGAGGGTGAGGTGACAGCGTTGTAGGAGTCACAGTGAGCGAGCACGTAGACTCAGTAAGAAGTCATACAGCGATACTTCAATACCAAAGACTGTATATATATTTTGATACTAACCCGTATTCCTGGAACTACTAACCTGCTTTAAAAGTTTGTATTATTACGTTAATACATTATTTTCATATATTAATTCCTGGAGTTTGTTATTTATTGGTTCCGGGTTTCAACCCGGAATCCACAACAGTTTCAAAACTGAAACTAAAATTTTAAATGTAATTATAAAAATTAAACTTAAAATCCATTGCCGAGCGATGCTGGAAATAAGTTTCTAAGACATTTATTTAATTTATAAGTGCAGACAATCTTAATATGTTGAGTTGTTAAGGTTAAGGAAAATTCAATCTATTTTGATTTGGGGTGGTTGGGTTTTAATTTCCCTAGACAATTTATGTACCAAATATATGTTACTTACAAAGTCAGGTTAAGTTTAGATGTGGTAGGGTGCCTGCTCACAAACATAGACATCTGTTTTCAGCTTGTCGTCTGGGTTTTCAATGACAAAATTTTGGTATTTTATTTATCCGCTGAATTTATATTTTTATACACAAAGATTTTCTAAAAGGGACATCTACACAAGAGTAATTAATATTGTTAATATTTAAATTCTAATATATTTATTTGTAAAAATACCGTATACACTTAGTTATTAGAAGGAGGAATGATACTTTAAATATGTAGGAATAAAATATATATATATATATATATATATATATATATATATATATATATATATATATATGTATATATATATATATATATATATATATATATATATCAATCTATACGTCTATCTAGTTCTGTCTCAAAATCTATCAATCTCTCAACATCTCTCTTTCTCTCTCTATGTATATATATATATATATATATATATATATATATATATATATATGAATATAAATATATAATGTGATATTGAGACTCAGATAGATAGATAGATAGATAGTCGAACAAATGTTTCAGCACATGAAGTCAAGTGCATCCAAATGTTATAAATGAAAATTGTTTGATAATTTTAATCCAAAATTTAAACTTAAATAAACGATAAACTATGGAATATATTAGTTAAAAACATTTTCCGTATATCATTTTCTGTATATCTTGACTATATAGTCTAGACTTTAAAAACCAATACAAAGATGCTAGCGTGCAAATATTTCAATCACTCTCGAGCAAATTTTGTCGGCAGTCTATAAAAATAAATAATAATTCGAGTTATAATTTCCGTTGCATAAAATCATTACACATTTTCCATGTTCTCGAATTTTTATCCATGCAATAATTGCTGATGAGTGTTTTAGCAATTTATGTAATTTCGTTTTCCTTAAACTGTGACTTCCGGTTTCAAATTCTAACTGATGTAGGCAAGAAAATCAGATAAATGATCATATACAAAAATGTGATCATCAGTTAGAATTTTAAATTCTTTAATTTTATGTTAAGTTTTGATAATATTATTATTATTATTATTATTATTTTCTTTGATTTCTGGCGTTTACACATTTCTTTCCGGGTCCCAATTTTCTATTTGAAGGTCCTTATTATTATTATTATTATTATTATTATTATTATTATTATTATTATTATTATTATTATTATTATTATTATTTTTATCCGTATCTATATTTTTTATGTAATTTGTTGTTTAAATTTCTCCTTTATTTATTTATGGATTTATGGACCTAAGGTTAGAAATGGCATCATGACACTTTTCACTGACCAAAATAAAAAAAAAATAAAAAAAAATAAAACAAAATAAAATAAAATAAATAAATAAAATAAAAATTACATAGATAGAGCCCTTCGTAAAGTGTGGGATGTACTTGTCAGAACAATTTTTTGTATCTCTTTGAGGCATGGGCTTCCAGGAATCCCTGCAATTAGTCTACTGCAATCTTTTCCAACCAGTCCTAGGGCTCCAACTACAATAGGGATTGTTGATGTTCCCATATGCCACATTTTCGAGATTTCTATTTGAAGGTCCTTATTATTATTATTATTATTATTATTATTATTATTATTATTATTATTATCCGTATCTATATTTTTTATGTAATTTGTTGTTTAAATTTGTCCTTTATTTATTTATGGATTATTAATTAATTTTTATATTATTTAAATTTTTTAGATTTTATTTTATTTAACTTGCTTTGTTTTATTGATATCAAATATTATTATTATTATTATTATTATTATTATTATTATTATTAATTTGAAATTGTGATGATTATAATGCGATGATGATTTTTTTTTTGTTTACTGAAATGACATGACTGTATGTATTATAAGTCTGCTCACCCCCCCTACCCACGCCTTACCCTGGATATTGTTCAGCACTTAAAGAAAAAAAATTCTAAGTCAATCTATCGGATTATATTTAATTCTTCCTTCATTCCTTTCTTTTCTTTATCTCTCTCTCTTTCTCTCTCCCCTCCCTCTCTTTACCCCTCCTTTCTCTGTTTCTCACTACCCCCAATATTTTTAATCTTATATTGAAATCTTTCTTTTTCTTTCTTCCTCTTTTGATATAAAAGTTTTCCTTTTCGTTTTTCTTTCTTTTTCCTCTTCCTTTTCCTTTTGTCTGGACAAATTGATTTCATTTCTAAAAACTTAATGAATATTTGAATATATTCATGAAATAAATTATAATCGAATAGCTTTTTAAGGATCGTCTTTACTTATTATTATTATATTGCTCTGTTACTTATATTGAGCTCTCTTTGGATTAATGTTCCCCTTGGAATTATCCCTACCAATTATCAATTATATATATATATATATATATATATATATATATATATATAGAGAGAGAGAGAGAGAGAGAGAGAGAGAATGAACAGACTGAGATATATAGATAGATCCATGCCAGTTTCATCCAATTTTACAATCCTCAAGCAGCATAAATTACCTTTATATATATATATATATATATATATATATATATATATATATATATATATATATGGAGAAAGAGATAGAGAGAGAGCAAGAGCGATAGATAGAAAGAAAGAAAGTTTGAGGGAGAGACAAAAAAAGGAATATATATATATATATATATATATATATATATATAAACATATGAATCATGAGAAGGAGAAAATGTGTGATAAGAAATGTTGGCATGAAATGGAATGTTTACTTTCTTAACCAAATAAATATTTTATTTTCCAATACAATATGAAATCCTTGGTCGATGATCGATGATTGCCCATTTTCTTTGAAATGATTGATTTGCTAAACGATTAAAATTTAACTTGTATGAACGTGTGATTGATTCTTCCTGCTAGGATTTTGAATATTCAAGTTTATCATTGGCGAATTCGATCAGCTGAAACTGACAAACTAATGAAAATGGAGCGATTCATACAAATTGTTTGAATTAATGAATTCCACAACAGGTAAGAAATTTCCGTCAATCTTGGAAATAAATATCCCTCGAAGTGAAGTCATGAAAATCTCAGGTCGTAATCGAGTCTCTATTTTCACTTGATTCAACTCTGCTGAAGTTCGTTTTGTAAGACGGCAGATATTGTTCTGATAGGATATTCTCTCTACTCCTCAATGTGACTTTTAAATATTGATGCCTACCTGATCTAAATATCGATAGTGATTTATATTTTGGCTAATTTCAAGAAGTTTATTATTATCTCCCACCATAACAATATACCATAAACATTCATCAGTGTTTCAGTTGATGTTTTGGTTTCTCCTATGTATCCAGATTCACTACAAATCTACAAAATAAAAGAAATAATGTTACCATATAAAAATATCAATTTCGTGATCTTGAATATTAATAATTGATGCTTTTATAAATCTTATTTGTTTTTTCTTATTCAGCAATTTCTTTCGTACAAACTGCTTCTAAAACTGCTGCAACTTCTCTGACTGAGGCAATTAGGAATTTCCTGATTAAGCATTCTGAAGGCGAGTGACACAAATGTCATCCTCTTTCAGAATCTTTAATCAGGATATTCTTAATTAAAGCTTAACCGGATTATTCCTCAAGCAAGTCATTGCCTAACTGAGATATCCGGGCAGATTTTAAAGCTTATCTATATATTTATCCACATTTATTATTTGGTATTTTCCATGAATTCATCAGTCATGTCTCGGGTCTGATAGTGATATTAGAAAGGGAGGAAATCTCATTCAAAAATGTCTACACTGACAGCTTCCTCAGATTAATGATTAAAAATGGCCTCCAACGAATGAAGCTTGTGTGTTTGAGAAACCATACTTCTTCAAATCTTGTAGACTTCGGCTACATAATCACAAACAACAACAATAAATAAATAAATAATTTATCAAATAATAAGTCTTAAGGACTTTCAACAGAAGTAACAACTAAATTGGATTGCAGATGTCGTCGGCATTATCTCGTATCTAAAAATTTAATTACTTTTTTGCTGATCGCTTCCTTTATGATGATGGTGTTAATCACTACATTCACCATCAACATGCAGGTTCAGCACTAGAAGGGTTCGGTTCAAAATTCCAATCACCTGAAGAAGGCTGGAGTGTACAACTGAAATGTTGTGAATATGACAATGAAGATGAGGATAACATTTAGAACAATGTAAATAATCATAAAATGGAAAACTTTTAGCAAAGAATAAGGAGCTCAAATTGCTTGCATTATATACATATAAAATTTTAAATTTACTTTATGTCTAATTCTGAATTACATTTTATTAGGCAATTTTAAGGTAATTTTTAAAGCAAATTTGGAGTTTATTATTCAGTCTTTATATATCTCCACAATTTTCTGTGTTCAAATTTCCAATCATTGGTTGCAACACATTAAAAACAACCAACCCATTAAAATTTTAAAATATTGCTAATTTCCCAAGATAACATTCATGGTTCATTATTTCTTCACAGTTTGCTGTCTTATCCGGATTCATGACACAAAAATGCTGCTTTTAAAGCTAACTACAATATGGAACCCTGATTATCCAGTGAGCAAATTATTCACTCTAACTATTAACCTTTGGTATAATCACATGACATTTCACCATATCAATATCAGCCACAGATTTATCTCGTATCCAAGAATTTAATTTCTTCTTGCCAATCAGTTCCTTTTTTATGATGGCGTTGGTGACTAAATTTGCAGCCAACATGCAGGTTCAGGACTAAAACATTCCAGTTTTACCAAAACCTGCTGCCATCATCTATTTCCTCTCAACATTTGGCTTTACAAATGTTGGTTGGAGGTGAAAAAAATCAGAGCAGAAGTGCTGATGGTGTGAATTAGCTTAAGGTAGACGTCTACTTGCCAGGAAGTGATCCACTCACACACACTTGATTTCAAGACTTTCCTCTGTGGCACATATGGAATGAGACATGCAGAATCCAGTTATGAAACTACAATGGACTGCTGCTGACTTTTATAATATTGAGTGGCGCCTTCTGTAGCATGTCCGCCATGCGTAGCCCTCTTCAGTCACCGAGATCCGTTGTAGTCATTACTGCTTGTTCTACCGTTTGAGTCCTTGTGATATGGGTCCTCGTCTTCGACCTTGACCATCAAGGAGTTTCGAACTCCCGTTGGCATCGTTCTCCGTCACTGAATCACGCAAACCCGTCAACCACGACAAGCAGCCACCATCAGAGGTACACACATAGAAACATTCGCATAGGTATATATATATAGTTTACACTGGCTGTCGATGTAAACAGTTCGCCATCTAGTGTTACTTTATTTAATAGCAATAATTGCAATGGTGGAAAATAATGTCATAAACAAGGTAATTTCTTATCACACTTCTTCAAAGAAAAGGTTAGGAAGGAAACCTCTATCAATACTGAATACAGTTACTGGAATTGAGGGACCTATTTTTTCTGAAATATTATTTTAATAGAAAGATTATATTAAATTTCAACCAAGCAGTAATACTGTGTGTTCGGTCAATGGATGACGAATGTTTCCATATTAGGAAGAGTCGAATATTATTATTACCGTTACTTTTGTGTTTTTTGTTATTTTTAATCAGTTTCTCTTCAATTAAGGCAGTAAAACCACTAAGACACAAGTTGTGTGGGAGAATTAGAAAACAAAATCTTTACTAAAGAGAAAGAACAAAAGAAGAGTAATTAGGAATATGGTAGAAAAGGTTTGACATTTTATTTAAATTTTTGCAGATTAAAGTTGACCGGAAAGCATGGAACCAGAAGTGGAAGAAGAAACTGTTAGCATAGAACTTACGGTTACGTCTAGTCAACTCAATAGTAAATTGATGAGACTTCATCACCAAATTAGTACTGCGTTTAAAGTTCAGGACAATAATATTGCTGACCACTCTTTGGATTTTATCAAGAATAAAACTTATATCGTAATCTTCCTGTTATGATAAATCAATTGCAGCAATTCTGGGTGATGTTTGGGCATCACCTACGTATTCAGACACTCTAAAAAATACAAAACATATCAAAAGTAGTGACGCAAAAATAAAAAAAAAATTCTTAAGAATTAAAGTGTAGGAGGATTTATCTCTAATTCTTAATAAAAGATGAAATTACTTTACCAACGTGCAATAACCCTGAGTATGAAGATAAACTACCTTCGGGAGCAACGCCCCTGATCGGGAGATTGGAGGTTTTGAAGAGCATGGAACCACAACTGAATTGCTGTTCTTTCCAGGTCCTCTCTGATCCGGGGTGGTAACGCCTGTTAGGGTCCCAGCTATGCGCAAATAGAGAATGCTCCCACTAGCGTGCTTAATTGTAGAGATGGCATTTTTTAGTTCGTGAGCTTCATTGACTATCCTCAATACATAACGGGAATTCATATGACCAAATAATTCTAGTTTAGTTTCATCTGGCCATCAAACAGAGTTCGAATATTTAGTTCCATGTTCTATATGGCTTCTAGCATAAGCTCATCTATATTTTATGTGTTTAGTCGTAAGCAGGGGAGTTTTCCTTGAACAACAAACTCGAAGTCCTGCTCAATGAAACCGACTAGTGACTGCCTTCATCGATACATTCAACCCCTAATGTATTTACTTCAATGACTATGTTCTTTGTTGTTAAGATAGAATTCTTCGAATCATCTTTAGCAATTTTCCTTCCATTCTCCCAGAAATTTAATTTATTCTCGACAAAATGAGTCTCGTTAAAATATATATATATATATATATATATATATATATATATATATATATATATATATATATATATATATATATATATATATATATATATATATATATATATATATATATATATATATATATATATAGAAAGAAAGAAAGAAGGCATGGTGGATAGCGGCTCGGATTGAGGAATCAGAGAGCCGGGTTCGAATTCCAGTGGAATCCATTATATTCTCTTACGTGCTAATACCCTTAAGAAAGGTGTGAATCCTCTTCTTCTCCCTCCAGCTATGGGTAAATAGCAAGACATTTTGCCTTCTATAGCCTTGGATGGCAACTGGTCTAGGAGGAGGACAACTCTGAATTCAAAACCTGCGGAGGGTCGTTTGGTGACCTTGTGGCACGTAGTGCACCAGGTCTCTGTATTCGGCCCTTCAAAAAGTGTGGATGGTCCTTCACGAAACTTTCACCACTATAATCAAATCTCATGTGCTGTTGTCGGGCTGTCGGTTTCCTAGGAACTGATCTGCTTGACCCTCATGCATCGAATTCGACGGGAGAGTCGAGTATATATATATATATATATATATATATATATATATATATATATGCATTTGTGTGAGTGTGTGTGTGGATAAGTATGGGAGGAAGAGAGTTTGTAGACATAAAGAGTGTAGAACTACAAGTCAACAAAAAAAACGGGAACGAAAATTATACCTTCGTCCACATGTTAAAATTATCTTTTTCTACACATGTCATTAGCTACACCGGCATGTTTTTAGATTTATTTACATTCTATAGAATATATTAGGTTGGTGCAAAAATAATGACGTAATAATGTCGTTTTTTGACGTATTTTTAACGTCAAAAACGACATTATTACGTCATTATTATTGCACCAACCTAATAAATATATTAGGTTGGTGCAAAAATAATGACGTAATAATGTCGTTAAAAATACGTCAAAAAACGACATTATTCCGTCATTATTTTTGCACCAACCTAATATATAAACTAAAGTGGCTACAAAGTGAGGGATCATTTTATCTATTGCTTGTTATAAAGAATTGATACTCCATTTTATATCCGCATTTTAATTTCTTTTTTTGTTTATCAAATTTTGACTACGTATGAATCAACCTCTTCTCCCCCAGCTTTTGGTTAATTAGTAAAATTTTTATCACTAAAATCTTCATCTCAAAAAAAAATTCTTCAATCCAAAAATATTTTCTGGCTTTAAATAATCTGCAAAGGGTTGATAAGCCGTAGAAAATGAATGAATGAATCAAGCTGATGTGTAGAAAAACTGACCTTCTCTACATCTATTATTGAAAGATGAACACGTCCATTTGTTATGAGTAGAATATCTGCTCATGGAAAAGTAGCAAAAAGTGTATCGCAAAGATGTAGTTTTATTCAGTCGTACGTACGTTTGTCGCACCGAACTACTGCATTTTCAATCCATGTCCACATGTGATTAAACCCTTCTTCACTCAACCTTTTGATTCCAGTGTTTTCTTTACAGCAAACTCGAGAGTAAGACAAACTTTATAACACCATAAATCATTCCATTTGCTAAGTTCGTGCATAAAGAAAGATAAACTTATTCCACGGCAAGCAAAGTTAAAAAAAAACGTATCACCTCATAGGAAATATGTCAATCCTGGCAAGCGCGCATCCTTTGCATGATTCTATCATGTCTGCTATGTCCTTGTCCATGTTTGGCCAATAAACATAGCAGCGCATGAGGCTTTTCGTACGGTTCTTCCCCGGATGTCCCATGTGAAAATCCCTGAGGATTTTTCTTTGTAGGCTGTTTGGAATCCCTACGCGGTCGTCATCGCAGAGGGAGAAAACTTCAGGCACATTGGGGTCTTGGTTGCGAATTTTGCTTTTTATGGATTGAATGAATTCTTCCTCTCGAGACTCCCTTTTTATGCCGGCCAAAGTAACTGAGAGCTCTCTTATCATGTTTTTGATTTCACAATTTGCGATCATGTTTTTGATTTCACAATTTGTCCTTAGAGTAGCAATGACGGAGTCTTCAAAGACTTCTGCATTTTTTGGAATGAGTCACGATAAACTGTCTGCGTGGCAAACATTTTTGGTTGTTAGGAACTCTATTTTGAAATTATAGTTTAAGAGAATCGTTCCCAAACGAAGTAGTCTATTTGCAGTATAGACTGGCAGACCTTTTTTAGACCCAAAAATTGTAATCAGAGGTTTATGGTCTGTCTGTAGTATGAACCGTCTACCATGTAGATATCTGTGAAACTTTGTCACAGCGAATATTAACCCTAGAGCCTCTTTCTCTATTTGGGAATATTGTTTCTCAGCTGGAAGTAGTGATCTTGATGCGTGAGCCACAGCTTTTCGCGAACCGTCTGGCAGTTTATGTAATATGCAAGCGCCTATGCCGTACGAGCTTGGTTCACTTGCGACTATGATGTCGAGACTAGGGTCGAAATGTGTGAGGGAGAGGTCTGAAGTAAGAGTTCTCTTGATCTTCTCGAATTCGTCTTCGCATTCCGGGGTCCATGACCATGGTTTGTCCTTTTTTAAAAGTTGGTTTAGAGGCCCTCTCAAATTTTGCATGTTCTTAATGAACCCGTGGTAAAAATTAGCTAGGCCGAGGAAGCTTTGTAACGCTTGAACGTTATCTGGGGCCGGCATGTTTCTGATCGCGTTGGCTCTTTCTGGATCCGGCCGACGACCATCTTTATTTATAATGTGACCTAAGTATTAAATCTCTGGTAAGAAAAAGTCACACTTTGCCTCCTTAACCTTAAATCCGTATTCTTGTATCTTTTCGAACACGTTTATTATATAGTTCCGGTGCTCTGCCGTAGTTTTACTAGTAACTAGTATATCATCCAAACAGGCTGTTGCGTAGTCAAGATCGCCAGCATGGCGTCCATGACCTGCTGGAAAATTGCAGGCGCAACCTTTACTCCAAAAGCCAGCCAGTTATATTTGTACAATCCTCTATGGGTGTTCATGCAGAGCAATTTGGAACTTTCTTCTTCCACCTCTATCTGAAGGTATGCGTCCGAGAGGTCGATTTTAGAAAATTTTTTTCCACCATTGAGTTTATTGAAAATTTCTTCAGGGCTTGGGAGTGGGTAGTGGTGATCTTGCAAGGCATCGTTGAACCCTGTGGAAAAATCAGCGCATACTCGTATTTGATTGGACTTCTTTTTTACGTAGACCGTAGGTGCTGGCCACTCGCTGAAATCTGTTTTTGACAGAATATCTGCTTGTTCGAGTCTATCTAACTCTTTATTGATTTGCTCTAGAGCAGCGAAAGGGACATTCCGTTTCTTTTTGAATACCGGTTGTGCACCGTCCTTCACCTTGAACTTAGCTTTCATTTTAGTACATTTCCCAAGGCCGCCAGAAAAAACTTGGCGAAATTGTTTGAATTCCTTTTTTAGATTTCCCAAATTGGACGGTGTACTTCGTATCTTGCGGCAAAATGTACTCATTGGGCAATCGCAAAGATTGAATTTTTCTATCCAATCAGTTCCAAATAAGTTGTCTGAAGTTTTTAATACGTAGGCTTTAAGCTTTTTGGTAACTCCATTTAGTGTTACTGTAAGTATTACCTCGCATAAAATGTTAATATTTTCGCCAGTTACGGATTTTGCTGTTTTATCCGTTTTTAATAAGCTCGGCTTGTTCAATTTTCGCTAAGTACGCCAGGTAATGGCTGAAATATCAGAACCCAAGTCAAGCTGGAATTTAATGGACTTATTGAAAATATCCACTGTTACATATTTTCTTAAATTCTTATCAACAATATTGTCAGATTGAGCTTGCCTAATTTTATTTTTGGGTTTTCTCGTTCTGTTGGCGTACCAGCACGAAGTTAAATTATGCCCACTTTTATTGCAATTTTTGCAATATTTTTTGTTCTTAACTGGACAAAATTTCATCCAGTGCCATTTAATACAATGGTAACATGATCCGGGCTGTTTCTTTAACCTATTTGGGTTTTGGTTACTGGTTAATTTAGGACATGAGATTTCCCTTTTGTCTTTTTGAGGGGAATAGGAGGTAGATTTAATTCTGATTTTATTAATCTGAGTCACACCTGATTCCTCGATAGTGTTTGAGTCACGCTTTACAGATATTACTCTTTGACAGTCCTCTGCCAGTTTTTGGAGAGTCAATCCTTGTTTGTTCTCAAGCTTAGTCTGTACCCGTCGTCTGACTTGGGCGTCTTCTGCAGATACTAGACCTTGTGCGAAAATTAAGCACTTAAAATCATCGGCAGTCAGTTCGGCTAGTTTAAAATCATTACATAGCTTGTTCACCGATGCTGCAAACGTTAGAAAATCTTGCTGGTTGTCTTTGACTATGTTCAGGCATTTCCAACGTGTGTGGATCAAGGTTGTGTTAGGCCCGAATAATTCCGATAGGAGCTTAATCGTCTCTGAAAAATCCAAGTCAGTCGTTTTCTTGGGTAGTATGAAGTCTACGAACCTACTATGTTCTGTAGTTCCCAGTTTTCTCAATAGAAGACGTACCTTTTTTTACTGGGCCATCGTTCACAGTCTACGTTGAAAATAACTTCTTAGCGCCTGTAAAAAGCCTGGAACGTTTTGTCTTCCTCTGGTATGTATTCAAAGGTTTCCATTGAATTGTAGATTGTACTCTGGGAGAATATTGTATCTTTTTCAGAGTTTGAGCCTTTTAATGCATTTACGAGTAATTCTTTAAGTTGTTTCTGTTGTAGTTCAGCATTCTGAAGCGTAATTTTTTGGAATTCCATTTGTTGTTTATGTAAATCCAAAAATAGTTGTTGTCTTTCTTCTGATTTTTGTTCCTGGTCCAAATTTAGTTTTAACATTTGGGCAACTACTTTTTGCAAATCTTCCATATTTAAAAATGACAACGCTTTTTTGTTGCTTTGAAACACGTGTACTAAGAGGAGGTACACAAAAAAATCTTGATAGATTTTTGTTCCTTTTTTTTTCTTTTACAGAAAAAAAATATGGACAGACAATAGTTAAACTAAACTAATTATGTGTGTTTAGCTTTTTTTCCCGTGGTTCCATTAATTTTAACGTAATTGAATTTGAGGGGAAAATAATTTTATGTCCGAGTTCAACTCAGTTACATCAAAAATTTTTCGATAGTTTTTTTTCAGAAAACTTGAGTACAATGGTAGTATTTGATCTTGTGTTGTCAGTTTTTTTACGAACAACTGTTATTTTTCTGTGTGTGTGGGTGTGTAGAAATCGTTCTCGTATTGGACAGACTTTGATATTCCGTAGATGTCGAATCGCTAGTTTGTCAATGGCGTTTGGTATTGGAATATATGTAGACGCTGGGTGTTTAACTTTTAAATCGCTAATGTATTAATACCAGCTTAATTTCACGTTCAAAACTGCTGTGGGAAGGCGTGGAGTTTGTGTATTTTTCGAGTACTGTCGCTATTGATATGGTGAGAACGAAATTCTCGAATCTTCTCTGTCGCCACTGTTGTGGGACTGGCAAGGTATTGCGGTTTTTCGACGTGAATGCGTTTCTAGAATTCTTCGTCGACCGAGATGTGGGATTGGTAAGATATTTAGGTTTCGCCGTGAGTGCATTTCTAGAATCCTCGTCGCCACTGATGCGGGTGCCAAAGTTGGGCCCACAGAAGTAAAACACGGAACACGGATTAGATATATTAACAACAGGTTACAGAGATAGTGTAAGCAGAGCTTACTATAAGTTAGTGTCCAACACTGTTAGTCGTACAAGACTCTCACTGTCACTCTCTATCACTCTCTATCACTCTCTGTAGAGTGCTATGTTGCCTTCTTAATATAGGCCTGAAAGAGTCTATTGTGTAGGTAGTTTCCGGTCTCACAATAGTAACATTTTTCGTAGTCTCGCGGCAAAAATTGCTTGTATAGTTGTTGTGAAGGAGATAGGGCATGAATTGCGACCTGTCCAGGTCGGGGTAGGCATACAGGGTGGATGGTTCATGCCACAAAAATCTTTTTTTGAGAATACATCACCTGTTTCCCCCCGTATCTTACTAAAATTGCATATGAAAAACGCTTTCAATAGAATCAGAAGGGATCATGCCCTGGAAGTTTACCATCAACGGACTCCTTCCATATTTAAACAGGCTCATCTTTCATATAGCCATCCAAATATGTTGATCTCCTCCGACAATATTATCTCTTCTGCTACTGGAATCCAGCAAGGTGATCCACTTGGTCGGCTACTATTTGTGATGGCTATTGACAGGGTAGCTTGTTCCATCTCTTCTCCTTTCAATATATGGTATCTTGACGATGCAACGTTGGGAGGATCCATCAAGGCCGTAGCTGCTGACCTCCGACGAGTTATTTCTGCTTTATCTCTGCTTGGACTTGAGATTACCTCGTCCAAGTCAGAGATAATAAACTTGAATTATAGTGCAGATGATTTCGAGAGTGCTATCCAGGATATTAGACTCATCCTTGAGGATATTAAAATAACACCTAAGGAGGAATTACATATTCTTGGTTCTCCAGTCTTTCCAATGGCCATTCGAGAGTGTTTGGATACTAAGCATGTCATTCTAACAAGAATGACTGAGAAATTGCAACTAATTGATGCACACCCAGCTCTCTTCCTCTTGAAGAACAGTTTTTCTCTACCGAGTTTTCTCTACACTCTCCGAAGTGCCACTTGCTACCTCGAACAGGATTTCTTAAATGAGATCTATATCACAGTTAAGAGATGCGAGGAGTTAATTTGCAACGTTAATATCGACGACACAGACTGGAGGCAAGCAAAGCTCCCTTTGAGTTTTGGAGGCCTGGACCTTCGATCAGCGGCAGACTTGGCACTTCCAACATATCTTTCTTCACTTTCTACCAGTCGCATATTAATTGATGATGTTTTTTGGGTAGTTTTTTTTTTTTTTTGAACAAGCTTGCAGCGCCTGGGCCCAATAATTACTTTCTATCCTAGTAGACAAATCAAGATAAAAAGCTAGGATAAAATAAAATGCGAGGCCAATTTTACTAATTTGAAGCTCTCTCTGGATCAGCATCGCTTTGCCTGTCTACTATCTGCTTCAGAACCGAGTAGTGGCGCCTGGCTCAACGCATTGCTCTCCACGTCTACCGGTACCCTTCTTCATGATGAGTGCACTCAGGTCGGAGTCGCGATCCGTCTTGGACTCAAATTATGTGAGTGTCACAGATGCAGATGTGGGGCTTCCATTGATGAGTTCGTTTTGCATCCTCTCTCCCGTTGCATGCAGCAATAAACGACATCATCAGAAGAGGTTTGGATGAAGCTGGGTTCCCTTCCCAAATCGAACCCGTAGGCCTCGACAGTGGTTATGGTAAGCGGCCGGATAGCATTGATTTGGGATGCGACATTTTCGACCGGTAATTTGATCAGGTGCGCGGTTGAGCCGGGGTCTGTCGCCCAGAAATAAAAAATAAAAAAATAGTTAAATATTCTTCTCTTGCTGATAGATTTTTTTTTCTTTTTTTTTTTTTTTTTTTACTCCTGTGGCAATGGGGACTTCTGGAGTTATTGGCCCTCGTTCGATGGCGTTCCTTCCGAGGGTTGACTGGATGGCGTTTCGATTAAGGGACGAACCTCGCGAAACGGAGTGGATCTTGCAGCGTGTCTCACTGGTAATGCTTTCTCCATCATTGCGGCTGGCAGAGGATAGAAAAAAAAATTATAGTTACTTTGTTCAATCTTTTTTCAATATTTTTTTTTTGTTTTGTTGCTCAATCAAATTTACTATTCATATAAGAATATTTAAAAATAGATCTTATTATTTATTTACCGAAATGGTACAAATGTGCCACAAGGTCTAAAAAAGGGGGTGGGGAAAAGATTGGTCTTCTCTAGTCCTATCTCAAAACTAACTAGTCTCAATCTTTGACCCATTCGTACTTACAATATTCCTTTCACCATAACAACGCTTTTAATCCTTGCTGTCACACCGCAATCACCAAAATACCACATTTTCTCTATGAAAAAGCCCTAACATGAAATTTTTATTTTTACAATTATCGAGGGATGGGAAAAAATATAAACCCAATGATTATATACAATGAAAAACATGTTTGTAAAAGAAACTAAACAAAAACAATATTAGTAGTAGGACCCTTCCGGAAAATGTGGCAGAAATCTCGATTAACTGGGTTGAAACAAATCCAGAGAAAAGAGACATATGTCACCTAAAAAGTGGGGTGGGGTGGAGACAAGTAACTAAAAGGAGGACAAAAAAGGCGGGACTTATGTACTTGCATGCACTAGCTATGTTGAAAGGAAAATATTTAGCCCTGAGAAGGCGAAAACTGAAAAAGAAAAAAGTCCTATCCGTACCTTAAATGTCCTGGGATGACTGATGTTTCGGCTCGAGTCCCAAAATCCTCTTGCCTAAGTTGCATCCAACAACCACTCGAGGTAAGCACCTCTCACTCGCACCAAGCGTGAAACTTTCACCCACCTTTTGCCGAATTTCGACGTGGAGAGACGCACCCTCTCCGCCCTGATCTTAACCTTAAGCTGATGCCTAAAGAAAGAGACCAGTTGCAAGGAGGAAAACTTCTCACCCGCGTGAAACTCCTTCTGTCTAGATCTTTGTGCTGTTAAACAGAAAAAGAAAACAATTCCTACCTATATCTGTATTTTCTACCAAGCAGAAATCTTTGCATTTGTTAAGTCCATGAATAAAGAAATCAACACAAATATCTGACGTCATAGCTTACGCCGTCATCAAAATAACTGACGTCATCTCTTACGTCACCCCCAACCCATTCCGCAATGCTTTTATCTTTTCCATTTTGTGTCTCGATCCTACTGATTTTTCTCTATGGGAAAACGATATATAATGCCTGATGAAGGCTGGCAGCTACAACGGTAGAAACGTTAGGATGACCAAAACAAAAATGCGAACAGTAGTCAGCATGTAAACAGGATAAATAACAATAAGTCTTCATCCAAGAAATTCAAACAGATCAGTGTTATCTTAGGTATTTCTTCTAATTCGGTATAAATTTCGATACCTAAGATTTAAACTGAATTTTTAAAAATGAAAAAGCTTTCTTGAAGATCTCATTTTAGCTTTAATTGAAAAGTGAATGATTAATTTTATTATTTCCAGTAAGCAAAATATTCTGGTTTATTTCAGATAGAAATTATATTGATCAGAATCTCAACTTTTTGGTCAATTTCAGAAAATTTTCTTAAAAGCGGCCATCTTCTTAATTTTAAGAAATTTGTAAACAAAACAAAATTATCGGTTTTAAAATCTTCCAAAAATAAAATATATACTTTTGATACGTTATTTTATTAAAATTAGCATATTTAAAGTTAAATTAGATTTGAAAAAAAAAAACATTACGTAAACCATAAAAAATAATATACAAACATTTCTTAACGACGGGTGCTATTTTTCTTTCAACTTTATTGATGTATAGGTAAGTTCCAAGGTGATGGCAGCTAGTATGGATGACCAGAATTGACATAAATTTACGAAATCTAAGTGAACGAATTTTTTTGTTTTTAACTACCAAGTAATTTTTACAAATTAACATATTTTCAGCAATTATCTAATATTTTATTGACGTTTAGTTACATTTGAAGATGCTTTATGAAAAAATAAAAAAGTTAAAATACTATAAAGATTTTCTTAAATTAATTTTAAAATTTAATAACATATGAAATTAAAATAAAGATAAGTAAGCAAGAACATTAAGACATTGATCTGGAAATTTTTTTATAATAATTAAAATATTTTTAATCATTAATAGTTGATAAACTTTAATTAACATTAATTAAAAAATATTTTTCTATTTTTTTCAAGCCAAGCACGCAACCTTTTTCTAATAATACCTTATTTAAGCTATAATAGTTGAAAAATGGGAAAAGTTAAAGTAAAAAAATAATAAGTAAAAAAAAAATGATTTTAAAAATACTTTAGTAAAACGACGTTTATTAATCTTTTCGATTTTGGATTCGTAAATTTCGTAATTCACCGAAAAAAATAATTTCAGACAAAAGTTTCCTTAATATAACTTATTTACAAAAGTAATTAAAAACTTTTCTAATTAAATAATGTCATAGTTACATTTTTAATTTACTATTCGGAGCAGATTTTCAGTTAGAATGTTAAAAGTTTGAAAAAAAAAGGATGATTTACATTCTCCAAGGAGTCCTACTTCTAATTAATAAGAAAAATCTGCAAAAAAAAGGAATTCGCGAAATTTCATGAAATTAAGTGTGGAGTAACATATTTAAAAAAATATTTTTTACTAAGATTTTCTAAAATCAAAAATAATTTCATTCATTTGTGAATAAGGTCTGAAAGTTTCATTAAAATCCAACAATTTTTTGATTTGTACAAGAATTTCGCAATCAATTGTGTTTTTAATGAAAAAAAATGGTAATAATGTCAATGTAATTATTAGGTTGGTGCAAAAATAATGACGTATTTTTTAACGTATTTTTTAACGTCAAAAAACGACATTATTACGTCATTATTTTTTGCACCAACCTAATATTACGCCCAGCGCTGACGTCAACAAAACAAGAATTTGAACCAAAATGTCGAACGTGCTAGAAAGGATTAAAAACATTCAAAAATATTTAAAAAAAAATAGCTTGGTCTTGTCCTCTTAAGTTATATTAAGGAAACTTTTGTCTGAAATTATTTTTTTCGATGAATTAGGAATATTTACGAGAATTTTTTCAATTTTTAAAATTTTAATTGACATAATTTATAATAGTTTAAAAATCGTTTAAAATTCCCATAATACTTTGTTTTGTTTTTTTTGTATGCGATATTTCAATTAAGCGGAAACGAAATTTACGAAAAGATTAATAAACGTCGTTTTACTATAGTATTTTAAAAATCATTTTGACGATAAAACTTTGTTTTTATTAAGTGGCCGATTTTTTTTCCGCAAAAAAGTGGAGGTACCTAAATCTATTTGGATGGCACTTCATTATCATTCATCATTATTCGTAGTCGGGATCATGTGAACCTATGCGAATGATCTTTTATTTAGCAATATAGTAAGAGCTACGCTAGGGTTACATACAGTTTTGAATTCAGAGTTACTTTCTACTAGACCAGTTGCCACCCAAGGCTATAGAACCCAGTCTGTCCTGCTATTTTACATATAGCGCAGCATAGGATAGAACCTAATGACATTGATAAATCGGCATGTTGTCCCTCGCCGGTGTTCTTGACATTCTCAGCATGAACTGTTCACACTGAGTAAGATGTGCAGTAACATGTTCAAATAGCACAAATAATTGATTGTGAATTCTCCGCTTAGAGCTCTCTAGATGTTGATCCTTGCTTCCCTCAGTGCAAACCTTCCAAATTTGCTGCCATTATTGGCATCAGTGTTTCCCTTTCAATCATCTCTGTATTTCTCGATTTTCGGTTTACTTCTCGGTGTCACTTTAACACCAGATCGACGTCAAATTTCGCGAGAAACGCATCATTCCTCGCCGCGTTCCGAAAAGCACCGTGTCTTTGCTGCAGCACAAGTCTTCGGTTCCTCATAAAGTTTGGAGCCATTTGTCAGAAAACAGAAACGTCAACTGGAACATTCGACTCCATCACAGATAAATCAGGGCAATAAAATGGAAATTAATTCTATTTGATCTGCCAAAGCTTCTGACACTAAGTGCTATTCCTAACACATTCAAACACTAAATAGCTCATCACGTCATGGAGAAAACACACGCGCGCGCATACACACACACACACACACACACACACACACACACACACACACATACAGATATATGGGATTATATATCTCAGTATATTTCTACCTGTCTAGCCATCTCAGCCTGTTCATATTTTATCTATCTCAATTTCAGGTTGGTCATATCTATCTATCTATCTATCTATATATGTATATATATATATATATATATATATATATATATATATATATATATATTTTGTTTCAACCTTTGGAAGTAAAGTCTGATGATCCGTAATCCTTTAAAAGGGCTGTGGTGAAATAATTTATTACATGGAATCTTAAAGTGCTCTGTTTTTATTTAAATTATTTGCTCTGGATTTACATTGAGCTCTCTGTATTTTATTCTCCTTGGGTCTACCCATACGGATTACCTAATTTTTCATAAAATAAATAAATAAATAAATGAATATATATATATATATATATATATATATATATATATATATACATACATATATATATATATATATATATATATATATATATATATATATATATATATATATATATATATATATATTAAAAAGAAGAGAGATACCGCTAACGTTTTTGGTTGTAATGTGGATTTTAAAAGAAAATATTATGCTTTATTTTCCATAATTTTACTACACGTGTTTCTGGTCTCGCGACCGTCATGAGATAAAGGGTGGAGATTTCCACATATTAAAAATAATTAATTTTTTTCTCCTTTATGTTTTTCGATGTTAAATATTCTCAATATGAGACATTCTCTTTTTATGTGTTAGTAATCCGAATGTCTTTCTTGAACTGGCAGTGAAGAGTTCTGCGTGAACTGTCATAAAACAATTAAGATTGGTCTGAGAGAAATGATGAATTAATTATCGGTATCTTATCTTTTAATGTTTTAATGACTCCTGTGTGTTCTTAGATCGATTTCCATTTTCGTGTGTTTCTGTCATCATGCGTGTATATATGCGTATATTCCCTCTTCATACATACACACTGTCTCACTACGAGGAATTAGTAAACACATTTGTGCACATACACACACAAACACACACACACACCGTCCCACTACAAGGAATCAGTACATACACACACACATACATACACACATACGTACACAAAATATATTTCCCAAGTTACATAGAACCAGTATACACATACACATACACACATACACACATATATACGTATATACGTACATACATACACACGTACTTCCTAAGTTGTGTGGGGTTTGTGTGCGTGTCCGTGAATAGTTCCTTGCTTTAGTCAACATGTGGATATATATTTTTTCGTGTTTCACAGATACACGCATGTGACCGGGCGTGCATGTATGTGAGTGGTTTGATCACTGTATTTGGTCATCATGTGTGCATGTTGTGTGCTTTTGCGTGTGGGGTCATATGTGTACACTGGTTCCAACCAGGACATCAACCGACTAAGTTTATATTTACGTTGCTGCCTATCCTGCCATCTCAACCTGTTCACTATCTCTCTCCCCCTCTCTATCTATCTATCTATCTATCTATCTATCTATCTATCTATCTATCTATCTACCCCAGTCTATTCATATCTATCTATCTATCTATCTATCTATCTATCTATCTATCTATCTATCTATCTATCTATCTCAGTCTCCTTCAATCTATCTATCTATCTATCTATCTATCTATCTATCTATCTATCTACGGCAGTGTATTCATATCTATCTATCTATCTATCTATCTATCTATCTATCTATCTATCTATCTACCGCAGTGTATTCATATCTATCTATCTATCTATCTATCTATCTATCTATCTATCTATCTATCTATCTATCTATCTATCTATCTATCTATCTACCGCAGTGTATTCATATCTATCTATCTATCTATCTATCTATCTATCTATCTATCTATCTATCTACGGCAGTGTATTCATATCTATCTATCTATCTATCTATCTATCTATCTATCTATCTATCTATCTATCTATCTACCCCAGTCTATTCATATCTATCTATCTATCTATTTATCTATCTATCTATCTATCTATCTATCTATCTATCTATCTCAGTCTCCTTCAATCTATCTATCTATCTATCTATCTATCTATCTATCTATCTATCTATCTATCTATCTATCTACCCCAGTCTATTCATATCTATCTATCTATCTATCTATCTATCTATCTATCTATCTATCTATCTATCTATCTATCTATCTACCCCAGTCTATTCATATCTATCTATCTATCTATCTATCTATCTATCTATCTATCTATCTATCTATCTATCTATCTATCTCAGTCTCCTTCAATCTATCTATCTATCTATCTATCTATCTATCTATCTATCTATCTACCGCAGTGTATTCATATCTATCTATCTATCTATCTATCTATCTATCTACCGCAGTGTATTCATATCTATCTATCTATCTATCTATCTATCTATCTATCTATCTATCTATCTATCTATCTATCTATCTACCGCAGTGTATTCATATCTATCTATCTATCTATCTATCTATCTATCTATCTATCTATCTATCTATCTACCGCAGTGTATTCATATCTATCTATCTATCTATCTATCTATCTATCTATCTATCTATCTATCTATCTATCTACCGCAGTGTATTCATATCTATCTATCTATCTATCTATCTATCTATCTATCTATCTATCTATCTATCTACCGCAGTGTATTCATATCTATCTATCTATCTATCTATCTATCTATCTATCTATCTATCTATCTATCTATCTACCGCAGTGTATTCATATCTATCTATCTATCTATCTATCTATCTACGGCAGTGTATTCATATCTATCTATCTATCTATCTATCTATCTATCTATCTATCTATCTATCTATCTATCTACGGCAGTGTATTCATATCTATCTATCTATCTATCTATCTATCTATCTATCTATCTATCTATCTATCTACCGCAGTGTATTCATATCTATCTATCTATCTATCTATCTATCTATCTATCTATCTATCTATCTATCTACGGCAGTGTATTCATATCTATCTATCTATCTATCTATCTATCTATCTATCTATCTATCTATCTATCTATCTACCCCAGTCTATTCATATCTATCTATCTATCTATCTATCTATCTATCTATCTATTGGATGATCTAGACATTTCGTCACATGGAATTGTTTTCATTTTTAATTAGAGTGGAAGTTTTTAAATCAATTTTGTAGTCAGTCTCGCTACGCTGAGCAACTGATGTATTATATTTAGTCGGTATATATGTTTGAGTATATTTCCCTGTTTGTTTCAGGAAATTAAATTAGTACCTACCGACCAAGAGATCGAAGGTCTTATTAAAGAAAATATCCCTGTCGGTAGTAACTGCACTTGTATAATCTTCTTCCTCAGATTAAAAATTGAATACAAGTTCAATTCCTGTCGACAGGTCATTTTCTTTAGCAAGGCTTTCAATCTGTAAGCCGGTAGGTATTGATTACATTGCTTAATACAAACAGAGAATATATTCAAACACGTATAACCACTAAATATAACGTTTTAGTAATTGCAACACTTTCTTTATAAACGAAATAGTCATTGACCGGGCAAGCAGTTAGTGTACCGTCCGTTGAAATTAATCAGACTTTTCTCTTATCAAAAAAAAAAAAATGTCTACCAACTGTTATCGCCTTTTCAGAATATCGATGGGGGTTTCCTTCCTAACCATTTGTTTGAAATAATAACGTGTGATTAAAGCATCCATTAACTGTACACACCACACTCTTAACAACATAAAATACGCAGATAACACAATACTGATAGCAGACTCTGAAAAGAAATTGCAAAATCTCCAACAGAAGGTAGCGAAGGAGAGCGAGAAGAAGGGACTAAGCATAAACTACAAGTAGACAGAATGCATGGTCAGCAGTAAATGGATGAGCCCGAAATACGATTTGCAGGACACTAAAATCAAGCAGGTACGGAAGTGTAAATATCTGGGAATTGTTTTGACAGCGGACGATAAGGACGACACTGAGATCCGTAAACGTATTGGGATGACCAAGGACACATTCCAAAAGCTGAGTATTGCGAGACAAGATGATTTCTCTGGTAACAAAGAAAAGAATACTGGGCTATTACGTGACATCTGTCCTCCTTTTCGGCAGTGAATGTTGGACGGTCCCCTCAAAGTTGAAGAAGGGACTCGAGGTGACGGAGATGTGGTTCTACACAAGGAAGCTGAGGGTATCATAAGCCGAACGTGTAAGCAACGATGAGGTCTCAGAAAGGATGCAAACAAGGAGTAGGTTTATACTTAACATCAGGAAGAGGCTACTGGAATTTCTGGCACAAGTAATGAGAAAGGAGGGCCTGGAGAATCTGATACTCACAGGTCAAATAGAGGGAAAGCAACGCATGACATACCTGATGGGCAAGTGGATGGTAGAACGTGGTCTGGGGGAGGTGGCAGAGGGACAAAACTTATTGAGAGCTACAAGGGATAGGAGGAAGTGGAGAGCCATGATCGCCTACGTCCTGAAAGGACACGGTACATAAAAAGAAAAAAAATGTAC
Source organism: Acanthosepion lycidas (assembly GCA_963932145.1). Taxonomy (NCBI): domain Eukaryota; kingdom Metazoa; phylum Mollusca; class Cephalopoda; order Sepiida; family Sepiidae; genus Acanthosepion; species Acanthosepion lycidas. The sequence goes on from OZ010612.1 coordinate 43,828,475, forward strand.
ACGCACATACATACATTCATATCTATCTATCTATCTATCTATCTATCTATCTATCTATCTATCTATCTATCTATCTATCTATCTATCTCAGCCTCCTTCAATCTATCTATCTATCTATTTTTAGTTTATCTCAGTCTATTCATATCTATCTATTTGATGTGGGTGCCAAAGTTGGGCCCACAGAAGTAAAACACGGAACACGGATTAGATGTAAGAAAGATATATTAACAACAGGTTACAGAGATAGTGTAAGCAGAGCTTACTATAGGTTAGTGCCCAACACTGGTAGTCGTACTAGACACTCTCTGTCACTCTCTTCTGTAGAGTGCTATGTCGCCTACTTAATATAGGCCTGGAAGAGTATTGTGTAGGTAGTTTCCGGTCTCACAATACCCCCCTTCCAAAGAGTTTTCTTTTTGAAAAGGAGAGAAAAAAATTAACACTTAATACTTTTTCCTCTTGGGATTTATTGTTTCTCAGCTGGAAGTAGAGATCTTGATGCGTGAGCCACAGCTATTCGCGAACCGTCTGGCAGTTTATGTAATATGCAAACGCCTATGCCGTACGAGCTTGCATCACTTGCGACTATGATGTCGAGACTAGGGTCGAAATGTGTGAGGGAGAGGTCTGAAGTAAGAGTTTTCTTGATCTTCTCGAATGTGTCTTCGCATTCCGGGGTCCATGACCATGGTTTGTCCTTTTTTAAAAGTTGGTTTAGAGGCCCTCTCAAATTTTGCATGTTCTTAATGAACCCTTGGTAAAAATTAGCTAGGCCGAGGAAGCTTTGTAACGCTTGAACGTTATTTGGGGCCGGCATGTTTCTGATCGCGTCGGCTCTTTCTGGATCCGACCGACGACAATCTTTATTTATAATGTGACCTAAGTATTTAATCTCTGGTAAGAAAAAGTCACACTTTTCCTCCTTAACCTTAAATGCGTATTCTTGTATCTTTTCGAATACGTTTATTATATGGTTCCGGTGCTCTGCCGTAGTTTTACTAGTAACTAGTATATCATCCAAATAGGCTGTTGCGTAGTCAAGATCGCCAGCATGGCGTCCATGACCTGCTGGAAAATTGCAGGCGCAACCTTTACTCCAAAAGCCAGCCTGTTGTATTTGTACAATCCTCTATGGGTGTTTATGCAGAGCAATTTGGAACTTTCCACCATTGAGTTTATTGAAAATTTCTTCAGAGCTTGGGAGAGGATAGTGGTGATCTTGCAAGGCATCGTTTAACCCTGTGGAAAAATCTGCGCATACTCGTATTTGATTGGACTTCTTTTTTACGTAGACCGTAGGTGCTGCCCACTCGCTGAAATCTGTTTTTGACAGAATACCTGCTTGTTCGAGTCTATCTAACTCTTTATTGATTTGCTCTAGAGCTGCGAAAGGGACATTCCGTTTCTTTTTGAATACCGGTTGTGCACCGTCCTTCACCTTGAACTTAGCTTTCATTTTAGTACATTTCCCAAGGCCGCCAGAAAAAAACCAGGGAAATTGTTGTTTCAGTTCCTTTTTCAGATTTCCCAAATTGGACGTTGTACTTTGTATCTTGCGACAAAATGTACTCATTGGGCAATCGCAAAGATTGAATTTTTCTATCCAATCAGTTCCAAATAAGTTGTCTGAAGTTTTTAATACGTAGGCTCTGAGCTTTTTGGTAACTCCATTTAGTGTTACTGTAAGTATTACCTCGCATAAAATGTTAATATTTTCGCCAGTTACGGATTTTTCTGTTTTATCCGTTTTTAATAAGGTCGGCTTGTTCAATTTTCGCCAAGTACGCCAGGTAATGGTTGAAATATCAGAACCCAAGTCAAGCTGGAATTTAATGGACTTATTGAAAATATCCACTATTACATATTTTTTAAAATTCCTATCGACAATATTGTCAGATTGAGCTTGCCTAATTTTATTTTTGGGTTTTCTCGTTCTGTTGGCGTACCAGCACGAAGTTAAAGTATGCCCACTTTTATTGGAATTTTTGCAATATTTTTTGTTCTTAACTGGACAAAATTTCATCCAATGCCATTTACCACAATGGTAACATGGTTCGGGCGGTTTCTTTAACTTATTTGAGTTTTGGTTACTGCATAATTTATGACATGAGATTTGCCTTTTGTCTTTTTGAGAGGAATAGGAGGTAGACTTGCTTCTGATTTTATTAATCTGAGTCACACCTGATTCCTCGATAGTGTTTGAGTCAAGCTTTACAGATATTACTCTTTGACAGTCCTCTGCCAGTTTTTGGAGAGTCAATCTTTGTTCGTTCTCAAGCTTAGTCAGTACCCGTCGTCTGACTTGGGCGTCTTCTGCAGATACTCGACCTTGTGCGAAAATTAAGCACTTAAAATCATCGGCAGTCTGTTCGGCTAGTTTAAAATCATTACATAGCTTGTTCAGCAATCCTGCAAACGTTAGAAAATCTTGCTGGTTGTCTTTGACTGTGTTCAGACATTTCCAACGTTTGTGGAACAAGGTTGTGTTAGGCCCGAATAATTCCGATAGGAGCTTAATCGTCTCTGAAAAATCCAAGTCAGTCGTTTTCTTGGGTAAAATTCAGAGGTGGAGATTTCACCCTTGAAGATGAAGATCGAGCCGGACGTCCAGTTGAATTTGATGAAAAGCTTCTTGAAGCAGCCCTTGAAGAAAATCCTGCCTTATCAGTTGAGGAATTGGCAGTGGTTCTCAGTTCAAACCATACAACTGTTTATCGTCATCTTCAACAACTTGGAAAAGTTCCTAAACTTGGAAAATGGGTGCCTCATGAATTGTCTGAAAACAACCTCAAATCCCAAGTTGACATCTGCTCTTCCCTCCATTCTCGCCAATTTATTTCACCTTTTTTGGATAGACTTGTGACTGGCGACGAAAAATGGATCTTTTATAGAAATGTTGAGCGTCGTAGACAGTGGCTTGGTAAGGGGAAATGACCCCAGCCACAGCCGAGAAGGGAACTTCATGGGCAAAAGGTTCTTCTTTCAATCTGGTGGTATCACCAAGGAATAATCCACTTTGAATTCTTACCACCTAATGCAACAATTAATACTCAAATATACTGTCAGCAATTAGAGCGTTTGAACCTAGCTTTGAGAAAAAAAAGACCTGCTTTAGTGAATCGAAAAGAGGTGATATTTCATCAGGACAATGCACGACCCCATACAGCAAGAATCACATCACAAAAGATCGAAGAACTTGGTTGAGAGAAAATTCCTCATCCACCTTATTCTCCCGATCTTGCTCCTTCAGACTACCATTTGTTTCGTAGCTTACAGAATCATTTGGAAGAAACAACTTTTGTAACACAGGAAGAGGTTAACACTGAAATTTGTGAGGTCTTCGAATCAGAGCCAAAAGAATTTTACAGTAATGGAATTAGTAAGCTTGTTAATAGATGGAAGGAAGTCATAGATAAAAAGATAAAAATACATTGTTGATTGAATCTGTAATTAAATGTAACATTTGGTCACTTGTTTTTTTTCTTCAAAATTCGGACAGAACTTATGGGATGACCTGATATGTGCATGTAGACCCGAGTATGAGTATTAATAATATTTTTGCCACGAATAAATTTTAGGGTCAGTCTGGTTTAATTATGTAACCATTAAACTCTCGCCACGAATTCGTCAATCGTGTTTGTTCTTTCACTTTAATTTTTGTTTTTTTAATGCCTCATAAGATTTTATCGATCTTGCTTTCTTAGATTGAGGACGCTTGCAGTATTGATCTTTGATCGATTTTGAAGTATGTCGATCGATGTCTCGTTTGATGTGAGACCGGTGACATTTTTAGGCTTGCCAACGGGACATTTTAAAACAAATTATGAAATTTATTTTTTGTCGTTCCTCGAGAAAACAAATTATAAACACTAAAAAAAAAAAAAAAAAAAAAAAAAAAATCATTAAATTCGATTTTTTATTGGCGGGTGGCGGTGGAAGTATTTTTAATATATTGATTTTTTTTTTTCACAAAGCGTCGGTTCTATTCGACAGTCTCCAAATATAAGACAATTTTCGGGAAAAATGAGCGAAAATAGACAAAAAAGAAAGTGAATTTATTTGTCGAACAAATAATGGCTGTAAGAAATATAGAAACATTAAAAGATAAATGGAAGAACATGAAGAAGAAGGAAGAAGAGAGAAAAGGAAAAAAATATGAAATTAAGGAAAAAAAAAAGGCGGAAGAAATACAGGGAAAGAAAAAGAAAAATAAAGAAAGAAAAATAAAGTGTGAAAGAGAGAGAAAATGTAACAGAAGGAAGAAAGGAAAGAGAAAAACAAAAGGATGGACGTAAAGGAAAAAAAGAAAACAACACGAAAGAAAGTGAAAAAGAAAGAAAAATAACAACGAGGCTAAAAGAAAGAAAGAAAGAAAGAAAGAAAGAAAGAAAGAAAGAAAGGAAGAAAGAAAGAATAGATTGCAAAGAAGAAAAACAGAAAAATCGCTAGCGAGTAGAGAATGTATAAGAAAGAAAGAAAGAAAGAAAGAAAGAAAGAAAGAATAGATTGCAAAGAAGCAAAACAGAAAAATCGCTAGCGAGGAGAGAATGTATAAGAAAGAAAGAAAGAATAGATTGCAAAGAAGCAAAACAGAAAAATCGCTAGCGAGTAGAGAATGTATAAGAAAGAAAGAAAGAAAGAAAGAAAGAAAGAAAGAAAGAAAGAATAGATTGCAAAGAAGCAAAACAGAAAAATCGCTAGCGAGTAGAGAATGTATAAGAAAGAAAGAAAGAAAGAAAGAAAGAAAGAAAGTGATGGAAGGGAAAGAAACGTAAAAAAGGAAGTAAATCGAAGAGGAGGGACTAAAAATGAAACGGATAAAGAAAGAAATTCAGACAAAGATATGAATAGAAAGAAAGAAAGAAAGAAAGAAAGAAAGAAAGAAAGAAAGGTCCTTGTGAAAATTTCATAAGAAAAATACAATTAATTTCTCCAGTGTTGTGAATCGAGTCGGGGCCTTTTTTTTTCGTCTCGCAAAATCAAATAACCTCAATGAATCACCAACAATTCACGAACTCAAAAGTGATTCCAAATAGACCCAAAGGCACCAAGATTTCATCAAAAGTATAAAGTATACTTTATTATGAACGTCATAGTCATTGCTGTAATTACGTGAGCACTGGGGTTAAGTCAAAATTAGACAGTGAAATCATTGAAAGCTGAAAAATTATTTAACTAAACGCAAACGAAAACAGGTTGTTTGACTGAGTTGTTTTTTTTGTATGAGTTACCAACCCTTTGTGTATTATTTAAAGCCGAATAATATTTTGGATTTCAAGAATAATTCTTTCTTTTGTGAGTGAATGCTGCTTAAACAATTTTGGGGTAATAACAATGAATTTTCCAGACACAAAATTTACTACTTATTCCTTATCTGGTTGGAGATATATTCAAACTTATCTAAGGTTATTTGCCACTAAGACAATGTAACTAACCCACCTGGAATTCGAAGTTGACACAAGAATTTCTCATTCCTTGTTAATACGCATTAGACTTCTCATATAGCCATTTCTTTTTAAGTCGATATCTTTCATTAAATTTGGAATACGATTAATTTGAAGGGCCTCCGGATGAATTGTTAAATAGTTGTGGGTCATCGAGATGACTAGTTAAACATTTCTTGGTACCTGGAGTGAATAGTCAAATATTTTTGGTCCTCAGGATGACTAGTTAAACAGTTCGGCTTCTCAGGATGAATAGTTAAATAGTTCTGGGCCCTCGGGGTGAATAGTGAATATAGTTCTGTTTCCTCAGAATAAATAGTTAAATGGTTATGTGTCATCGGGATGAATAGTTAAGCAGTTCTTAGTCCTTGAGATGAATAGTTAAACAGTTTTGGATCAAAGGGATGAATAGTTGTTGAACCTCAGGATAGAAGACAAAGACTTGATTTAGGCATAGAAACCAAGTGCTTGATGTCTCCAGCTTTTTAAAAAGAAGTATTTTTAATATAAAAGTAGTTTATAAATTACTCTTTTGCTAACTTGATGTGCACTTGGTTACCTTTCATCTGGGTGTGCCGGTTGAGAAACGTAATCTTGAACCAAGAATTAGGAATCAATCTATGATTCCCCTTGCCTGGTTGCTGCTGACCCCGTTGCTATACCTGTTGGTGATGTCCTGTTTTAACGCTTGAAACCCCTTCGCCAGCCGATTCTTTTTTCTTACCTGTTGTTATAACTGAAGCCTTGGCTGTCAAAATTCGCACTATCTCCTGTTGTTTCATTTTATTAATTTGGTGTAGTAGTTGTGAGTTCAATCCCGGGGTTGAGTAATGCAAACAGAGACTCAGTGGAAACAGATCTAGCAATAATTGAACAGTATTAAAAAGTAATATCCTTATTTTTGACGGCGGAAAGAGAACAAAAGGTGTGCAGTTGGAAATCTTTTGAATGTTATCCGGGTCGATAGAAGTCTGAAAATAGACGCAGAGTTCAACAGCTGAAAAGATGTGACAATAACAACAAAGATGAGGACATTAATGTAATAAATCTAATAATGATAACTCGTCATCCCAGAAATTCTGGAATAAATTATTTAGCAAACTTGGATGTTTTTGCCCGCAAAAAAAAAGAAAGAATAAATCAAAAAACAAATAGAAACCCCAAAAAACAAAAATTCTTAGCGTCAAATAGACGGTTTTCCATTGATTCCATTATTTTAATTATAGGGGTAGATAAGTTTACCTATCGTCCAGTTCACACTCCTCCACAGTTTTTGAACAGGAGTAAGAGTTTACCTCTTATTGGGTTCCTCGTTCCTTCTAAAGTCTGAACACTGAAATGTTATTCATTAATTAAATCTTAACAATTTCAAGTCTAGAGTTAGCAGGTCTCTGTCCTGAACTTCATTTTGTACTTTTTACACTAATACAACACAATACAGTAACCCTCTACTTTGAGTGGCTCTTGTGCTTTGTATGGGTGAACATTAGTAAAAAGAACTATCTTTACTCCTCGGCAGTCTTTACTGATTTAAAAAGCGATAATTAGAAATGTAATAAAACCTAAACATACAATGAAGTGAATTCGCACATTTTTTCGTTCTTGAAAATTTACAACAAAAATATTAAACTATTTCTTTATTAGATTGATAATTTTCACGAATAATTTTATATTTACAACATTCTAAAAACTAATAATTTTAAAACTAATAGAATATTTATCATTTACCAATTTATAAAGAATTAAATATGAAAACAATTTTTTATAAATTTCTAAATATTTATTAATTGTAAAAATATTTGAACGAACTATAATGAAATCCTTATTATTTACCATTTTATAAAATTTTCATTGATATTTTGTCAACCATTCCAATAAATAATAAAATAAATAGTGTTTAATATTTTTTTGTTTTCTCAAGAACAAAGAAAATGTATAAATTCACTTTCATAAGTTTAAGTTTTATTAATATTCAAATAATCGCTTTTTAATACAATAAATTTTGACACACTGTTTTCGGCCATGAAGATCCAACTTTAGCAATTATTTAATATGCGTAATTTAATTTTAGTGTACCCGTTGAGGACCGAACTCATTACTTAGTAGTAATGGTCAACCGGACTAGCTTGCTAAGCATTAGGCATATGCCGAGACGACTGACATCTAAATGTGATACATCGACAAAACTAACAGGCGGTTAAGATGGTTGACTGTTAAATGGTGAAAAATGTCTTTTGACTGATGAAAATAATGGAAATCATTAAACGGTGGATAAATATCTTTAATTAATTAAAAATAAAGAAAATCAAATTTCTCTTTCATTATTTTCTCTTTGTAATTATTTTCAATACTATTTCGTTCCCCTGCCACTTAAAGTATCTGTGGTTAGTACAACCGCCATGTTTATCAACTGAGCAGCTGCCATCACACTTTTATGAATCCGGAACTCAACATATTAACCAAGAAGGAAAGATCGTGAAGGTTATTTAATAACGATCACGTGACCACACAGAACTGATTGGATCCAGTACGCGTTAATTAGAATTTAATTAACATAAAAATTAATTACGCTTTTAGCAATTAGACAGGCTTCAGTTTATTACCCTATGCATCCGGGAAACTACAGATAATGAAAATGGCGTTCTCCGAGGCGAACTTGTGTGCCAAAGAATCGACAGAAAGTTAAGAAATCCGAAAACTCATGACCCAAATAAATGCTTTGTTTTATTCCTTAATCAGAAACGACAGGGCATCGATCTTAAATATTGTTGTCATTATTATTATTATTTTTTCTTTCCTTTGATTTCTGGCGTTTACACATTTCTTTCCGGGTCCCGCCCAGGGACCTAAGTTTAGAAATGGCATCATGGCACTCCACTAACAAAAACAAAATATATATATTTCACATAGATAAAGCCCTTCGTAAAGTGTGGGCTGTACTTGTGAGAACAATTTTTTGTATTTCTTTGAGGCATGGACTTCCAGGAAAACCTTCAATTAGTCTACTGGAGTCTTTTCCAACAAATCCTAGTGCTTATTATTATTATTATTATTGTTGTTTGTTTGTTTGTTTGGGTTTTATGGCATATCAACCACTGTGGGTTATTTAATGCCAAATCCAGTTTATATGAATTTTAAATGCCTATTTTGTATGGAATAAAAAACGTATAGCTGGCAACATTATTTTTTACAAAAAACGTATAGCTGGCAACATTATTGTTCCAAAAAACGCATAGCCGGCAACATTATTGTTTCAAAAACGCAAAGCTGGCAACATTATTGTTTCAAAAACGCATAGCTGGCAACATTATTGTTTCAAAAACGCATAGCTGGCAACATTATTTTTCCGAAAACATTATCTGAGGCCTTGCTGTTGGATGTAGTTTATCACCATACCCAGGACGCGGATGTAGTTTATCGTCATACCCAGGACATTCAAAAACATATAGCTGGCAACATTATGGTTTCAAAAAAAGTATAGCTGGCAACATCACTGTTTCAAAAAAAAAAAAAAAAAAAAATACAGCCGGCAACACTACCGCTTCAAAAACGCATAGCTGGCAACATTATGGTTCCAAAAACGGATAGCTGGCAACATTATTTTCCCAAAAACACCATCTGAGGCCTTGCTGTTGGATGTAGTTTATCGCCAAACCCAGGACGCGGATGTAGTTTATCGTCATACCCAGGACGTATTATTATTATTATTATTATTACTCGTTTTTATTTCATTTAGTTTCCACTTTTTTTAAAAAAAAAAACCTTTTTATAAATACGCCCATATAAGTGAATGGTAGTAGACATACTATTCTTAGTATATGTAAAATTGTTATTATAGATGTAGTATTTTCATTATTCATTTTTGACTGGCTTTTTTTCTCACCTTATTTTTAGTAGTATTTATCCTAACGTTCAGGTGATTCTTATATAATATGGCCATTAACTAAGCGTGTCTACCCGGAGTACTATCTTCCCAATTAGGCGTCATTCAAATTTATTATTATAGATCCATATTTTCCTTTCAAGATAATTTGCTTGTTTACACTTAGGGGTAGACCTATAGAGGTCGATATAGTAGTCTTCTAAATTATTCGGTGACGCATTTTGTGCTGTCAAGTTGATCTTTTATTTTATTTTAACAATTTCTTGGTAGTATAGACTTAAAAAGCAGAACCATGTTGGAAATGAAAATCAATAAAGTGAATGATTTAAATTGTCTTAAGCAGTCAGCTTTTCGATCAACCATCGTCAAACAAGATCGTTGATAAATTTTGATTATTATGCAATAAAACGAAATAACTAATAAAATGCTTTGAATAATTTGCTGCCAAATCTGGTTCGGTTCCCCTGCTATTGATGAAATCCAAAGGACAATCAGCAATTCCTGATACGGCGGATCGGTTTCAATCACTTTCCCAAAACCATAAGGTTGCTTCTTTGTGTCGTTTCTATAAATATTTCATGGTAATTGTTCGGATGAGCACGTCGCACTGGGGTTTGTTTTTAAATTGTTATTTTATTCCCCCTCCCACCACAGACAATTAATTGTACATATGGTGACTCGTTAAGATTTTCATGGAGACATTGTGGTATTATGGTGGATGTAGTAAGAAAGGTAAGTAAGAATGTGTTGTTTAGATCAGTGCTTGTGGCTAGCTAAGTTTAAAGTTAAGACAGATGAAAATCGCCCTTTTACCCCATTCCCCATTTTGGCCTTGTGTCACATTTTTAAATAATGACAATTTAAATATCATTCTTCGCCATGGTAACTAGACTTTTTGAATTTAAGCGCAGCACTAGATTCTCGTCCTCAACTTTGTCGCCATATTTATTACAACGTTTCGGCCGTTGTACGCTCCGGCCTTCTTCAGGTGGCTGGAATATCGAACTGAACCCTTTATTTCGCTCACTGGCGTAGACTGTTCTAGTTCCACGTGTCATGTTTTTAATGGATGTCAGTTATCAGTTATCTTCTGTTAATTTCCCTCTGAAAGTTCTTCACTGCCTTAACCGGGTATTGAACTCATACTCTTTGGGTCCTGTCACTGGATCTAACCTTGAGGAGACATGGCACAGTGGATAAATTCTGTTTCAATATAACCCCAATTTTAAAGCTCTGAATAACTATTATAACCTTACATCGTTGTCATGTTGTTTGAATTTTCCTATACTTGTATTTTGATTGGTCATTCTAGCTTTTGTAACAGCGTTTTCCCCTTGCGAAGGATCGTTAATTGATTTGAAACTTTTAAAACCATTTATTTTACATTCAACATCATCACTTGATAAGACACCAGAGGTGTTGAAACAAAATTGCTATTTTTGTAGTGATTTTATAACATATTTATGTTATAATTTTTAAATATATATATATATATATATATATATATATATATATATATATATGCCGTGACAAAGTTAGCGGCACACTTAAGAGGATGACGCGGCACGACGGTTAAGAATCACTGTCACCGGCCTTCATCAGGTGTTTGTCGATCCGGCTAACCTTCCGAGAATTTCGAAGTGAACCCTTTATTTAATCAACGGGGATGTTTTTTTTTTATGTCGCTACGTCTGTGGATATCACGTCTAGTTCTTATTTAGTCAAGTTCATTTACTGCTCGCCCTGTTTCCACCAAGCTTAAGTATACATCGCCTGCACTGAGGATTGAACTCAAAATTAATATATCGACAAATTCAGGAACGAACGCTTTGAGCCTCTACTGGATGAAAGCTGGACAGTGTGTAGTTGGGGTCAGTGTGTAGTTGGGGTCAGTGGAGCGAACAATAACCAAGCAGTACTAAATAAGAAACAATGAAAAAGTTACCTTTCAGATCATGGAATCCCGAGCTGATGCTCCTGTTATATATTTAGAGATTGTTGATAAAATCCAAAGAAGAATCTGCAATGTTATTGGTTCTGACCTGCCATCTAGACTTCAGTCCCTTTTCCTACCGCCGTAACGTAGCTTCACTGTTCTCTTTCTATGAATACTTTCATGATAATTATTCTGATTAAATTTCCACTATGGTACCTAGACATTATGAATTTAAACGCAATACTAGAGTAGCCGCAAGGTCTCACTGTACCATGGACGATTGGTCAGGGAGGTGACTTTCTCATGTTTCTTTCTCTGAAGACGAGCCCATCGCGTCGCACTTTGGAAAGTGCTTGTATGACATACGACGGGTTTACTGAAATTGGGTACACGAAATTATTCAGAAAATCACTTAGTATCTGAGCTGACTGACATTGTTAAAAAAATTGAACAAGTGTGATTACACACACACACAGAGACACACACACACACTCTTTCTCTCAGTAACTGTAAATAAAATATGCTGCATCTATAATAGTGCTTGGCTTTCTACCTTGGCAGCTGTTCAGCTATTAAGCACAGAAACATACAGTTCCACAATTGAGCTGAAAATTATTCAATAAGGTTCAAAACTCATAAATGTCGACTTGGATGTGTTGTGCCAGCATCATGCTATGTTGGAATTCGTTTGGCTGCAGATGGTTTTCAAATGAATGTAGTCATAAATTACAAAACGAATCTTCGATTATAATTCTTGTTAATTTGTCTCTGTTCGACTTTTAATATTCCAATGCTAATATATGTTGGGTTTCAAGTTAAAAGAAAAAAAAGAAAGAGATAAACAACTTTGTCTGGTTTTGCAGCATTAACAATTATATTGCGAAAGGATTTATACCTATGTTTTATAGATAATGCAAAAGCTTTCGATAAAGTACATCAGAAAGTATTGTTGGAACTTCTAGGAAAGCTTGATATATACTAGAAGCATATCGCCTGAATACGGATGAAAAAAGTTAATATCTTCTTTTTTTATGCGCCGTGTCCAACCAGGACGTAGGCGATCATGGCTCTCTACAATTTCCTGTCCTTTGTCGCTCTTGATAAATGTTGCCTCTTTGTTATTTATCCTAAACTTTATTCTGGCATCCATTTACTCAAGCTCATTAAGTATGTTATGAGTTGTTAGCCTTTGTCCCTCTTGCCTTCAATCTGTCATGTGGGTATCAGATTTTCTAAGCCCTCTTTCCTCATTATGTGCCGTAGAAATTTCATCTATCTCTTCCTGAGGTTAAGCATGTTTCCTCTTCGTTTCTCACATATCTCAATTCTTCTGTTGCGTCAAGTCTCTTCTTCATCTTTGATGAGAATGTCTAGCATTCATTGTCATATAGAAGGACATATATCACATTTCAGTCCTGTACTCTTAGAAAAATTAGAAAGGGGTGTAACACAATGTATTTTACCGGAATTATTCAACTTATAATTCATACAATGAGGTGATTCTGCGAGAATTAGAACACCTACCAGGATTAATTTCTGGTAGTCACATTCATAACAATATTATTAAGTTGGTGCAAAAATAATGTCGTTTTCTCACATATGTTACTATGTGAGAAAACGACATTATTTTTGCACCAACCTGATGGCTATGCAAATGAAATAGTTTTGATAGCTGAAACAGAAAGGAAAATACAAGAACTCCTACATAAGGTAGTAAGGGAAAACGAGAAGAAAGGACTAAAGATCAATTGCAAGAAGACAGAATGCATAGTTGTCAGCAAAAGGGACAGCCCAATATGCAAATTACAAACTGGAGAAGTCAAAATCAAGCAACTTCAAAAATTTAAAGACCTAGGAAGTGTTTTAACAGAGAACGGAAAATGCGACACCGAAATCTAAAGGCTCATTGGGATAGCGAAAGATGCCTTCCGAAAGCTAAGCAAAGTAATGGGAAGCAATAAAAAAAACTCGTTAAAAAGAAAAAAAATCGAGTACCTAGCTGTTATGCAGTATCGGTTTTCCTATATAGTAGTGAATGCTGAACTATCTCCTCACAGATGAAGAAGAGACTTCAAGCAATAGTGATGTGGTTCTACAGAAGGATGCTGAGAATATCATGGATTGAACATGCGAGCAATGACAACATTTTAGAGAAAATGGCGACAAAAAGGACCGTTATACTTAACATCAGAGCCAGCTGAAATTTCTAGGGCACATAATGAGAAAAATGGGATTAGGAAATGTCGCACTTTCAAAAAGAGTCTACGACTTCTTGTGGGTGATGAATTATTCTTCACCCTCCAATCTCTCTCTTACAGGCTGGATATGGCAACCCTCTCGCTGCTCTATCGCTACTTTCACGTTCCTTTGTTCAGTCACAGCAAGCCCCTGCCATGCCATTTACATTGTAGCAAAACATCCTCATTCCCTCCGTATTTCCTCGGTGAGAAGTAGGTTCCACTCAAACAGCTTCTTCCCGCCAACCACTACCATGTGGACAGACACCCAAAAGAATGTTTCTCCGATCACAAAACGAGGGTCAGAGTAAAGCAGCGAAAAACCTCAATAACAAAAGCTTGTGTAGATGTTTGGCAGAACAGGGATTAGGAGAGATAGCAAAAGAACTAAATTTACTAAAAGCAACAAATTTTGGAGAGCGATGATCCGCCACATGCTGAAGAAGGGCGAAAAAATACATTCCGTAGAGTAGATTCTATAAAAAATGAAGAGTCTGCCGTAAAGCGACTACTAGCAAACAGATCTCGATTACCTTTGGCAGTGTAGTTAGCTAAATCCTCTGTTGATCTCTATAACAAGAAAACTTCCAAGGAATTTTACTCCAAACAAGGCAATAAAGCCACTAAGACGGAAGGGGTTACTGAGTGTTAGAAAATACGCGAAAAAACAACACTGAAGGACTTAAGAAGACAGAAGATAACAATTGACATAACATTAAAATTTTTGAAGATCAAAGTTGACAGGGAAGCAAGAAGCCGGAAGAGAGTTCCATAAGCGAGAAGTGTAGTAGAAGAAACTGTTAGCATAGAACTTACATCTAACCATTTCAAATGCAAAAAGATGCAACCTTGCCGACAATCCTGTGCTTAAATTCATACATTTTAGAAAGCACAGAGGAAAGTTTATCAGAACAATTACCATGAAAGTATTTATAGAAAAGGCTCATAGAAACTACATTACGGTGGTGAGAAAAAGACAGAAGCCGAGATGCCAGCTGAGAACCAATAACATTTCAGATTCTTCTGTGGATTTTATCAAGAATTTCTCAATACCTAGCAGGAGCAGCAAACCAGATGCGGTTGTAGTATTCAAAGCAAGAATGAATGGTAGACTTATAAATATGTCGGATAGATTCTGTGTTGAAAGTGTGTAGTGAGTAGTGTGGCTTGAGAATGAAGACATAATGGAAATCGTCCCATATCCGATGTCATCCAGCTTGAAGGTTCGCCTTTGTCACGGAGAAGTGTTCGTTGATTCCATATGGGCGATCCTCCACCGGGCTGTTTGCTTCAGCGTAAGAATCCCTTCGTTCAACGATGCCGTGTCATCCCTGCACGTGTTACAAAGATAACACGACACATGAACCAACTGAATTGATTCAATATAATATTCCCACTTAATGTCAGCGGTAAATGTTAACTCGAGAATGTGTAACTAGTTACTGCCATGGAGGTTAGCATCAGTCATACTGATAGAAGGCAGAAAGGAGTCTCTTAGATCATTGATAGCAGTTTCGTTTTGATGGCGTTAAAATTAACAAGCCATTCCTTGCCCTAGTTAACAGCATATTGTAGGTCATTTTTTTTTTAAGCTCAGGAGTCAAAACAGGAGTCAATAGTTGGATCCTCAACATACATAACGAGTTGAGAACAGATGTCGTCGAGAAGGTCATTTATGAAAATTAAGAACAACGTAAGTGCAAGAATGGAGCCCGAAATGTTTTGTTTTATGTTTGAAAGATATCTGTCAGGTGATTTGGGAGTCACATCCAGATACTTAGGAACATCCTCAAAGATAGTTTACCTGATCTGAAGGTATTCGTTGATTAAGCCACACCTGCAAGATGTGGATTTATTTAAAAAAAAAAAACTCTCATCATATCTTATATATTTGGCTGTGATGCATGTGCCTGGTATACGCTTATTGTCCTACATATAAATTATTTACCCCAGCCTTACATTTTTCGTGTGATGTCCCCTCACTCAATAAGAATGATAGCAAGTAGTAGTAGTAGCAGTAGTTGAAATGTTCTGGGCTGAAACCAGAAATAGAAGTGTTTATCTGAACAGCTCAAGATCAAAACCTGCTAACAAGATCTTAACAGGAACTTATTTTTAGAAATGGAGTCGATCCAAAAAGTTTATCTCCACATTCTGAGGAGACTATTGATCATTTAATATCTGGCTGCTTTACCTTATCACCCGATGAATTTAAAAATAGAATTGATGCGGTAGGGGAGAATTTCATTGGAAGCAATGCCAACACTATAGCCTACCCTATGCAAAAAAAAAAAGGTATTTGCTAAAACCAATAGCGGTTGAGGATGGTATTACTTTACTCCAAACACAACGACCGTACGGCAAACAGGTAACAGAAAAGGTATTGCTATAAAATACTTCAAAAAACATAAATACTATGCTATGCTTTCCAAAGTGCGACGCGGTGGACCCGTCTTCCGAGAAAGAAACATGAGAAAGTCACCTCCCTGACCAATCGTCCATGGTACAATGAGACCTTGCGGCTACTCTAGTATTGCGTTTAAATTCATAATGTCTAGGTACCATAGTGGAAATTTAATCAGAATAATTATCATGAAAGTATTCATAGAAAGAGAACAGTGAAGCTACGTTACGGCGGTGAGAAAGGGACTGAAGTCTAGATGGCAGGTCAGAACCAATAACATTGCAGATTCTTCTTTGGATTTTATCAACAATCTCTAAATATATAACAGGAGCATCAGCTCGGGATTCCATGTTCTGAAAGGGAACTTTTTCATTGTTTCTTATTTAGTACTGCTTGGTTATTGCTCGCTCCACTGACCCCAACTACACACTGCCCGATTTTCTTCCATACGTTATCTTCTTCTTTTTCTATGTGTCGCATCCCTTCAGGAATGTTGGCGATCATGGCTCTTCACAATTTCCTGTCCTTTTTAGCTCTTTGTAAATTTTTACTTTTTGCTATTTCTTCTAAACCCTGTACTGCCATTCATTCACTCAAACTCGCTAGGTAGGTTATGCAATGATTTCCCGACGCTCTTGTCGGGAAAATTTGATACAAGAAATTTAAAAATTTCTTGTATCAAATTTTCCATGCCGTCTGTCCTCAATATGTTCCTTAGGATTTTCAACTGTCTCTTTCTGATGTTACGCATAAGTGTCTTTTTTGCTTCCATATTCTTTTAAACTTCTTCATTGCTTATATGTTCTCAGATGGTGGTTTAATGAATAACTCATAATGCCCATAAATAATTAATAATAATTATCACCAACGATATTTCATACAAGGTAAAAATATTTTCTGATTTATAAACAAAACCTGATAAGCCATAAAAACAATCCAGAACTTTTCCAACTAATTACACGTAACTAATTTTATTCTGTCCTGTTAAAAATCATTTAGAAATAAGGTTGGCTTAACAAGACATGTGAAAAAATACAACATCAATGCATAATCTTATGAGTAATAAAAGGAAGATATTTTCTATCACATTTGTCATATGCAGGTTGCACGATTTAAAGGTCGGCTGAATATGTTTCTTAGCTTTCTTTTATTTTGATTACTCTCTAACATAAGAATTCATAAGAATAATTCGTATTTACTTTTAATTTTGTAGCCTTTTTCAGTTTCTACATAATTTATTATTTGTACAGTTTTTATCAAATTTCTTACGCACATGCATAATTTAGTATAAAATTAGTATTACAGCGCATACTTTCAGTGCAGTGGTTGTCTTAGCTTATATGTTAATTTGTAAGAAATAGTCATACACGATTAAAGAGTTGGCGGCCCTCATATATGGCAGGGGCGGTCACAGTGGCGAATGTAAAATGCTTTAATAAAATAGCGTTCAGATATTTGTCAACAACAAGACATGAATAAAATTTACACATACATTTTTGTTGCATATACATTTTGTTACAAAGTTTATATATAAATATTAAGAAAAGTATGTATTCAATAATATTTATTCATATATGCATTTTTTAAACTCTTAATTTGTATTGGTTTCAGTAATTACAAAGAACACAGTGATTTTCTAAGCGTAGTTTAGATGTGAATCAATGACAACATTCCTCTTATCTCATGTATATATATATATATATATATATATATATATATATATATATGTGTGTGTGTGTGTGTGTGTGTGTGTGTGTGTGTAATAAAAATATAGTTTTAAGGTACGCTATGTGTTAAATAATAGTTTAGTAGACTACTATTTTTTGCTGGAAGTGTATCTCTGTTCTGTGTTCCTCAGGTTGACTTTAGGGATGAGATACAAGACAAAATAAGGAAGTCGATTTTGATTGGCTGACGAAGCGTGGGAATGAGATATAGAAATTCTTTTGGGAGAGGCGAGACTAAACCGTCAAGCAATGTAAACGTTTTGACTTTGTATCTGGAAATGCACGCCAGTGGGGTTAGAGAACGACCCCACTGGATAAATAGAAGATGTATACACCGACGTTAATAAACTGGATAATTTCAAATTATCTTTGCTGAAGTTCATTCGTTCTGCACCCAAGACGGCTAGCGATTGCTGGCCGCGAGAGAATACAACATATTAGTGGGCCGTCGCCGTCGCCGTCGCCGTCGCAGTCGCCCAAGAACATCACCCACCAACGGTCTATACAACATTGTATTAATCAGCGCAATGACCAAGGCCTCCCAGCATGAGGAAGTTATGCAACATGTGGATCGTGTATTGAAAACTGAAAGTTGGATCAATGCAACGATCTTATTGTTCCTCCTGTATCTGATGTAGTTTCTGTGAGAATAAATCAGTCGCATTACTTACAGGTCATCACTCCCCTAAATATATATATATATAATAAAAATATAGTTTTAAAATATGCTATATGTATGGGTTGAAGTGCTCAATAACAGATAATACAACGTATGTAAATATAAAAGTTGACATTGAGCTCAACACACAGAGGCGACAGTCAAGTCCGGATTTACATGAAGAGAGTCCCTACTGCCTTTGTGAGGCCACTACAAATCCCACATTCCCATGTGTAGAGGAAATTTAAGCGTTGTAAATTAAATAATTTTGATTACTCTGAGTATGATGATGAGTGTTTAAAATTACTGAAGGTTTATTTAGTCTAATTGCGTTATGACAGCGTGTGGAAGAAAGGCGTATGGAAATGTCAAAATGTTACACAACTTCGCTGGAGGTCCGCTAGATTTTGAGACTCTACGCTTCAGCCTGCTAAGCCTATAAGTAAATCTGGCACTGGCAACAGTCTGTTTCATGCGTATACGCAATCTTCAGGCCATGTGTGTTGAATATTTGTATATGCTTGTCGATGGCGCATTATATATATATATATATATATATATATATATATATATATATAGAGACATTTTTATGTTTATACATTCTTTTTATAGATACAAATATTTAAGTAAATGCTCTGTTTATAATAAACGGTATTAAACAACATTTACCGGCCTGAATGTCCGAGAAATTTTCATAGTAAATATTCGTACTCCGACAGGATTCGAACCTGTATACTATACGGAACCGTCATTTAGCTTGACGTGCCTTTAACCGATTTGGCCACAGAGGATCGTTCGGTTAGCAAGGTCGAATTTACTGTATTTGAACTTCAATCTTCTTTGAATCTCTCACGTACAATCACAACTGCTCATGGCGTATCAAATGTAAACAAATGACGTCACACATTATGAAATGGAGAAAGTCCGACAATTATTTTAAGACATTTTATGTTTATACATTCTTTTTATAGATACAAATATTTAAGTAAATGCTCTGTTTATAATAAACAATATTAAATAACATTTACCGGCCTGAATGTCCGAGAAATTTCCATAGGAAATATGCGTTCTTCAGGCCGGTAAATATTATTTAATACTGTTTATTATAAACAGAGCATTTACTTAAATACTTGTATCTATTAGGTTGGTGCAAACACATTTTTTTAACTTCAAAAACCGACATTACTTTTGCACCAACCTAATATAAAAAGAATGTATAAACAAAAACGTCTTAAAATAATTATCGGACTTTGTCCATTTCATAATATATATATATATATATATATATATATATATATATATATATATATATATATATATATATATTTGTTTGTTTGTTTGTTTGGGTTTTATGGCATATCAACCACTGTGGGTTATTTAATGCCAAATCCAGTTTATATGAATTTTAAATGCCTATTTTGTATGGAATAAAAAATGTATAGCTGGCAACATTATTGTTAAAAAAAAAACGTATAGCTGGCAACATTATTCCTTTACAAAAAAAACGTATAGCTGACAACATTACTTCCTTTTACAAAAAAAACGTATAGCTGGCAACATTACTTCTCTTACAAAAAACGTATAGCTGGCAACATTACTTCTCTTACAAAAAACGTATAGCTGGCAACATTACTTCTCTTACAAAAAACGTATAGCTGGCAACATTACTTCTTTTACAAAAAAAAAACTTAGAGCTGGCAACATTATTGTTTCAAAAACTTAGAGCTGGCAACATTATTGTTTCAAAAACTTAGAGCTGGCAACATTATTGTTTCAAAAACTTAGAGCTGGCAACATTATTTTTCTGAAAACATTATCTGAGACCTTGCTGTTGGATGCAGTTTACCGCCATACCCAGGACGTGGATGCAGTTTACCGTCATACACAGGACGCTATATATATATATATATATATATATATATATATATATATATAAATATGCATGTATATATATATATATATATATATATATGTATGTGCGCACGCGCGTGTGTGTGTGTGTAGGAAGAGGAGGAGGCGTCAGTAGGTCTGTGCCTTGTCATATAGCTGAATTTGGATTTTTTTTCTGTTTAATGTTTGATCCTTTGTTTATTACTTAATTATTTAGGGAAACCGTTAGTCATCGTTAGACTTCAAACACAAGTGACATTTATTAGCGAGCTTATATTCGCCACATTTTATTTGCTAACATATTTAATATATTTGGTAAGAATCACCGAACCTTATTTCTTTATGCCTGAACTTTTTTTTTTCTAAACAAAGGACGTATTTTCTAAATTGCACGAGAAGTGTTTCAACTTCTAAAAGTTTATTTTTACTATTTATACTATGTCGTCTAGTATTTTCTATTATCTAACAGAGTGTTTCTCAACCTTTTTAAGCAACAGCACACGTTTGTTTTAATTGGTATCACCCTAATCAAGTCTGGTATGCTACTAAAACACAAGGAGTCACAGGGTGTGAAAGAATTAGCAACAGAAACATTAATAATGAGCAGAAAGAGAAGAGAATAATTAGGTGGACAGTAGATAGCGATTGTCATTGCATTTAAATTTTTGCAGATTAAAGGGCCGAAAGTGAGTTCCGCAAGCAAGAAGTGCGAGTGAAGAAACTCTTAACATAGAATTTACGGCTGCGTCTATCCAGCTCAAATGTAGGTACAAATACAAATATCACAGTATACTTAACCAATTTTTTAAAAAAGAATATATTTAAATTTTATAAAATAAAACTATAGACACAAAAATATGAACTATATCGTTTATATACAAGTATTTTTGCAGCTTATTTATTGTGAAAATTGTCTGTTTTTTCGCGATTTCTTCAATGTTTCTTCGAATGTGCGATAAGCAGACGTTCTTTTTTTTATTCAATTCAGTGGATTCTTTCTCACTTCTTATTTTGATGTTATTTAGAGCGAATAATTTTTATAGAAATAAGAAGTAGAAAATTGCAATAAAACTGATAAAGCTAATGTCGTTTAAAAAGTTCAATATTTATTCGTTTATTTAAATACTAACGCTACATCATTACTACTTCCACACACACACACACAGACACACACACACACACACACACATATATATATATATATATATATATATATATATATATATATGTGTGTGTGTGTGTGTGTAAGCCGTGACAATATTTCGTGGCACAATTAAGAGGATTGCGCGGCACTTTAGTGTGCCGCCACTCGGCGGTTGAGAATCACTGATCTAAAATTTAAGCAGTTGTTTTAACAACAACAACAATAATTGGTTATATATTTTTTTTTTCTACTATTTATATATGTATATTATTTATTTTATTACGCACTGCATTTATTGAAACCGTTCTTCTTGTAATAATCATAATAATTGTTATATTTGAGAACGATCCGTTTTTCGCCAATATCCACAAGTCAAACATCAAACAAAAATAAATCTTAATTCATCACACCTCTGGCAACGAATTATCCAGTCACCTCCATGTGTAATTGGCCTGAGACTTTCACTAGTGACCAGTTCAGCCGAGTAACAGTAAATTACAACTATACTTCCTAACCCTAATCCGACTGACTACGGGTTAAATCAGCATATGTAACACTGGCAATAAAAACCAGGGCTGTGATGACACGGCATTGGACCAGGAATCTTCCTAGGCAGAATGTAACGGGCAGGGTGCAGCGGTTCCTCCGATGGAGTCAATGACTAAATTTTGGTGACCAAAGTGCGATATCAAGGGACATCGGCTGTGGTCTGACTTGGCGAAGGATGTGATCCGACGGGTTTAGTTTCCTCAAAGAAATACCTGCTGAGACATGTGAATTGAGATGGTCAGGTGTTCAGCTGTGCCATGCCCCTGTGAGCAAATTCGGTCATAAGACTGTTGAAGATGATTTTACAGGGTCATACATTTTAACATTTGGTGGCTGTATGGGTGTACGAAAACTTTTCATATCGCCATTTAACTCAAGCGCTTTCGGCCACTTCCTTAGCCATTTTCAAGAGAGTGTTGTTTTCGGTGTTAGGTTATTTTCATGTTTTAACTGTGTGAGATGTGTTATTTGTGTGGGTTTTAAATTCGAGTAGGAGTGTTTATTCCGAAAATCATTCCCATTGAAAATGGCTAAAGAAGTGGCCGAAAGTACTTGGGACAATGGAGAATTTTTGTACTCTCTCATTCTGACCAAGCGTAAATATTTAAGTACGCTGGAAGAAATAAATAAAAAATTAATAAAATTTTCCGTAGTCATATTTAACGAAAGATTGCGATATATATATATATATATATATATATATATATATAACTTTAAATAGTAAATTTAATGGATACCCGTATTTGATTAAACGTTTTGTTTATTTTAAACAGGATTTTATTACCTCTACCAGCCTGCACACTGGAGACAAATTATTAAAGAAAATGCGGCTCGCCGGCAGAATTCGAACCTGCGTCCTCCTTTACATGGAGAGACTGCTGTTTCATTCAATATCTTTTAATGTCCTCGGCTACGAATATCATCGTAACCGAACAAGGTACTTTTTACCTTTAAAGCACATTTACTCGTTCAGATTATGTCGAAAGTCCTAATTGCCCGGTTTTTTATCAGGTTTTTATGTGAAACGTAAACAAAGCAATTTCTAAAGAATTAATGGATTGATTTTATCTTTTAATCCGAAATATTTATATTATATCAAACGTTATTTTTATTGGATAGTCGAATTTCAGTTGACGCTACTTTTACAATATGGGAACCAGTAATAAGGAGTGTCAGAGAAAAGCAATGATAACAACAAAAGTTGCAATATGAGCTCTGGTAAAAACATGTAATGATAACAGCAAAAATTGCAATATGAGCACAGGTAAAAATGGTTGCTGAAGACATTAGGTTTATAATACCCAGAAATTCATACCCAGATGTCAAGGACACATGGCACAGTGGATAAAGGCGTTGGTTAGATCCAATGACAGGGCCCAAAGAGTGTGAGTTCAATACCCGGTTAAGGCAGTGGAGAACTTTCAGAGGGAAAATTAACAGGAGATAACTGATAGCTGAGGTCCATCAAACATGGTACACTAGAACAGTCTACCCCAAAATAGCGAAATAAAAAGTTCTGCTCTACATTCCAACCACCTGAAGAAGGCCGGAGCGTACAACGAAACCTTGTGATAAATATGGCGACAAAGATGAGGACAATAGTCCGAATAATGTAAATAATAATATAATAATACCTCATCTCATAATAAATAATACCTCATCTCAGAAATATAGACAGACGCTACTTTTATTTTAAACAGTATTTCATTACTTACTGTCTCGCGCTCCAGCAGGAATCGAACCTAGTCCCCACCTTTGCAGGAGAAACGACCGATCCATTAAAAAAGCATTATTATTAGTGGATCCATGTTTCAATTCATGCTATCTTGAAAGAAGCGTTTGAAGAAAGAAGTATTACTTGACAAGATCCTGTAGCTAAAGTATGCCTTTTGATGTTTTATAGAATCTGGCTGGCATTCAGTGTAACTGATTTCATTATTTCTTTTCTCAATAACCGGAAGTATATTTGGATTTTCATATTCTGCTTGAATAGAATGTGTTCGCTTTCGGGAAAACAATTACTCTCAGACGGATACCAACCTAAAAAAATCCAAATAAAAATCAACAAGAAATAACAAGTAATCCCATCCCGTCTTTGCTATATTTCATTGAAGATTAGTTCAGATAAGAATCTCCGAGTCAGACAGGCATCAATTCCTTGAGACATTACTACCTAATTTTGTAACGATAATCGTTGCGATATCTGATATGACAAATCCCGCAACGTCAGGAAATCTCGTGAGATTTTCCTCTGGTATTTTTTTTTCTCATCAGTCTTTGCATTAGTGAATCGCCGTATAATGGTTTCCATTCACTCTCCGCTCCCAAGCACAAAGGAAATAAAGACGAGATCTGTTATGGAAAGGTTTCGCACGACTGGCAGCATGTAACATCATGCAGGAGAGGAACCAATCATTTTCTTTCTGAATCGCTTTCTTCGGCACTTCTTTTGCTGACGAGGGCATTCCAGACTTTTCCGGCATCAGCGAAAGGAGATTTTTCAGCTAGGATATTCATCATTCAGCTAATGGATAACAAATACGAAGAAGATCGTTCATCCTTAATAACTAAATTTGCTTCATATATATATATATATATATATATATATATATATATATATATATATAGTGAGAGAGACACAGAGAGAGGGAGAGGGAGAGACAGACAGACAGACAGAAATGTGTATGTATTGCGCGGCCCATTGTTTGTTCTATGCTGAATGTATATTTCTGTCAGTGTCTGTCAATCTGTTTCTACCTTTATATATTCATGATTTATATATATATATATATATATATATATATATATATATATATATATATATATATAAACCTGCGAGAAAAGTAATGATTTTACAATTTGTGTATTCGTGTATATCTATCTATCTATCTGCCTACACACACACACACACACACACATATATATATATATATATATATATATATATATTCAAGGATGTTTTGTGAAATAATTTAGACGTATTATGTCTATTTATTATAGTTTTAATCCTTTCAAGTCCACAAAGTAATTTCTTGCTGTAAAAAATTGAATAAGAAAAAGTGCAAAATATACTTTCAAATAATTTTTACTTTCCCAAGTACTTTCATTCTCATTTGCAATCATTTTCAGGGATTGCATCTATCTGGATGTATTGTGTGTTAACACCGTAAATTCAAAATATGTTTTACCTCTATGCAAGGGAGGTAACTTATGTGAATTTGTTAGATTTCAAAAAATATCTATTTTTAAAATATTTTTAATTGTATTATTTTAATTTAGTATTTTTTATATAATACTTTGCTGCTACAAACATTTAAGAACTTTGTTGCTATACTTGGGGTTGACTTTATTCATTTTCGGCCACAATTATTTTATATAATGTCTTCCAGAATTTTAAATTTTTTGCTTGTTATTATCTTGATGGAGGACTGATGTATTTTCGACTAATATCTGTCTAAACTGTGGATGTGGACATGAGTGTTCTATTAAATGTTCTTAGATGGAACTATGATCGTTCAAGTGAAACGTAAGCCTTCCCGTCATTGTCGTTATTGTAAAACCAAGATAAGTCTAACATTTTTATCAGAGATGCAGTCTCCCAAAGGACATATAAATTGATGTACGATGTTAGTCTTTTTAAGACTCTAGTTGGCGGAGAAAATTGTTATGAACGACTAGGTTGGTTGTGATATATTTTGTATAGTATATAATTAATATTATTTTTTTACTTCGATCAGTGGGCGATATATTAGTATTTATGAGTCTTTTTAGAATTTTATCCTCCTGCTTATAGTTAGAATGCATTTGATTTCGGTACAGTAAATATACATAATACATCTAAATTATTTAACTAAACATGCTTGAATGAAAATATGCTACCTCTCTCTCTCACTCTAATTTACATATATATATATATATATATATATATATATATATATATATATATAATAAATTAATTGATTTAAAATATTTTTTTCGCTACACAGTTCTAATCATGTTTCAAAAATGTAAGCTATTTTGCAAAAATAAAAATATCTATGAGAACACCGGATTATATATCTTACTGTTCTTTCTTTATATATATATATATATATATATATATATATATATATATATATATATATATATATATATATGACCAGCAACTCTCCGGTAAGTACTACTCGCCCGAATCAGGAAAGCTCAATTTCATGATTATAATTGAAAAACCTACATCCAAACCAGCATGGGAAAGCCATAGGACCTGTTTTCTCTAATTTTTACATGTGTCATATTGAAAACAACGTGTTTGAAACAATTGGCAAATCACAAATCTACACAGGGTACGTTGACTTCATGTTTGTCTTGGTAAAAAATAAGGACAAAATTATGAATCTTAAATCAACTTTTGAAAAAACGCTAACATTTATATTTTTTTTACTTATGTTTAATAACAAAATCACATTTCTATCCAGAGTATTTACCACCAAGATGTATAAAAAAAAAACCCACTAACTTCTGCCTTCTGAACGATGATAGTCAATGTCTGGAAAAATATAAAATAGCAGTAAAAAAAAAAAAACTTCCTAAATCGAGCATACCAAAATTCCTCACCAGAAAGAATATTTCTAAATAGACTAAAACATATAAGACAAACATTGGTCAACAATAATTTCCCCAACTACATCATTGATAAACAAATAAAATTATTCTTACAAAATATACACGACACAAGCAATACAAAAACTACACAAGAAAACATCAACATTTTTTACGGTAACCCCAGATGTACAATAATTATAAGCAGGATGAATTCGTTAAACAAAAAATCATTTAACGCCATATTTCTGCTGTCATTCCCGAAAAACATGTAAACGTTATAATATATTACAGAAAATGGAAAACCTTGTTGTCAATAATTAAAATAGCCCCATCAAATCTAAACTGACGTTGACCAATATAGTATATCAGTTTCACTGTCTTGTACAAGACTGTGTCTCTTGTCATAAATCAATTACCTATATCGGACACACAACTACTTTCTTGAGTAGATGCCTCACATGTCACCTGGTAGAGCAGAGCTCCATAAAAAAAAAAACCTTATTAGTCGATGACATTAGAATTTTTTGTAATTCAAATTTCCGAAAACACCTCGTTATAAGAGAGGAATTTACTTCAAACAACTCTCCCCAACCATCAAACCTAGGTTGTTTAACAATGGTAACGGAGTTTTGAAAAAAATTTTAAAGTAGGAAGTCATCCACTTGAATTCCAGCCATACCCAGCACACGATGGCTCAGAATCGCTGTTATTCACAAATAATACATCTCACAGACAAAACAGGGAAATAAACTGACTACTTCAAAATCAACCCTCACGAAAAGGACTAAATAAGTGGCCGAAAGCACTTGGGGTAATCGACGATATGGGCAGTTTTTGTACTCGGTCACTCCCACCAAACGGAAAAATGAGTCCAAAAATAAATAAAAAAATTAATTCAGTTTACCTTGTCCTTCAGATTTAATGAAAGATGTTTAAAGGAATTGTTGTTGCTCAGATATCCATTAATTTCATCTGGGAAGCTTTATATGCATATATATCTATGTAAGTACATGTATATACAAGTATATACATAAAAACCGTCTTGTCTCAGTAGACTGATTTAAAATCAAACGAACATCAAATGACTCTAATATATATATATATATATATATATATATATATATATATATATATATATATATATATTACGCCCCGAGCAAGGCGCGAAGCCACTAGGATGCAGGGGGTTGCAGAATATTTGGAGCACGATCACATAGGATTGATAGAAGAAAGGATGAGAAGAAGGATCAAGGTAACTGGAGATTTCGATTGACATTACATTTGAATAGTTGGAGATTATAGCTCTCAGAGAAACAGTAATAGGGAAGGGCGAGAGGTGCGAGACATGAAGCTATATTTAAAAGTTCCTACAGTGAAAGGGTGAGAGCGGGATGTCAGCCTCGTAGGGCGCTTGAATTCATAGTCTGGGAACCAGCGAAAGAAGCTCATCGGAGCAATTACCATGAAAGTATTTGTAAGAAAGACAGTGAGAGGTGACGGCGCGTCTGTGAGAGAGCAACTGTAGACGAGATGCCAGATCAGGGCCATTTATATTACATATCCGTCTCTGGATCAAGAACTCCGAGGTAAACAGAAGGGGCACCAGACTATATATGGCAGCAATACTCCATGCAAGGACGAATGGTTGATTTGTATATTTGAAGTATCGATTCCAGGGAGAAAACTTCCTGGCGTGGCACAGGGAGCCAACTTTCCTTGCGGTGAACGAAGCAATTGACTCAATGTATTTGTTCCATCTCAGGTCAGCAGTCAACGTGAGACCGAGCAGACGCAGAGTGTTTCTCTCAAGAAGTTGAGCATCAAACATTCTAATGGGGAACAGGGAAGGATCTCTATGGTGATTAATAGAGAGCAGTTTAGTTTTTGAGGCGTTAAAGTTGACCAGCCGGTTCTTGCCCCAATTAACAACCGATTGGAGGTCCATTTCAAGAGGAGCGGCCTGGTTAATTTTGTCAGCGACACTAGATTTGTTTTTGAGGCAGGAGTAAATTGTAGTGTCGTTCGCGTAGATGCCAACTTGGGAATCTATGGCGTCAGGAAGGTCGTTGATGAAAATAAGGAAAAGTGTGGGGCCAAGGATGGAGCCTTGGGGAACACCTGCGTTCGTGGGATAGGAACTGGAGGAGAATCCGTTGAAAACGACCTTCAATTCACGGTTTGACAGGAATGATTGTATTAGGTCAAACAATCGACCTGTAATACCATAACCCTGGAGCTTGCGAAGAAGGCCGGGATGCCAAACCCTATCAAACGCTTTGGAGATGTCTAGGGCCTCGAGCCTCACCGTTATTTTGAAGGGCTTGGTAGACGGTTTCAGTGATGGCCGTAAGCACATCAGCTGTAGATCGGGCGTAGAGGAAACCATATTGCTTGTCTGAGAGCAGATCATCGGATGTAAGATGGTTAACCACTTCGGCGATGATTAGGGATTCGAAGACTTTGCCGAAGAGGGGTAGGAGACTAATAGGACGGTTATTAGAGGGGTAAGAGGGGTCGCCAGAGTTCTTAAAGACCGGAACAATGGATGAGGACTTCCAGCACTTAGGAAAACAGAATTCCTTGAGGCAGTAGTTATATAGTTTAGAGAGGGCGGGCGCTAGTTCAGGTGCGTATTTCTTCAAGACAATGGCTGGTATGCTATCTCCACCACTAGACTTGTGGGGCTCTAAATTGGAGATAATGCCCAACACCAATGACGGGGTTATGTGTAACCCGCTCAAGAGGGCCTCAGTTCTAAGAGGGAAGTCGGGTATGGGCACACCGGAGGAGTCGAGCGAAGCATTCAGCCTTGTCGGTAGAAGAGGTCAGGACCTCGAACTGGTTTGAACAAAGGAGGTATGGAGGGTTTTCTATTGCTCAGGATGCTCTTGCAGAGCTGCCAATTTCACTTTGGAGACAAATTTGCGCGATGCAATACGCTCCTTCATCCGAGCAGCAAATATTGACTTAGCTTCGTTGAGGACACGCTTACACTCGTTACGGGCGGAGGCAAAGAGACGTCTATTGCAGTCCGGTACGTCGCTACGAAATAGATGAAAGAAGTGGTTCCTATGGGCAATGGCGACTGACCAAGCAGCGGAGAACCAAGAGGAGGAGTGCGACTTGACCATAAATTTCCTTGAGGGGATGAAAGCGTCGATTCCAGGATGAGAAATTTTTATACTGATCTGCGCAATGTAAACAAACTGGCGCCATATTTGTTATCAGCACGGTGATTTGAGCGTGCCAAATTATTAGAAAGGTTTAGTAAAATTCCCAGAATTGAGCAAACAAAACGTTTATTAATGTTGCACATGAATGTTTATGATCAAAAGAAGCTAATAAATAAGATAATCAAACAAATAATAGCAGATACAAACAAAGACACAGTTTTAAACAAATTAATAGGGAATGTTCCCTGTTTTGAAATTACTTGAAGAAGTCGGCTATCCATAGAATTTGTTAATTATAGGATGTCATCTGCGGTAATGTCGCGAGATATGTCAAGAATTGCTTCCCACAACTCAGCGTTCCTCCTGAATTGTCGTCCCTTGGCGTACAGTCTTCGCTTCATAATGCTCCAAATGTTTTCCATTGGGTTCAAATCCGAAAAATTTGCTGGCCACTTCATTTTTTGAGGTCCATCAAAGCCTAACTGTCTTAAATATTCAGTAGTCTTGTGAGCAGCATGTGAGGAAGCAATATCTTGCATAAAATCAATGGCCCTTCTGAAGACAACTCTTTGCCTTTTCATCCACGGTTCAAGATGCTCCTTCATAAATGTATGCATCAGCATTCAATTTGACACCATCTGATACTCTCCATGGGCCCACTAATGTTTTTCCAATAATACCACCCCAGATCATTATGCCTCCACCGCCTTGTTGGCGTCTCAAATGTTGATGGCGATTCTGTCCGTTCATTACCCAGCCTTTGCACCATCTATCTGACCCATCAAGTGTTGCTCGAGTTTCGTCTGTGAACAAAACTTTAGAGAAGTCAATATTCATACTGTCCTCGGCCCATTTCCATCGATTTTAAATGTGATTTCTCGTCAACGGAGGCTTCGATACAGGTTTGACTGTAGTTGCTATTTCCCTCAGATACCGGCACCGAGTACTTTTAGACACAGTCGGATACCCAATGCGACTGAAATGCTTTTGATTTGTAACTTCAGGGTTATTCGTGGACTCTCGTTTAAATCGTGACATGAGATGACGTGAAATAACACTCGGCTTGCCTGTATCTACCCTATTGCGTACTTGTGTAGGGTCGACGGTGAACTTTTTCACTGTTTGATGACACCTCCCTATCGTTTTAGAAATTTCTAGGGTAGATTTAACTTTTGAGAGTTCTGAGGTGATAATTTTCTTATCAGCATCACTTAAACTGCTTTTACGGCCCATCATTTCACTAAATTCTTAGACTTTTCTAATAATTTGGCACGCTCAAATCACCGCGCTGATAACAAATATGGCGCCAGTTTGTTTACATTGCGTAGATCAGTATAAAAATTTCAGTAAATTCGCAGATAAGTGTTGCCAAAAGTTATCTCGATAATAATTTGGCACGCAGTTTATATATATGTGTAAGTGTATGTATGTGTGTGTGTGTGTGTGTTTAAAAAGATCGTTTACGCCTAACAGCTTCATCAGCCCTTCAAAAACAAAAGAAGAGAATGCTAAATTGTTCCTATATTTATAAGAGTGTCAATTCAGCTGCAGAAATCAATGCTTGGAAGGTACATCCAAATTTGTTGCTATGTGCTAACAATGAACATCATATGATGAAGCCAAGTGTACAGAACCAATAATTGCCTTCTCTTTAAGAACAAAAACAAAAATACCCTGCTCCTATTCTGGCAACATAATAAGCAAGTCATTTTGTTCATAAAATAGTTCCATCATTTTACACTTGAAATGATTTAATCTAAAGTTGGCGGTGTCATTCAAGTTCTCTATGATTTGTTAATATTCCCAGCCTTTGCAAATGGCTGATGTATAAAGATAATCACGTTGAACCACACTTGACAGTTGTAACAACTTGATCAATACATTATGAAACGTGTGAATAGCAATGTATGCCAAGCTTGCCAGGATTAACGTTGCATTTGATATTAACCGGGATTGCAGAATCATTGATTTGTAGAACAGATTCACAATTACAGATGTAACTGAACTTTTTTGTGAATCATTTCACCCCAAATAATGAAATAAAGCCATTAAGACGCAATTTAGAGAATACGAGAAAAATATTTGCACTATTTACATGGTTCGGACTGTTGTCCTCATCTTTATTGCCATATTCATGACGTTTCGGCCGACACTGGTGATATGCATTGGACTCTCGATCCAAACCCTTTATTTAGTCTTCTCGCCATGGATATATAGGTTTCAGTTAATTCCCTTTAGTAACTGAACTCTCCAGTCTTTGTTCCCTTTGATGTGGACAGTCAACCGATCCTTTTACCCAAAGAGACATGGCCCAGTGGATAAAAGCGTTAGTAGTGCTATCCAAAAAGGGACTTGACCCAAAAAGTTGTGAGTTCAATACCTGGTCACAGTAGAGGGAACAAAAACTTGGTTAGCTGAGTTACTAAAAGGAAAAAGAAACTGAGATATACGGGGTCCGTGAAATTAGAACAATTTACCCCCGTGGACGAAATAAAGGGTCCAGTTCGAAATACCAATGTATATCAGAAGATGGTCGGAGCGTACAACGGCCGAAACATCGTGAATCTCTATCTATAAAAGGCAGTGTGTGTGTGTGTGTGTGTGTGTAACGAATGCATGGCTGCAATTTTCGACGGATTTGCACCAAAAGTTTAATGCACATGCTCCGAGTTAGCAGGAAGGCCAAGACTGACTTTGCATTTCCTAACTCCCATCGATAATGGAAATAATCGATTTTTTCATGCTTCTACAGCAGTTTTCATGTAGTTTGCGGCCATTTTGTACTGGCCAAAGTAAGAGCCTATAGCTGGCTGCCACGAATAGGCAGGAAGATTCTATTGGCCAGCGTGAGAGCCAACAGCTGACTGACACGAATGTTAACTAGCATGCTAGCATGCAAAAAAAAATCGATAGCTGCATTCGTCACAAGTGGGAAAAATTTAAATCTGCAAGGCACTTTACTCCAATTGGCTCATTCGCTTGCTTAAAGTTAACGTTGATTCTGATTCCGCAGAACTGGGTTGGGTGTGAAAAAGTATTTGTTGTTAACATTCTTTTTTCATTCGTTTTTTCCAATTATGAGTCCTTTTTTAAAGCTGATCGTTTTGTGTTCATTTTGTTTAGTTCTTTTTTAATAATAGATTTAATGTTTAGTATAGAGCTTAGAAAAAATTCGCAGTGATAGGCAAGAAGTAAGGCATGTAGTAACATCAGCATGGAAAAGGGCACTCCTTTAAAGGCAAGGGAGGGCAAAAATATTTTAAGTCAAGTGATAGCGATTGCTGTATGAGTCGTATGATTTTTGAATCAAGCACGGGCAACGCCGGGCCATGCTTCTAGTATGGCAATAAAGATGGGGACAACCATCCGAACGACGTAAATAGTATAAATAGATACAATATCCCATCTCAGAAATATAGACAGATATAAGAAAATATATCATTACGGAAAGAGAACAATAAAAGAAGAGAATTAAGACAGAAGATGACAAGTGACATTGCATTTTAATCTTTGAAGATAAAAGTCAACTGAAATTTAAAGACCGGAAGAGAAGTTCGCGAGAAGATACTGTTAGCTTAGAACAATAGTCCGAATATAAATAGTGTAAATAATAATTCCTCATTCCAGAAATTGAGACAAAAATTATTGAAATTAATATCTAGATATCTACAAATAAAAATGTAGCACCCGTTAAGAATCTAAATCATATTTCCATCATAGAAAAAAGTTTAAACTAAAGTATGTTATAGCATTAGGCCACAGGAATCCATTGCTTTCCTTCTCTGTGATTCGACTGCACGAAATTATGCGTGCTACTGGATTGGCAGTTAGGTCTCACCGTTTTACTGTTGGAATATACGTAACCGTCTGTTTTATTCTAATTGTTTCCTTTCTCGTATTTTTCGCCTGTGAAACTCTCATCCAATTTCTTGCTTACTTGTTACCTACACTCTTCAAAAATCCAAATGTAACGCCAATTACCATTTTCTGTCTTCCGGAATTCTGTCTTTTTTTTATTCTTTTAATAGTTCATTGTTATTAAGTTTGATTAATTCTTTTTTGCAACTAATCAACTAACGCAAAATTTCAAGGCTATCTCGGTTATCATCATATTACGAACATTTCAGTTGCACGCCATTCTGGCTACGTTTTATTCATTTTGACGCGTTGATTACCAGTACAGCCGTTTCCTCAAGACAAGTAATGTTTGTATAAAAACTTCTAATTTTTAAATATTTTTTTATATTTCTATACTTGTATACAATTTTCAATCATGAATTGAAGAAGACAGATACTGTCGAAACATTGTTAAACATTATTAGACATTGTTAATGTATGTTTTCTTATCGGCGGCCATCTCTGAGTTGTAATAATAATAATAATAATTGTTTGGCTTATTAGATTGAAACATCGAGTCAAGTTAGTTCCTAGATAGGTGACCGCATTGGGAATAGCAGGTGCTCTAAGCTTGAATGTGTGCGTGTGTCAATGGAAAACAGTACGGAAATGACTATCAGAGAGTTGATAATTTTAGTCGGGTTCTTTATTTTTATTCATGTGCAAATACTCTTGGGAAAGGTATGAATTTACCTTTCTCCCTCCCAGCTATGGGTTAATTAGTTGGAGTTGTATCAGTAAATAAGTATTATCTCCAAAAAGATCTTACAAAGTAAAAATATTTTCTGGCTTTAAATAAACCTGCAAAAGAAAAAACAAAAAAAAAACAACAAACAAACAACAAATCGAGCATTTAAAAAAAAAAAAATTACCACCTCAAAATGATTTTGTTTTTCTGCCGTGTTTTCCATCTCTGGTGGCAGATTTCACTTCATATCTCATACACCGTAAAATTTGTTTATATTTTGCTCCAGCGAAAATATTTCACAAATCGAAAAAAACAAAAAAACAAAAATTAACACCTTTTCTTTTACTGCTCAACATAAAAAAAAAAAAACATAATAAAACGATAAAAGAGAATCTGTAAAAGGAATCGGTAATTTTGTAAATGTCCCCTCGCACTAACCGCATTCCTCACCCCACCTTCATCCAGCTATGGCTGCTTCCACCCGTGTCGTTACCCTCTCGGCAACAGCCGCTAACATAATTAACTTAAAAGTTTAATGACGGTTCTGACTAATTGCAGATCGCAATTAGTTGATTGGAAAATTATTCTGGTGAAAAATAAATAAATAAATACGAAAACGAATGAATGCACGTAGACAAGGAATGAAATACTTTTCTTGGTTACCATTTCTTTCCTTTTTTTCATTCGTTTTCATTCACTTTCATTCGCTTTCATTCCCTTTCATCACAGCGTGATATGGCGCCCTTCGATTATTGAATTAATTCAATGAAATAAAGAAAAAGAAAAAGAAAACTGAATGAGTAAGACGAATAAACGTGAAAGAGAATCAGAAAAAGAAGACAATTTCTTAATTTTTTTCTTTATCTATATTTTTCTATTATTATTTAAAACTTAAAAAAAAAATATTGGAAGTTGCCAGTTGACTAATTATTTTGTTGTAAATTTTCCCGATAAAAACAAAACAAAAAAAAAACTAAAGAAAAAGACAAAGATTAAAAAGCAGGAGGTAATGAATAAGAGATGAAAAAATGTGGAAAGTTGATCAAATGACGTAGTTTACCTTATTAAGGGTGAAAGTAACTCCGAAAATAATACCTGCAAGTCATAAATATTTGACTAACAGAAGATGTGATAGAATTTATTAATATTCCACATTACCTCAAGACATAAAAAAGAATTAGTAAAATACACAAATAGAATAAAATTAAATGAATCTTTTTTATAAAACTAAATAAAACAATAAACAACACAGGCTTTTATATATATATATATATATATATATATATATATATATATATATATATATATATATATATATATATATATATGCACACAAATGAGAGAAAGTACAAATGAAGTAAATTTCCACTGTTCGTAGTATTTACTTTATAAAAAAGTGCTCAATACAAAGTAGAGCAATATATTATTATTATATTTTTATCATAAGAGATCACAATAAAAACATTTTGAAATCGCTAGACAAAAACTTTCATGTTTCAATACTATGATTGTACCTCTTCAAGTGATGGTAAGTAACTGGTGATTAAATGATTTTTAAGAAAATTTTAAAACAAAGTGGGAACATGAGGTCAAAATTAAAAATAGACTTTTGGATATGTCTTTATTAACCAATTAAATGTCAGGTCTATGCTAAATAAGCTCAGAGGGTGAGTTATTTTTTCGTGTCATGATAAACCGGAACATAGACAGACCATCATTGACGATTGCGGAAAATATGCCAGCAATAAATATATGGTGATTGTAGACAAATATGACATGTTCAATTTTTTGAAAGGGCCTTGAAGGGAGGGATAGATTAATCAGACGTAAAGTTAACAGACAAAAATTTATTTATTTTTATATTCAGGAGGCTTCTTAAAGATCCCTGTAGATAAAAATAAAAATGTGGAGCATTTCTATAAGATATTAATAATAGTAACTTAACGGCTATATATAGCAATATTAAAACTGAATAAACAAAATAAGTAATTACCCGTAGAGGATCGACCATTATATCTTAATAAATTATGGCTATAAGACATGGTAATACGTAATTTAAAAAAAAATTAACTACATTTTAAGGCAAAAGAGAAACTGTGTCGGCAATTAACAGTTAATTCACTCCTTTGGTTTAATAGAGATTTTTGTCATCAAATTTGATGATTTTTCATGTAAACATTGGAAGCACGGTTCATTTACAGATTTCTAAGTTCTATTTTTTTTTTTTAAATATTTCCATTTTACCGTAGGGGTTTATTAACTTCTTTTAAGTTCCAAAAATATTTAGAAAGGAGCGTCTAATTTCTGTTCTATTTATTGGAGAAAGAAAATACATGTTGTTACCACCTAGTTTCAAAGGAATTCTTGCACTCCCGATATAATTTTTTTGAACTGTTGGATTTTCTATAGTAGAAATAGTGCTTAGTTAGACAAGAGAGCGTGTTTGACATTTGTTTTGCAATGGGCATTCATTAGAATTTTTATAATTACACTTGTTGATAATATCTGCGTTTGTTTCTTTGGAATGGCAGGTTTTTGTATTGACTTAAAATTGTATTATTATGTTGTTTCATAGAGTTTTTCAAGATTATCGGTACAGCTATAGCTTAGTTTTAGTGTATTTCTATTAAAAATTTTACTAAGTGGATTATTTCTGGGGAAGTGTTTCTCAATTAAATGGAGAAACTTCTGCCCTCACTTAGTACTAGGCATTTGGTTAAATGGGGGCGGGAGTACCAAGTGCTTTTTCTGTTTCTATTTATACTATCGCTGTTATGTTTTATATATTTCATGTCACGGTACTTATAGCCACTATTTTTAAAGCAGTGTTATAAAATTTACTATGCTTGTAAAAGACATCTTCGCTGGAAAAGATATTGCTAATCGTGTATTCTATGGATGAGAAAGTATGTGTTTGATTATGGATGGAGTTTGGTTAGAATTTGTGGAAACAGATCTTCTACAGTTCATAATAATGTCAAGCTCCTCGTTATATATATATATATATATATATATATATATATATATATATATATATATATATATATATATATATATATATGTCATGCAGTGTTACATTATAACATGCACTTACCCACTATGAATCTGTACATCTCGTTTCAACGTTAAAAATGTTTTTTAACGTTTCATCAGGTGGGAAATCATTTTAGTAGCATCGTGTTTTCTCACCTGATGAAACGTTAGAAATTTTTTTAGCGTTGAAACAAGATGTACAGTTTTGTAGTGGTTATGTGCATGTTATAATGTACACTGCAGACTAAATAAATATTTATTACTCTACTTTTGTATTGAGCTTTGTTTTAAATTAATGCTTTGAACGCTGAAATCTTACTCTTCGTTCTTTTACATTTGTATATATATATATATATATATATATATATATATATATATATATATATATATATATTCAATATATGCCACACAAGCAGGAAAAGCCAGTCATTCCTGTCAGATAATTTCAGCGATTACATAACCCCGTACATCTGGCCACCACCTAATTTCTCAGACTGCAACCCTCTTGATTATTATGTGTAGGACGTAATTGAGCGAGAGACCAAAAAAACTCCCTTTAACACCAAAGATGAACTCAACAGAAGTATTATGGCATTATTCACCGACTTAAACAAGAAAACCGCCCAAAAGTTGACCAGGAGATTCCAAAGTCGTCTGGACGCCAATGGCGATTTTATTGAATAAATATACTCTTTAATATTTCAAGATATTTTTGTGTAATTTTGGTAAATGAGTCTTTTAAAATAAGATGACAGTCTTCTTTTCATTTTTGCATAATTTAAACGACAATTTATTCATCACACCCAGTTTTTTTTCGAGAAAATTTAATAAAAAAAATATATGCACTCTCCGGCAGGATACGAACCTGCATCTCACTTGGAGGATAGAAAACGCCGTTAGATCCAAGGTATCATAATCGACTCGCCCACGGAGTTGCCTTGGCAATTTGGCGATGTTTGAAACGCGTCTTTAAGCGAAATCCTTCTCGTATTAAATTCCTGGAAATTTTTATAACTTCTCAGTTTTGTATCCAAACATAAAGGAGGTAATTTTGTTAGGTAATGAATATTTATTTATCAATCCAACAGATTTTCATCAATTTAAACATCATTTTTAGTGGATATTCATATTTGAGTAGACGCTCCATTTATTTATTAAACAGTATATTTATATGTTAATGAACATACATATTTATTTATAAATAAACACGCTGTTTAATAAATAAATGGAGCTTGTATATATATATATATATATATATATATATATATATATATATATGTGTGTGTGTGTGTGTGTGTGTGCGTGTGTGTGTGTGTGTGTGAAAAATATATAGAAAATAGGAAAGAACTCGTTAGGTAAATAATCCAAAGTTCTTTAGTATTTTCGTTATTATATTTAAAAAATAGTGCTCGATACAAAAGTAAAGCATAAATATAATTATCTATTTAAAAAAATGATTCCAACACGCTACATAAGAGGTCTCATGTTTCAAAACAAGAGGTGAAAACTTCAATATAATTATTTGAATTAAATTGAATTAAAGTACTAAGCTCTGTTCCATCTTCAAGCGAAATTTGATTCGCCTTGATCCATTTTTTGTAATTAAAATAATATAAAATTTAATACGAACTTATATAAATTAGCAGATCAGTTTATAATCTATGGCAGTCGCAAACTCGTGCTTTAAACTACAGCCTATTGTGATGATATCAGATATTGATTACTTACAAAAATATATTTCAGAATTGATTTTTCATCCCCCAGTCATAAAGCCATAAAACATTTTGTGGACGAGAAAGCATGGATCCGCTTATAACTGCATTGTAATATTAAACAGATTAATTATATATGCCATTACACTTTAAATGTTTATTGCATATAAAAATATTTTTCCCGGGCTTTGAACCATTAAAAGGTACAGATTCTCTCATAAAAGCTAGATTGTAGTATTATTTCGAACTATTGCTCTCATCTTGATATAGATGTTATTTTAGACATAACGTTCAGACCAAGTACCCTCTGGTCGCCATCAGGTCTCCATTGGTTGGCTGATATGGGGACATCTACCGATTATTGCAGTAAAATGTCCCCGTAATATCAGTCATATTTCGTTTGGTC
Organism: Acanthosepion lycidas; assembly: GCA_963932145.1. Lineage (NCBI taxonomy): Eukaryota > Metazoa > Mollusca > Cephalopoda > Sepiida > Sepiidae > Acanthosepion > Acanthosepion lycidas. The sequence continues at coordinate 43,867,837 of OZ010612.1, forward strand.
GAATGCATTCAAAACATAAAATATAATTTCATCGAATTAAATAATTTTTTTTTTACTTAATTTATATATCCACAGACAGACTCAAAATCAACAGTGCGGCTAGAACGTCCGGTTGCCTCTAGGTAGGATCGAAACCCGACTGAATTGCCATTAGCCGGGGATTCTACCACTAAGCTATATTGGCAGGAATGAAGGTGAATTTAAGCGTATTTAGCTTTAGATAAGCACACAGTGACTGAGAGAACTCGACTATATATATATATATATATATATATATATATACTCGTCTCGAAAAACCTTCGAATTTTTGATTTACCAATAATCAAATCAATCTCGAAGGAAAAAAAGGTTTTCAAAAAAAGAGCTAGAAACATGAAAGTCTGTCGAAAAAAATCGCACAGATACAGGTTTAAAGCCCAAAGAAAAAAAAAAACCGACACGAGTAAACAACTAACTAACAAAAGAGCTCAATACAACCGTAGAGCAGACCTAGATAAACCTAGTGAGCCAGACAAACCTACCTAGGTTTCACCCAAGCGTATCGTCAGGGAAAGCTGGCTACCAACTCGGCTACAAGATTCAACACAACCGAATCCACGTCCTACAGGTTGTATCCCTCGATGATGAGACATTCGCCTTGATCCATTATACCAATGACACAGGGAATTTTGTTTTAACATATCTTGTTTCCTTTTCTTTCCACGTCACCAACAGTACTTTTCGTTACAACAATCGTCTATGTCCTGTGTCTCTTCAGGACATAGGCGACCATAGCTCGCCACAATTTCTGGTATCGCAGGGCATCACCTAGGCGGGCATCACCTAGGCGGGCATCACCTAGGCGGGCATTCCTACTGGAAGAGCACATCGCTGAAAATTTTCTGGACGGACCTGGCCTTGTTCAAACTTCCCTTCACAAACACTCCATCTTTATATACCGTGTTCCCTCAAGGCGTAGGCGAACACGGCTCTCCACAATTTCCATTATTATAATAGACATTAATAAATTTTGTCTTTTTGTTATTGCTTCGAAATCTTGTTCCGCAATCCATTTACTCAAGCTCATTCAAGTTATACGCTCTTTTCCTCTGTCTCTCTTGCCTTCAATCAGTCCTGTGAGTATCATATTTTCCAAGCCCGCTTTCCTCATTATCTGCCCTAGAAATTTCAACTGTTTATTCCTGAATTTAAGTATATTTTCTTGATTCCATTTTCTCTAAAAACTTCGTTGTTGCTCACACGCTCGCTCCATGATGTTCTCAGCATCCACCTCCTTCCTGCAACCATACGCTGTATATAAGAAAGATGCTACAACACACTAGACTGGTATTCGAACTCGGATTGCTGCTTTAACACCTGTTACACTATGAACACGTTAATCTCTCGATATCATAAAAGTGATATTGAATGGTAACATTTTCAGCCAAATGGTATGCCAGCTATTCCGTGTCAATAATAAATTGCGACGTTTGTTTCCTTTTTTTATGGAAAAGCATAGATTGCTGCAAGCCGAGTTCGAATACCAGTCTAGTGTGTTGTAGTATCTTTCTTATATACAGTCGTGGAGTCGGTTGTGTTGAATCTTGTAGCCGAGTGGGTTGACTTGGGAGGCCAGTGGAGAACTTTCTTTGCCTAGTACCTTGAGTACAACAGAGTATTTTGTCATGATTTTACTTGAGCTGCAACGTTTGCGATTGGATACAACGTTTAAATTATATTTTATATTTCTGGAGATTTGTTTTGTGAGCCGGATGCAATGCACGGTGCCTGTGCGCAGAGAGCGACATTTCCAGTTTTAATTTCGCTTTCGTATCGACAGGTTTTGTTGTGGAGTGTATAAGAAAGAAACACCTTTCTCACAAATATCATAGAGAAACGTATGTGTCCGCCTCTCTTCCTTCCCATTCTATGTGTTAAATAGTAGGGCTCTTTAGCTTTGGGTAGAAATTTGTTTAACAAAATGAAAATTGAAATCCAACCCATGTAGAAGGAAAAGGGAAATAACTCCAGTATTGCTAGAATATCTTCAAGAATGCACAAAAATTCACATAAATGGAATCCCTGGAAAGCGATGATCGCCAACGTCCTGAATAAATATAGCATTAAAAAATCGATTTTGGTTGAAACAGATTTTTGGTAGTCCTGCGTGATTGATATTTTAATGCACATGCCTGATGTTGTAGCACCAACACTAATTATTTAAATTATTCACAATATGACTCCCATCTACCCAACTCACAACGTCGCCATTTTACCGTCGCCTTTTTCAGATTGCAAAGTACTAAGTGTTTAGTTACTCTGTTTCCATGTTATTCAGAAATCCGTGTTCAGGAAATAATTGACCAAACTGAAATGGAACCTTCTCCGGACAATTGGACCGTTGGGTCATTTAAAGAGGAAGTGCTTAGTAAAATGACACGAGACACAAACAAGTAACGTTTTCCAATAGACTGGTCCTTCCCAATGTCCACCATGACCATCGCCCGGGCTATTTATAAGACGGGCAGGTAATTTGGCCATAAATCCTTCCTGGGTTTCAAATTACTGTTTCTCCAGGCAATACGACACCAGCCTGTCAATTCAACGTTATTAATTCTTATAAACCTCTCCGGCACTTACGCTTGTTCCATTAATTTCCCTTTCGTCTTTTTTTATTTAACGATTGCAACTCTAATTTGTCTTGCTTTCTTTTCTCTTGGAACATATCTTGTATTTCGAATTCATTGGTTTTCCTTTTTCGCTTTTGTGTATTGACTTCACTATTATTTCATTTTTCTTTCTTTCGTTATCTCTTTCTTTCTTAATATAAATATAAAAATGCGCGCGCGAGCACAGACACACACATTTATATGTACATATAATATGAATTATATTATTGCGGCATTCAGTATTACAATTTATTAGATTCTATAAGCTTTTTATATTTTTATTATTTCATTTTTTATATGCAATTAGGCTTATAGAATAGGATATACATTAAATACAGATGCACACACAAACATACATACATACATACATACATATATATATATATATATATATATATATATATATATATATATATACGAATAAAGACAAAGGAAAACTTGCAACAATTATTTAAACACAGAAGTAAAAATGTTTGTTTTTCAGAATTTTTAAAATTAAAATGCTCATAAATATTCATCAGTCTAACTGAAAGTAAGAAAGGTAATTTATGGAGGATGCTAATTGATGTTATTTAATGACTAATAAACGAAAGACACACACACGTGTGTATATATGTGTGTGTTTGTCTGTGTGTGTCTTGCGTTTATTTTATCTTTTACTTGTATTAATTCTTTCTCTGTCTGTCTGTCTGTCTGTCTGTCTGTCTCTCTCTCTCTCTATATATATATATATATATATATATATATATAGAGAGAGAGAGAGAGAGAGAGAGAATTAATACCAGTGAATGATTTGTCACTTAGCTGATTGATGTTACCTTCAGCATCCCGACTCCAGTGTTTCGTAGACGGACCCGTTCTTCACCTTGTCCAGGGACATAAGCAATTGACTTGTTATACTTCTCGATTTTTATCTGTTATAATGTACCTATTATTAGTGAAATGTTGTTTTTCATGTCTCCATGTGTGCGTTTCGATGTCGTCTTCCCATGCACCCGTCTGCACAGAGGTACGTACATTATTAATTGTCCATCTGCTCGTTTACTTCTCATTTTTTTGTCTAACTTTTCTTTTCTTTATTCTCTTCTCATTCAATTATATTGTCATTTCACTTCCGTTCTAGAAAGGCTGTACAGGGTGCTGTAGAAATACCTTCCACATATTGGTAATATATACATTATGTGGTAGGTATTTCTGCCGCACTCTTCATATATATATATATATATATATATATATATATATATATATATATTGTTAAATTTCTGAATAGTTCTGTAGATAAGATCAATTTATATATATATATATATATATATATATATTGCGTTCGATATCTGTCTTTCTATCTCTATCTATCTATCTATCTATCTATCTATCTATCTATATCTATCTATATACATATATATATATATATATATATATATATATATATATATATAGTCAAAACTAGTGAGCCAGACAAACGTATCCAGGTTTCACCTAAGCGGATCGTCAGGGAGATCTGGCTAAAGAAGCAAAAGAGAAACGGCATATATAGCCGATAATCAAAACTATACCACGTGACCAAAGAAAAAAGAAGAAAAGAAGAAAAAAAAAACAACACCGGGGTGGGGGGTAATGATTTATTCTAACAACTAAAAGGGGAGAGAATAGAAAAAAAATGACAAGAAAAAACACAACACCGGGGATGAGGGGTGGGGTTAATGATTGTAGGAACAAAAATATCTGCCCTCTACAGGGAAAATGTCAACAAGAATGCGTGGTTTACCAGGCGAACATTTATAAGGATATGGAGGATAAAGACCCTAAAGTGTATATAGGAGCTACTCAGGATATTTTAAAAAAAAAAAGATATTATAATCATACGAGTAGCTTTAAAAATGAAAAAAAAACTAAACATAGTACCACGCTATACACCTATGTATGGAAAATTAGACAAGAAAATAATAAAGACCCCATCCTTAAATGGGAAATATTAAAAAAATGTCCCAAATATAAAGCAGGCCAAAAATTCTGTAAGCTATGCACAGAAGAGAAATTAGCCATAGCTTTATATAATCAACCTAACGATCTATTAAACTCTAAAACCGAGATTCTTAACAAATGTAGGCATCGAAAATCTTGGTTATTGATTTAGGTTTAATCTCCCCTGATTGTATCGTCATTCCACCTTTATTGTTCGTGTTTACTTAAATATCCCCTCCCCTTTTAGTCGTTTAAATAAATCATTAACCCCCTCCCACTGTGTTGTGTTTTTTCTTGTCTTTTTTTTTTCTATTATGTTGTTTTTCTGATGACCGGTTAGGTGAAACCTGGGTAGGTTTGTCTGACTAACTAGGTTTGACTAGTTCTGCTCTACGGTTGTATTGAGCTCTTTTTAGTTCGTTGTTTACTCGTGTCGGGGTTTTTTGTTTTTTTTGGCGGGGGGCTTTGAACCTGTATCTGTGTGATTTCTTCGACAGACTTTCTTTTTTAAAACTTTTTTCTTCCGAGATTGATTTGATTATTGGCAAATCAAAAATTCGAAGGTTTTTCTAGACGAGTATAGTTACCTATATATATATATATATATATATACATATATATATATATATATATATATATATATATATATATATGTATGTATAGATAGATAGATAGATAGATAGATAGATAGATAGATAGATAGATTTAGATAGAGATATGCTGCAATCAACCTACGCGGAATAGGTTGTGATTATGTACTTTGGCCTTTATATGCATTTGCCTAAATGCGTTTGCCGAAGAGCGATTTTTCTTTTTTTTTTATTGTTCGTTATAAACGGTTGCAAAAGTTAATACTCTTGATTCATCATAGAAGTTAAAGATATTGTATAAAATTAGTCTCGAAAGAATTGTTACATTTGTAAATAAACACAAAATTAACGCGAAAAGGCAACACTGTAAACAGGGAGACAGGCAAAAGGAGAAATTTAGAGATTGAATTTAGTGGTTGGTTGTACAAATTTGTTTAACGGTATATCGACTTGTATGCGTTATTTCATGTCGAAATTTAAATATTTTGAACATAATTTTATGGCTTCAACTAAATATATACGATAAAATATATTATTGGTATTTTTATTATACATAGGTAGTTTAATTTTACTATAAATAGATATTGTTGGTATTTCTTATATAAAATGCAATTTTATATTTTCACAATATTTTGTTTTCGTTTAGGAGTTCACTAATTGCCCATAACTGGGACCCTAACAGATGCTACCACCCCAGGACTGTGTGAACATAGGAACATCAGCAATGAAGAAGTGTGATATAGAATGAAATTTGGTTTATACATAAGCTAAAATTAAATTGGATGAATTTATGCATTAAGTCACTGCTTGGAACCATTTATTTTGAGAAACGTTTAAATTATTTACATTTAAAGATTTTGGGGTTTTTAATATTAGAGACAGATTTACATTTCAGGTAATTTACGACTGGAATCATTTCTCATGAATTTCTTTTTTTCATTTCGAATTATTGCCTTATATAAATTCTTCAATTTTACTCCTAGGGTCGATGATTGCCACTAAAAGATATAAACACACTTGAGGCAACTTTATAAATTCTAACTCTTTCTATCTTTGCATACTTAGCTTTAAGACGAATTCAGAAGTTTGGTAAATGGCTTCAGCGGGAACATTCGTTTTTCCTTTTTTTATTCGACATAAAAATAATTTTTGGAGACTAGATTTTTTTTGCAAGACGCTGACGTGTGTTGAAATCCTCACAATATTTAGTATTGTTGAAGTATTTTTTTAGTATTGTTGAAGTATTTTTTAGTATTGTTGAAGTATTTTTTTTAGTATTGTTGAAGTATTTTTTTTAGTATTGTTGAAGTATTTTTTAGTATTGTTGAAGTATTTTTTAGTATTTTTGGTCGAGATTTACAAACTCCACGTTTCGTTCAATTTCACAAATCAATCGATGAAATTTGAATACGCTTACTTCTTAGGAAAAATACTTTGACAAAAAAATCTTTTCTCAGTTTAATAATTTCTTTAATTTTGTAGGACATAATGGTAAACAATATTCTTTAAGAAAAATTTCTTTCTTTTTTCCATTTTCCTTTTTAACAGCGAAGAATTAATTGTTGGATTTCTTACTCTTGAACATGCAACATACAATTGGTCATGCGTAAATATTTCTTTCTGGAATCAAATTCCTGTTTCTTGAAGCGTTTGACCTTGTGATATGTTTATAGCTCTCGCAAACGCAGGGCGAACTGGAAACAGATTTCTTGTATACATAAAATCTTAAAGAAAATATATGCAAAAAACAACATTGCATTTTTATTAAATAAGTATTTGTTATTTTAATCATTAAATTGTTTTTAAAAGAGTGGGAGTGCTTTGAATGTTAAAAAATAAAACTATTAAGTTTTCCAAAAAATAATGGAAATTTATTGTACAAAGCTATGCACCCTGGTAAAACAAACTGTACTTTGTACCCGCTTATCAGTTTGCATTTCACCCCCAAATTTGCCTTCGATCGGACAATGAATGGCTATTTTAGAGGGTTTGACGTACGGAGTAAAGGAAATCACAGAATTATATGTGTGTGTGTGTGTGTGATCGTTAATAACAATGCAAAATGGATTTATTATGAGAATGCTAAACAAAGAAAATTAAGTCTAGTTCTAGAACAGTCTTTAACATTTCAACCTAAAGAGAAGCGACTGAAACGGAAAATAGTTCTTCTTTCGTGAGATTCTAAGTGAATTCGTTTTTATAAATTGTTGGAACCTGGGAAAACTATACTACTGCTCAAAGCAACATTTTATGTCATTTGATTTATAATTAAGGAATATAAATGACTTATTTCTATTCCAAATAGAATTATCTCATTTACAAACATTCAGAATCTAGGAAAATGGCTTCCACATTAACTTAGAGAAACGAATATTGCTTAGCGTTTAAGCATTTTATCATTTTGTTTCTACTCGACTCAGGACACTTTTTGACAGACAATCATTGCTAATAAAAAATAGATTTCCTTACACAATGAAACTAAAGCAGAGAAAATCGTAAAAAATCGTAACGTCATCAGAATCTAGGAAGAATGGTCTTGTAGGAATGGTCCTAGTAGGAACGGTCCTCTACGTTACATATGATTCCAAGATGATAATTTACGAAATAGTAACCTGATGATCAGTTACTGTGCGATGCTTGTTTGAATTCTACTTTGGAACAGAATATGCATTTTTTTAAGCAAGTAGTTACTGTAGAAACCAGCTATATTCGTCGCGTTATGAAGTTAATTGTTCATCAGACTAAGACATTTTCCGTCCGGGAAATGACAACAGATTGACTCCGTATCAATTTCGATGATGAAGACTACTACCAAGGTTTGACACCTAATCTGTCATCTCCCAAGTCAAAACTGACTTTCTCCTGACTGCCACCAAGATCCGCCTTATAAAACTAACTTTTGTTACCCCAAGTATCAAAGGACTCACTGTAAACTAATCAATTATGTATATATATATATATATATATATATATATATATATATATATATATATATATAGTATAAAGATATATATTAAACGGTATAAACAATATATATATATATATATATATATATATATATATATATATATATATATATATATATATTGTTTATAGCGTTATACCAAGTTCGTTTTATATCAAAGTTTCCGAAAAAAATACCAAGTCTCTCTAGGACAACTCTCCACACACTAAATATAAAGTTTTATATATGAAGTTTCATAGATTTTTTAACATCGATGTTCGCTGGATATTTACTAATTGTAACTATCTTCTTAAAATAAACCCTTACTTTTATTGTTAATCCTCGTCACCCAACGCACCCACCGTCATTCGCGCGCTTGGCAAAAATTAAGAATAACAATTGACTCTCATCGCGAATGCTACTGCTGTTACGATCTACTTGTACGCCCTCTAGCGACTTTAACACCTCCATTTTAAGGACCATCACACAAGATTTTTTTTAGAAACAAACCTATAAATAAAGTAATCAATCAAATATAATTCCAATAACCAAAAACACTATTCTTAAAATAGTGCTCAAAACAGAGTAGAGCTTATAATATTTATTCAAATTTATATCATATGCTATAAGATGTTGTAGTGATCTTATAAATTTGAATATATATATATATATATATATATATATATATATATATATATATATATATATATTAGTTTTACTCAGCTGTTTTAAAATCCAAAAGACGCTAACGAAACTATATATATATATATGTAATGAAAAACAAACCACTTTAAGGTACCATTACGATAATTTATTTCACCTAAATCCTTTTTTAAGGATTCAGGATCATCAGGTAAAACTTCCAACAACGAATTGAGAGGAAAAATGGGATTAGAATTAGAATCCCATTTTTCCTCTCAATTCGTTGTTGGAAGTTTTACCTGATGATCCTGAATCCTTAAAAAAGGATTTAGGTGAAATAAATTATCGTAATGGTACCTTAAAGTGGTTTGTTTTTTCATTACATATTAGCTCTGTCCTCACATTGAGCTCTCAGGATTTGATCCTCTTTGGATTTACCAAATCGGTTTACCAAGTTCCTTATAAATTTTTTTGTCAACATAATCGACTAACGGAGAGTTCAATTAGAAACGATGTAACGTTGTGGTGGAGAGGTTCAATTCCTGCGTACGATGACGAATAGAGGTGTCTGGATTTTCGGCCATATTCTCGTGCACTGCAGCAATGTTTTCAGTTGAACTGCGTAAACGAGCACGCAATGGTGTTTTTCACATCTGCCACCGACCCAGTTTGTTTGAATTTATGAACAACTTTTGCCAATTGCACGCTTGAAACTTTAAACCGTTGTTTGATTGTTAATCTTAGAAGATTACAAAATTGGAAGATTGCTATAACGGTAGCGAAATACCAGAGGCAAATTTTAAATTGATAATGCAGTTTTATGATGTCGTACCACGCGAAAGAACGAAATATTAACAAGGGAATTATATTCAATACATACATACATATATATATATATATATATATATATATATATATATATATATATATAGATAGATAGATAGATAAATAGATAGATATATAGACGCTTATCACCAGTCCAAGAAAGACATTTGTTTCACTACCATGTAAAAATTCATTTTTATAATATGTGGAGATATCTACTCTTTGCTTGAAGAAGATCACGTAACCAGAATCCCGTGTAGCACAATTATGGGAAATAGATTATAATATATATTTGAAAATAAAAATCCACGTTTCAACCAAAAACGTTTGCGGTTTATTTTCTTTTTAATATATATATATATATGTGTGTGTACCTGAATAAAATCAAGGGAAGATTTTGTTGCAACCATTAAAGTAATAAATGTGTATATGAATATACTAGATTTGTTTGCCATTTATCAGATTACTGTAGACGTTCCCATAGGCCAGGGCAAAATAATGATCCACTCATTGAGGATTGAATTTAAAGCAATGAGCTGCAAAATCAATTTCTTAACTAAGAATTCAATGCACGCACCTCTCGATTTATTTGTATAAATGAATGGATGCCCCAACTTTCCATTAATAATTGTCAAAGCCAGTATATAGGGAAAGTCACGGGGCTTGTAACGCTTTCGTGCTTTCATAAAATTCTATCAAATGAAAAAGTATCAAAACCACCACGGCTCGTTATTACCAGCGTTCGCAATTTTGCTCTGTAATTTTTTTTTCTCTCTTATTTTCTATCACGTCTTATCGAAATGCTGATAAATTTCCGTCGCTGGATTCAAACAAACCCGGAAAGAAAACAAGACACTAATAAGCTTGATGACATTTGCTCTGTAATTTCGGGAGTTCTATCCGAACGAGGTATCTTTTCTTAATTTCTTCTCCTGACATCCTTATTTTCTTTCTGTTTCTCTCCAAACAAAACTCTCCAGGCACGTAAGGTTATCAAATTTGCCACAGTGATATGATCCTAAGATTGGACACGGAAAGGCGCACAGATCAATAACTTTTGATTGATTTCCAAACACAGCTGCCGTGTACGGTTGCCAATCATTCTTTGGCAAAGTTCGATTTACTGGATTAGTTTTTCATCTAAGTAAATACATGCCCAATTATTTTTACTGGACTAATCCAAACTGACGTCCATCTTACAAAGCCTTATTTGTATTTGGCTCGTTAGAACTATCATTTAAACTTATTTGGGAGAAGGAATACCCATCGCCTTTTCATATATAAATTTGAAAAAAACAAATCATAAAAATGCCATCTCAAAAATCTTGCAAATAATTTTTGGTTCCCTATAAACGATTTTTCATTTTTCGTCTCTGTAAACGATTTGTCTTTTTTATCCCCTAAGCCATTTTACATTTTTTGTCCCTTTTAATTTATATATATTAGGTTGGTGCAAAAATAATGTCGTTTTCTCACATAGTAACATATGTGAGAAAACGACATTGTTTTTGCACCAACCTAATATATATATATATATATATATATATATATATATATATATATATATATAAATATAAATATAAAAGTGAACATAGAAGTCAACACTTAGAGGCGACAGTCTGTTTCATGCTATATGCAATCGTCAGGCCACATATGCTGTTATTTTTCTTGGCTATTTATATATATACGGGTTAGTGGTGCATTGTGGGTATTCTGTTATGGCGGTTATTTTACTGGAAGTCGATTGTTTATCTATTTGGGTGAAATTATATTGCTTGTTTTTATTTTTTATATTTTTGTTTCTTATTTTATTTATTTATTAACGTAGTAAAAATTTGTTTATATCACTTATTTAACAGTTTTGTTTTGGTTTGAGAATTTAATTGAAGCTATTTGTTCAATTTTGGGGTTGATTATTGTAGTTCATTCTAAGTATTATTTTGGCGGGAACAGTTTTTAATTGATTATCTTTATTTGGGATTGGTTTGTTTATTTATTTACTTGGATGAATTTAGGTCAATTTATTTTACTTGTATATTTTCTCTTTTCGGTTTTCGATTTTTAAGTAACATAGTATTTATTTATTTTTTTTTTATTGTTATTTTGTTTATTAGTATATTTATTTGTTTTTATTTTATTTATTCCGTTTTTCATTTTTTAGGTTACTTAGTTATTCTCATGTCTGAATTTTGAGATGAGCTCGGAACTTTTATTTAATAATTTATTTTGGTCGGGGAAAGTAATGATAGCTATTTTTCCTCCAAGGAAAGTTTATAAGTTTTTGATTGGTTGTTGTAGGCTGATGATTTTTTCCTTATCTTCCAAGATATGTTTGGTGTGATGTGCGTTTTGTTTTTAATTTCCCAGATATACTTAGAAAGCATTGTACTGTTGGCATATTTACTATTTGTGAAAGATGTTTTGTGTGTATAATTTCTTTGTTTCCAGGGTTCTTCAATTACTCCTATGTATACTTTTTCCTCATTATCTGGTGATTTTATCGTGGCTTGGTATATTACGTTGTTTTTGTAAACAATTTCCGTTTAAGGGACATTCGTTCTTTATTCTGCAGTTGCACGTGGGTTTAATTTGTTCGTGTGGTTTGTTGATAATTTTCCTATTGTGTTTTTTATTATTTGTGCCATGCTCTCGGTGCAGCTGTAGCTGATTTTTACTGTGTTTTTGTTGAATGTGATGATAGTCTGTTTCTGTTTACATGGATGATTTCCAAGCAACAATAAACATGTGCATATAAGACGCTGGAAGCGAAAATCACACCGCAGCTCATGATGTCACACATGATCACGCGGGAGTGAATTCGAGAAGTATTAAGTATGGGAAGCCTATGGTATAAACCAATGGCTTTTTTTACCAATTATTGACATTTAATGATATTTGTGGAGATTTCATAGTTTATTTTGTTTAGGTTAGGTTTCAACTGTTTTATGTTTATAGCTTCAAGAATTTTTTGTTTTTGTTCATTGTTTTCATGTTTAAGTATAATTGTGTTTTTGACAAGGATTTTACGGAATTGTGTATGCGGCCAGGCATGTTGTTTTAAATGCTTAAATTCAAGTGCTATTTGGGAGATTGTATCTCCAACGAATTAAATAATATTTATGTTGGTCACACTACAAACTCGCTTTAACGAGGCTTGACACTACGTTTGAATGAAAACATTTTTAGGCATATTGTGATTTTCTTTCTTGGTTTAATGAAAATGTTATTAAGCTTATCAGACGTTATGAAAAGAATTTACATAAAATAAATAGACAACACGTGTGTATATTATTTAATAAGACATGTATGAATGAAAAATCCTGCGTAAATACACACACTATATATATATATATATATATATATATATATATATATATATATATATATTCTGGTTTTAGTGAGCTGGTTTATTTATAAGTGATTTTCTCTTTTTGGTCCCTATAAGCGATTTTAATTTGCCCCCTATAAGCAGTTGTTTATTCTAAACGGTTTTGTATGCAAAGAACAAAATATTATTAAGCCTGCCTCATAATAGAGGTTAAATTTATTGTACAACGTTTTTCGCAAGACGATTGTTACATTTGTAAATAAACACAGAATAAACAGGAACCAGCAAAACAATAAACAGGGAGACAGAAAAACACATTAAATTTAGTTTAGTTTTCGGATACTGACGAACTGATGACCATTTTGATAGAATGTACATCTTGTAAATATATAAGGCAATTCAGAAAACTTTTATTTTGAGTTGTTTATCAGCGATATCAAAAACGAAATATAATTCAACAAAATCTATATTGGCGACAGATACATGATTCATCAGAAGCGGCTGAACGTATGACTTTTACTTGAACTGTATCATTTTAGAAATTAGATTTTGACTAATTTGAAATCAATTTTGTTTCAGTTTATTTATATATTTTAAGGTTTCCATCTGCCACATTGTTTTAGTACTAATGTAATGTGAATATGTGATAAACTGAAATTGCCCAGTCGTATATTAATCATAGAAGTTTTTCGCAATGCAACGATTTGCGTTGGCCCCGTTTACAAACAGTAGTAAGTTCTATACCCTTGAGGTAATGAAAACCGTTCGTGAGTGGACTCCGATTGAAGTATTTATCGGAAAAGTACAAGCTATATTGAAAGGGTGGAATCAAGCTATTTACTTAGCTAAACTCATAATCTGTGAGTATCAAATCAAATCAAATCCCATCAAAAACACTGGCTCAACAGCAAGAATAACCAAATGCAGTACAATATTAAACAAGACTAAAGAACACATGCAAAAATGAAAGAAATAAGCTAAAGCTATTAGGTTGGTGCAAATAAATGGCGTTTTCTAACATATGTTACTATGTGAGAAAACGTCATTATTTTTGCACCAACCTAATACTTCAGACAAGTATCTTCTTTATTGTATTGCATGCAAATATTTCAGCTTATATGATCTCCGATCATTCTCGTATCGACTGAAATTCCGAGATGGAATATAGTCATTATTTCTTTAGTTATTCGAATCTGTGAGTTTAGCGCCACATAACGTCGTTAGGACGACGTTAGCCGGCGCTGTTAAATTGCTACTAAAACGGGTCACTTTCTGTCTTCTTTCTCTTTTCTCTTTTTTTTACTCCCAGCATGCTATAGTGGTAACACTTTGTTCCGGGCATGGGAATATCTTTCCTCTTCGTGACTGAACTTTCACACACACACACACACACACACGCACACACACACATTTTAAAATTCCTATTCACTATTCACAATTTGAGGGATATTTTTAATCCTGTTCGGTTTCAAGCCACGTGCCTCACTAGAAAACCTGGTGTGGGGGGGATTAGTTTATTTGTTCTTGGTTGGGCTATATAGCAGATAGTGCTGAGTTACTTGTAGAGAGACCTGACAAAAATGGCTATCATGGATATTAAATCAATAGTTTTTGAGTAATTTGTATTCAGGGTTGGAAAGCAAAATCTGCAACGACCCACGAAACTCCCCTTATTTTGTATAAACAGGCATATCAATATAAAATAATATTAATAAAACTCATTTATTCAAAGTGGCTTCCATTATCGTCAAACTCAATACAACTTTAAAATTCTAAAGAACTCTTAACCATGTACTACTTAGATATCTTAGCCTTGATAGCAGCTTTGAGAATATGGATGTTGTGATGGCAGTTCTTGTTCTTGACTAGACCCATAACGCCCTATACAGAGCAGTCAAGCCTGTTCAGGCCCGGGCTAGATGAGTTCTATGTACCTTCTTGCCAGAAATCAACACAACTTCTGCGCCTTTCTCTTTGGGTCAACACGTTTCCTTTGTGCGTAATTGACCAATTTCATGGCAAAAGGAAGTACCTAAGTGTCTTGTAGGAAATATCAGAACTCAATATTTTTCTCCAAGTATTTTGAAGAATGGTGGCGCTTTTCATCCGTTGCGACACCTTTGACCATGACTTGGGACGGATCTTTAGTTCTAAAAGTTCTTTTGACATCCGTAAGATAGGGGACATTTTGGTACTTCAAAATAGCATTCATTGTAAAGATTTTCCCATTAGAAAATATTTTAATAGCAGACACATGATTCTTAAGTTACCTGGCCACTTTCTGAACCCTTTTCCTCCATCTATTCTTCATGAACCCGTAAGGATATCACCTGCCATCCAAATGCAGGATTTAAGTCTCAGGTCCTCAAGCACAACCGTTCCGCTAGTCTTGGGGCCCACTTTTAGTTCAAAAGCTATACATGGATGTTATTCCGCTCTTTGTAATTTTAGTTCTTGATAACGTCAATGAAGTCCCCATTTGTTTCTTGTTGATACGATTACCGGCTTCTATGAATGATTTAGTCTATACCTGAAGTTTTTACATTTATATAATAAACTAGCAGCATGGGCCGGCGTTGCCCGTGCTTGATTCAAAAATCGTACGACTCATACAGCAATTGCTATCACTTGACTTAAAATATTTTTGCCCTCCCTTGCCTTTAAAGGAGTGCCCTTTTCCATGCTGATGTTACTACATGCCTTACTTCTTGCCTATCACTGCGAATTTTTTCTAAGCTCTATACTAAACATTAAATCTATTATTAAAAAAGAACTAAACAAAATGAACACAAAACGATCAGCTTTAAAAAAGGACTCGTAACTGGAAAAACCGAATGAAAAAAGAATATTAACAACAAATACTTTTTCACACCCAACCTAGTTCTGCGGAATCAGAATCAACGTTGAGTTTAAGCAAGCGAATGAGCCAATTGGAGTAAAGTGCCATGCAGATTTAAATTTTTCCCACTTGTGACGAATGCAGCTATCGATTTTTTTTTTGCATGTTAGCATGCGAGCATGCTAGTTAACATTCGTGTCAGTCAGCTGTTGGCTCTCACGCTGCCAATAGATTCTTCCTGCCTATTCGTGGCAGCCAGCTATAGGCTCTCACTCTGACCAGTAGAAAATAACCGCAAACTACATGAAAACTGCTGTAGAAGCATGAAACAATCGATTATTTCCACTATCGATGGGAGTTGGGAAATGCAAAGTCGGTCTTGGCCTTCCCGCTAACTTGGAGAATGTGCATGTAAATTTTGGTGCAAATCCGTCGAAAATTGCGGCCGTGCATTCGTTACACACACACATACACACACACACACACACACATCCTGCCTTTTATAGATAGAGATGCGAGAATCAGTGTGTCACTGTCTCACATTTTCAAATTTATTCCTAGAGACCGTAGCCCAATATATCATACCATTTTGGAATCAGGCCGACTTCGTGAGCAAATTAAAAACATTCGGGACATTCACTGGTCTTTCTTCACTTTTGAGTCTGAAGTTAAATTATAAAGTTTCACCATGTAATTTCCCGCTAATAATTGTGAATCCGAACGATTTCTAGTGAAAGCAGTACATTCATCTAGCAATTCAGTGAAGCTCTAATTGCATAATTGTTAAATATTGCTCTCCAGTGAGCGAGATCATTTTTCCCCTTTAAATAATATTTGAAGTGTTCGGCCTGAATCGATCAGAAAAAAACAATTGAACTGAATCGCCATAGTTTACTAAATGACCTTTGTAAATTTTCAAGAATTTTATTGAAACCCTGAGATATTGCGTTTTCTTAAATCTTCACTCGATTAGGAATTTTTTCATCTTTTTGAATCGCCTTCATGACATTGTTTCTTGTTTTTTTGTTTTTTTAAAGAAAAAGTTGAATTAAACCCACAGCTGGCGCAGCATGTTGAGTTCTTTGTATTAATTAACCAAATGGAAAGCATAGAGGCAATTTCTTCCAACACTCGTTACTATTACGAGATGATTCTATAAATGTTTCATCACTGGCATGTCACGATAACTCAGGGAAAACACAGGTCAAGGATTAATCTTTGTTAGAGTAGGCGTATTATAAGGTATTAATTCAGACCGTTAAAGCTAAGACCAGATGTCTTTACGCCCATGGAGTCGAACTATCATCATCCCCTCCGTATTATTTTAAAGCAGGAATTCCAATCACGCGGAGCAGACTCCTGAGAGGATGATTCCTTGAACACTAAAACCTTACTTTCAATTCCTACTTACTTCTTTTACATTCAAAACTCCTCATCCCAGAAATTCAGACAGAACTTATGGGATCGGTATACAGACCTGATTTCATGCACCAATGGAGGTAATAGGAAAAACTGAATCAAAATTTGCACGGCTGACAAAGGCCGAAGAGCACAAAGACCGACATAGTGTGTAACAATAGCAGAGGACAATAGTCTCCATGTAAATAAGGTCAATAATGATAACTCCTCATCTGAGGGATTTAGACAGAAATTGAACTTTTCACAATCCAGAAAATAATCTTTACATAAGGCTTCTAATGTCCTTTAACCAGTGAAGTAATTGCATTAGAAATGTCTCACTGTTTCCACTTTAAAAATAGATAAATATTAGATAGTTAAAAATTATATATAAAAGGCGCTCACGTTATATTCCTCAAGTAAAATTTTACAGTTATTTTTCACCATAGAAAAAAATAGATAAACTTACGTCTGTCATTAAAGCTGTCAGCCTGTCTTAACCTAAAATAAATAGCTACAGCTGTGTTAAGATATGTATTTCTGCGATGTTTACGTAAGTAATATTTCTTTCAAATCGGGTTAATTAAACATTAAATCAGCTAATATTCCTCAAGTAAAGTTTCAGAAAAGTATATGTTATTTTTGAAAGACTTTTAAATCAAGGGAATTACATTGAGATGACGGTTGAATAAACATGGCGCTAAAATCACTGATATTATTGATTTCAAAACAAAACTCCTGTAAGACAATTTAAGTTAGCTTTTGAAATACAAGTGTTTATCATTTTTTAATCAATTTTATTCCAACCAAGTCAGTAAAGACAGAAGGGGTTATTGGGCGTAGAAGAATTAGCAACAGAAACATTAATATTTTGAGCAGGAAGTGTAATCAGGAGGACAGCATATAACGATTGACATTGCATATAATTTTTTGCAGATTAATTTTTTGCAGATATTTTGCAGATTTTTGCAGGAAAACATGGAGCCGGAAGTGAGGTCCATAAGCGAGAAATGCGAAGATAGAGACTGTTAGCATATAATTTATGGCTTAATTTAGCCATCCTAAATATAAATTGATGATGTATCGACGTCAGTCTAGAATTGCGCTTAAATTTAAAAAAAATAGTTATCATCGACAAAAGCACACTCGAAAAAAAAGGCACACACACAGGGAGGTAACCTTACGGCGGTGGGAAAGTGACTGAAGCCGAGCCACCAGATCAGAACCTATAGTATTGCTAATTCTTCTTTAAATTTTATCGAGGATGTCAATGTAATTAGCAGGGGTACCATACCACATGTGAAAGCAATATTCTAAGTATGGACGACTGACATACACATAGATATGTAAGATAGATTCTGGAGTGAAAAATTGCCTCGTCCGACACAGTGAAATTATTGGAAATAATAAATTTAATCTATTAGCTTGGAATTAAAACTAAAATTAAAGCTTCAAGAAACATTTTTTTTAAATACATTTTAGACCGAAGGTACAGTTAATCTGTGACAGTACCCTATTTATTATAGTACATCTGGTATCATGTCCTTCCTCTGTGTGCATAGCTGTCTAGCTCGCTCCCTCCAAACATGATATCAGATGTACTATAATAAATTGTCTCCACCTTTGACGGATCCATCCAGTAGGTTGTCTTTGTCTGGAGGTTTAAAGAAAAAAAAATAACGATGTTAAAATTATATTACTTATAAGGTTTCTTATTTTACTACAACTAACACAATCAACAAAAATTGCAAAATACCTTACTCCGCTTGATTTGGCGGGCCGCACAAAAATCTTTTGCGGACAGAATGTGGCTACAGGACTAGGATTGCTGATCTATAGTCTATCTACTTCTAAAAATGTTGCTCAATTTTCTACATACAATATGTGAATGCAAGTGAGATATCCTACCCTCATCAGTCGCCAACCAGGGGAGGTATCACAGTTTCGGTGGCTAAATCAGTACTGCTACCTTAGGTGCTACCAGCAGCTTTTGCCACCGGGCAGGGTAATGTTTTTCGTCCGTTTTCTGTATGATACTATATGTAAATTGTGTCAGCGTTTTAAACTGCTTGTTCGCCCGAAAAGAAATTGACGAATCAAAGATGAAACTAACATTAGTCATTCATTACACTTGTACTTGATTAATGCTGTGAAGTATAGTGTCCCAAATTTCAGAAAACAACATTCGAATAAAAACAAACGATGAGAAATCGAATAAATAAAAAAAAGTAGAAAAATAGACAAACAATAACAACAGAAGAAATCGATTCTGCCAATTTATTTCGATCAAATCAAATCTATTTCTACTTTGAACTAATATTTGGAGTGTTCGTCGCTGTTTGGCCATAATCGATTGCAAGATTAATCGAAGAGAATCTCCACCATTCACCACAATTGCTTATCTAAAAATACAAATCAGAACTGTTGGTGAGCTTTGTTATTGCTGCTATTCCACTACATCTCAGTTTTGCCGTAATTTTTGTCGTAATGATGAAATTATTGGTCGATTGAGACTCCGAACGCGGGGAAACTGCGGTGTTGACTCAAACAACTGAAAGCATTGCTTTGGTTTGGTTTATTTTGTTTTAAGGCATATCAACCTCAACAAGTTATTCAATACTGATAAGATTTTTTGGGGTAGGTTCATATGAATTGAATATTCTTTGTAATAAATCAACTTTATAGGATATCAGGTTTCATTGGCGTATTTTTGTGAAGAGGGTTTGTAGAGAGTCTAATTTCATTGATATATTCTTTTCAGATATGCAGTTTGTAGACAGGTTGGTTTTATTGACATTTTTATTTGCTTTATATTTTTTGGTAAAGGCCCACTGTTTTAATATTTAATACTTAATATTATGCCATCCATTTTTGCTTTTTCAAAGAGGTCATACATGTTTATATTATGTGGTGAGAGAACAAGGTCTGAATACTCAATTAATATATATTTAATAGTAGATGTCGTTTCACATGCTTTGCATATTGGCTGATCTCTTTTAGCAAGTACCAGTGAGCTATTCTCGTGTAGCCAGTAATGGTCATCGCAAATAATGGTGAATATGTAACAGAATAAAATGGAATTGCAGTCTGTTTTTTGAATAATCAATTTGATAAACAAAAACGTAAATTTTGACCAAATCTAATAGGTACGATGACTACAAGTGATGAGTTGGATAAAAAAATTGTTCAAACTTCAGTTACGTTCTTATATTCACTTACGTGCAAATAGACATAGAAAAAGTATGAATCCACCGTGTCTCCCCTCTGCTATGAGTTAATTATTAAGACTATTATCACTAAATCATTATTATCTAAAAAAAATTCTTACAGTCTGCAAATATTTTCTGGATTTAAATAACCATCAAAGGGTTGATAAGTCGTAGAAAACGAATAATTCAATGAATCAAATACTGATTAGCTATTAGGTTGGTGCAAAATAATGACGTAATGATGTCGTTTTTTGACGTATTTTTTAACGTCAAAAAACGACATTATTACGTCATTATTTTTGCACCAACCTAATACATAGGCATGCCTTTTAAAATTTATTCACGTTCTTTAGAATATAAATGTATAAAAACTAACATGATTAAAAAGTTAGGGATCAGTTTATATATCGATTGTAATATAGAATTTTCACCCACTTTATATACACGTTATAATTTCTTGTAGTTTAAATTCTGATTAGGTGTCAATCCACCTCTTTCTCCTCAGCTATGGATTAATTAGTGAGACTTGTATCACTAAATCCTTATTAGCTAAAACAATTTACAATCTAATTATATTTTCTGGATTTAAATAATCTGCGAAAGTTTGATAGACCGGAAAAAATAAGTTAATAGAAAAAAAAAACCCTTTAATATGAACGACAAAAAACTACTAAATCATTGCAGTCTTAATTCCTTTTTAAGCATTCTCCTTGCAACTCACACACTTATCACAACATAAATATCTATTTAAAAAAGAAAGTCAGCAAATTCCCTTTTGGGATTTGCTATTTAGTTGTTTCCTTGCATTCGCCTTAATTTCTTCCATCTCGTTTCAACGGCGACTTCCGCTTTTGGAAATGTCAAAGAAAAAAGACAAAAAAGACAAAAGAAACAAGGAACTAAATGTGGAATGTACGTGGAGTGACAGACGTGAGCGATGCGACTTTTTACCAAAGATCAGGCCATAAACATGTAAAAAAGAAAGAAAAGTGAATGAGGCAAAAAAGTACGCATTCTCACTTGTCAAGTAAACCCATGAAAACATATATTAACGCATGCGCAATATGACTCCTTTTATTTGGTTGCCATGTTTAAAGCGGAGCAGATGGTGCTTAAGATATTAAAATATTGTGTCCGCTTTTTGGTCAGACCTTTGTACATAATATAAATTTATACGACACAGGTCGCTTAAGATACGGTAATGGTAATATTAGCCGATTCTCTACAAGGGAAAATTTGATATTCATTGGCCGAACAGCCAGTATTGTTTTCGGTTGACATTTATAAAAACCTTCCTCTTAAAACAATTTTTCAGGAGAAAATGTTTTTAAGTCCAGTTATTGCTCTTTTCAGTATTAATGGGGTTTCCTTCTTAACCTTTTATTTAGAGTAGTGTAGAATGTCGCCGCTTGAGTATATTATTATTTTCTCTTCCAGTTACATGTGCTATCCATTTTACTTGTTGCTGCTGCTGGTAGTCCTCAAGTGATGTGGCTTCTTTTACTTGGTACAGTTCTTTCCTTGTGATTATCTAGCGCCACAATATTCAAATCAGGATGATCTTTGCCAAGATCCACAGATTTCACTCGCTCGAAACCTTTTATAACCATTTAAAAAGCGGTTGTATTCAGCTGACAGTTTAGATATTTTTAAACGGATTTGACGCTATGCATGCCATCCGTATGAAAGTTTTGATATGGCGAGATATTTAAGCTTATGACTCGAGTTTTCTGGTTAATATTTTGGTTTTGTAGCAATTTCCGTTGCCGGGGGGAAAAACTATCTCTGACGAAGGCTATGCTATGTTCAGTTACCTTTTCTCATATACTAAATTTATTATAACTGATACATACGCCGATGTATTTGAAATGTTTAGTATTTATTAATTCAATATACTGAATATTTTTATGATAGATTTCATAATTTTTGCCAATTAATTTAACAGTTTATTTACAAAGTTAAGCGTATCAGCCACAGTTTCATCTCTGGATACAAATTATACTTGATAATGTCATGAGAAATAACAGGTTGAATAAATAGCAAAGAAGAAAAGAACAATGCTAAAATTTCATCAGATATAAAATGTATCGTTGTAGAGAGGTGAGTGTTGTATGAATGATTATCGATTCGAACGTTTGCAAGCGCCCCATCCGCTTCGGTCACACCAAACTCATCACAGAGGCCTTTCCAGTGAACTACACGTTGTTATTCTTGGTTTTAATCGAAAAGAGATACGCGATAATCATGCTACGCGATGGAACAGGCATGACAAATTAAATTCATTCGTTTTATTTAATTTTGAAATTAAAACCAAAAGAGAATTAAAATGTCGATCATGGGATGTAACATAAAAATATCAATCGTCCATATTAATTAAATTTATTTCAATATAGTGAACACTATATATATATATATATATATATATATATATATATATATATATATATATACACACACACACACACACACACACACACAGAGAGAGAGAGAGAAGTATGTACAAAATGTTATGCAAATGCTGTTAGAATTAACAAGCCACTCCTTAAAATTTGAATATATCAGTCAGTCAGTTATGCGCCATGCGTGATACACGCTTAGACGATCATTAATCTTTCGATACATAACTGACGGGGCATATTTTTTCCCGCAGTAGGTTGCCATTTATTTCTGCGGTAGACCAGTCCCCATCCAAGGCTATAGAACCCGATCTGTTCTGCTATTTACCCATAGCTGGGGAGAGAAGAAGAGGATTCCTACCATTCCCAAGAGTATCCGCGAGTAAGTTCATTCGACTGGAATTCGAACTCGGCTCTAGGATTCCTCAGTCCGGGCCGCTATCCATTACTCCACCGCCCTTTTTTTTCCTTTTGGATATGTATAATACAGTGTAACCCGGATATAAGAGAAACCCGGATATAAGAGAAACCCGGATATAAGAGTAATTTTCTCTGGTCCCAAATTAGAGCCATACTTACCTAAACAAAATAGACCAAACCCGGACATAAGAGAAACCCGGATATAAGATACTTCTTCTCCGGTCCCGACAACTCTCTTATATCCGGGTTACACTGTACAATAATAAGCTGCTATATCACGAAAGTTTCTATAGACAAACATCTCTGGAGAGTAAGAACAAAGCAAACAATACATCGTTATTTTCGGAATTAGTTTGAAATGGAATTGCCCCTCACTAGAATATGCGGAAAAGGGAGGGGAACTGTTGACCATTTATCTTGATATATCTATTATTAGGTGAAGCTTTATAGTGTATTATTCCTTTTTTAATTAGTATTTCTTTCGTTTATTTATGTTGGTTCTACACTAAGTATTAATAGCGTTATAATAATGGGTAACAACCATGGAATTCGAAATCGGAGGGCCGAGTTCGAAATCCAGTCGAGTTTGTTACATTCACTTATGTGCAAATACCCTTGGGAAAGGTATAGATTGATCTCTTCTTCCTCCACTCCTCCACCTATCGGTTGTATATCAATAAAGACTGGGTCTTATAGCTTGATTGGCAAGCTGTCTACCACAGAAAGAAATGAAAACCTGTCACGGCAAAGTCTTCTGCCAAGTCAGTCATGAATTGAAAGAGACATGATCGCCCAAGCGTGAGTTAGGTATGGCTTTTAACTGAATGAGTAATAGCGTTATGTTGCCTGAATATCTTAGCTAAAACCTTGGCAATTATTCATTTTTGACTAGTATTTCTTTCATCTTATTTCTCCTGTTTTTACAATCAAACAAGCACAACCATTTAAATATCTGGAAAGTTTTTTTTACCAGTGTGACACTGAAATCTGAAGGCGGATTGGTATCGCGAGAGAGGTTTTCCCATAGCTAAGCAAAGTATTAAGAAACAGAACAAAATTGTTAGAAACAAAGTGTATTGAACCGTTATGTAATTTCAGTCCTCCAGACAGTGAATGCTGGCAAATCTCCTCATAGATGAAGTAGAGGCTTGAAACAATTGAAATGTAGTTCTACAGAAGAACATTGAGAATACCATGGACTGAACATGTGAGTAACCAGGAAGTTGTAGAGAAAATAGAAAAAATGTATACATAACATTAGGAAGAGGCAGTTGAAATTTCGAGGGCACATAATGAGGAAAGAGAGCTTAGAGAATGTGATACTCACAGGACAGACTGAAGGCAAGAAGGACATACGAAAACATCGCGTAACCTACCTAGCGAGCTTGAGTATATAGATGGCGGAACAAGGTTTAGGAGAGATAACAAAAAGAAAAAAATTATTAAGGGCTACAAATGAAAGAAAATTGCGAAGAGTCATTATCGTCAACATCCTGAAGGAACACGACACACATAGAAGAAGGAGAATATGTGTAAATGAATGACGAAGGAAGATTTAAGAGAGAAAATAAAAAGAGTAAATTTATTAAGAGCTACAAAGGACAGGAAATTGTGGAGAGCCATTATCAGGACACATAGAAAAAGAAGAAGAAGAAAACGAAGAAGAAGAATGAGCTTGTGTAAATGAATGACATAACAAGGTTTATGAGAGCTAAGAAAAAAGTTTTACTAAGAACTACAAAGGACAGGACTTTGTGGAGAGCCTTGAACACCTATGTCCTGAATGGGTATGACCGATAGAAGAAGAAGAAGAAAAAGAAGAAGAAGAAGAAGAAGAAGAAGAAATAGTCTTAATTTATGTGAATTTCTTAGATGAAGCATTGCCAGTTATTATTAATTTTTCATTAGTATTTCTATCTTTTCAATTATCTTAAATTATGACCTACTAGCATTAGTATTGATAGCAGACACAGAAAAGAAACTACAATAACTCCTACAGAACGAAGTAAAAGAAAGTTAGAAGAAAATACTATCAATTGTAAGAAGACAGAATATATTGATGTAAGCAAAAGAAACACATGCGAATTACAAAGCGGGATAAAAAAAATTACAAAAACAAAAGCAACAATTTAAATTATCCCGGAAGTTTTTTAACAGAGAACAAAAATACGACACCGAAATCCGAAAGTGCATTGTCATAGGAAAAGATGCCTTCCAAAAGTTAAACAAACTATTAAGAAACAGGAACATTTCGTTCGAAACAAAGAGAAGAGTACTGAAGCATTATGTAATATCGGTTCTCCTATGTGGTAGTTCAGTGAATCCTGGACCATCTGATCACAGATGGAGAAGAGACTTGAGGCAACAGAAATGTCGTTCTGAGAATACGATGGAATTAAATTTCTAGAATACATAATTAGGAAAGAGGGTTTGGAAATTTTGACACTCACAGGGCAGATTTAAAGCTGAATGAACAGAGGAAAGCAATGTATAAAATAAATAACGCGCTTGTGCAAATGGTTAATAGAACAGGTATTACGAAATATTGCGATAAGACAAGCATTTCTAGGCCGTACAAATAACAGGATGTTGTGGAGAACCGTGATTTTCCACATCCTTAAGAGACACGGCACATAGAAGAGGAAGAAGTAATAGTCTCAAGTTGTCTGAATGTTTTCATATTAATCTTCTGTCGCAAAACCCAGGTCGTTTTGACATTCTACAACCTTTAGACAAACAGTATAAAGCAGAGATAAAGAATATGTTTCCGACTAGATTTGAACGAGCGTCAATGGGAGAATGTCTGACGAGAATGAAAGTCGAAATCGAAACACGATAAAAGATCCATAATCCATATTAGAAATTCAACCAAGTGACGAATCTCTTCGGCTCTCCTTGAATGAAAAGAGGAAAGAGGGTATGTAGAATTTGACACTCACAAGGCCTACTGAAGTCAAGAGGGACACAAGGAAATAACGAGTGACCTACCTAACGAACTTCTGAAAATGATTGGAACAAAAAGATATAGGAGGGATACTAATAAAAGTCAAACATTGCTAGAAGCTACGAAGGACAGGATGTTGTGGAGAGTCATGATCACCAATGTCCCAAAGGTATATGGCACATAAAAGAAGCCCATGCTTTGAATATCGCTGTCACATACGGTCTGATGCTCCGGATATATATTTAGAGATTTTTGATAAAATCCAAAGAAGAAACTGCAATATTATTGGTCCTGGCATGGCACCTCGTCTTCTGTCTCTTTCATATTGCGGTGAAGTAGATTTCCTGTGTCTCTTTTACTCTCATGGTAATTGTTCTGATGAACTTTCATTTATGGTAACTGGACTTGATGAATTTAAGTTCAGTACTAGATTGGCGGCAAGGTCTCATCCTTTTACAGCTAAAATGGCGAGATGTAATCGTAAGTTCTAATCTAACATTTTTTTTTCTATCTATTTGTGGAAATCTCTTCTGATTTTTGCTTCCTAGTCAACCTTGATTTTCAAAAAATTTAATGCATTCCTTATCTTCTGCCTTATTATTTCCTATGTATTTGTTGTTCTCTCCACTTATTATTTTTCTCATATTTTCTAACACTCAGTAACCCCTTGCGTCTTAGTGGCTTTATTGCCTTATTTGATCTGATTTAAAAGAAGTTTAATCGCGAGATACTCATGACAATATATTTTTGAAGCTATTTAGCGATCAGGCAAACTACAAAGAGCAATGGTTTCATGCCTTTTCTATAGGCGAACTAAACGTAATCAACTCCAGAGAAGCTATATTGTCCAAGAATAATTGATATATCTGAGGTCATTCTGGTACACGAGCTAAAATACTTTAAAGTGTCTGGTTCCGAACGAGTAAATCTTTTGTCTGATCTTTTTATTCGAGTAAACCATATTTTGCCTCCAATCCCACCAGCTCTCTACAATTCCAAGAGGCTTAACAAAAAGAAATGCTTATCACGAGGTCGGAATAAATAAAAGAAAGAAATTAAGATCTCGTTTTTAATCACAGAAAATAGTGGAAACGGTTTCATTTTGTCTTCATCTGACAAAACAAGCCAAAACCAACGAAAATAAAATCGACCTCAATGAAGAATTTTCTTTTTTTTACCTCTAAGTTCATTTTTTCTTGTCTGTCTGTAAATCTTCAAAACTATTATATGTCTAAAACTTTTCTTTGCTAATTTTTATTCATCGTTCGTGGAAGTGGAAAAAATGCAATCGGCGAGCCGAGTTCAAATCCCGCTCTGGTCGTTAGTGTTCGCTTCATAAAAATCCTCTTGGGAAAGACATGAAGTAAGGTTTACAGAAGACTTAATCCGAGGTGGAGGGGTGTCTACATTCTCTTAGTTAAGTTTTCTTGAATACACAGGTCGGTAGACAAAATAAATACTGCTTAAAATAAATAGGGCGTCTATTAAAATACGGGTGTCCCCTAAAAAGAATAACGTTTGAAATAATAATAAAAATTGAGCTTTGGTAATTTCCATTACTCATAAATTTTTTTTTTTACTGTAATGCAAATCAAAAATCTTTTTTACTTTACGATTTTATATTTAAAGTGAAAACAAAAACCTCTCTGCTACCAGTTTGCTTCTCTGATCCTTTGTTTTATGTTTTTAATAAAGATAGTGTTTTCTTCCTCCTCATCGCCTCTTTGAATAATTTCCACTGGGAAAATCCTGTCAACATAATTTCTCAATCATCTTGTAACAAAGTTCAGTTTATAAATGTCATTATTCATTTACTAATTGCTGGGAGAAGTGCGGGAAGATTATCATGTAAGTAGGGTCACTCATCTGCAAAAGTTGTCGACCTTCTAGCGAACGATAAGATAGATGATGGAGCGCAGCGGTCGACTCTGTCATTTAATTTCTCTGACCACTGTGTAATGGATGAAATGTGTATGAAAATGTTGCAGGGGTAATAATAAGTCATTTGAATCTGAAATCGGAAGGTTTGATGATGGTGATAAGCTGATTCAATTTCATGCTGACATTTCTCATCCAAATTGATTTGAATATATTAAACTTATCTTATTTCTACTCTGTCCCATAATAGCTGTTATATTTAGCGTATGAAATGTGTATGCAAATGTAACAACTATTATGGGACAGAAATATATATATATTTTTTTGCAGTACAATAGTGCTGTGGGGCGGTAGACGCTTAATGATGGCGAATTGAATTATATCTCTTCCTTGATTGCGGGAGTAGCAATATTTACATTAATTACTTATGTAATTGAACGCTGAATAAGCGTTCAACTCTGAAAATAAAACGTTTCCTAGTGCGATATGACCCATATATGTATTCATTTGCCAGCGTCTAATATTTATACGCACAACCACTAAATCTTCAACGTTTGTCAAAAATCGATGTTAGGTGGACTATTAGGTTGAGTAACAAGTAATTTCTCATTTATAGGAACCATTTTTAATGACAAATATATTATCCTAACGACTAATACATTTCAATAGGTGACAGTCGAGAATAAATATGGAACATACTAACATACTTTAGTTTTTGTATGACGATGGCAGGGTACACAGTGGATTAAGTGAAAAAGTTGTTCTTCTACACAAGGACGCATAGAACAAGAATAACAAAGGGAAAAAAACATTGAACTCAATTGGTCTGTTCTACCACGCACGGTATATTCATCTGACCTTGCACCAAACAGTTAGGCTTACGGCCATATCACGTTGAAACACCGGTTCCCGTACATTCATCGATGTTAAACAACGTCGAGCTTGGACAGTATTTAGATAGATGACTGCTTCTGAAAGGTATTCTTCCTAAGAGACCACCGGCGAATATGTCTCCATGCATGCAAACCGCACAGCCCATTGGTTTGTACTATCTGTGTTTTTTGGGAAGCCCTTCATCCAAAATTATTCTATCTAAGAAACAACAACAATCCGAGGAAGAGGAATTTACATAAACAAGTTCATCTGGTGGAATTTTTTAAGGATTTTTTTCACTTTTAGATAATTTTTGATCCCGACCATTTTGTGTTTGCCCAAGTTAGTTAAAATGTCGTGGGTGGTTAAAGGGTCGGTGGTAGGTATATTAGTCTACTAAGTTATCTCAAGTTAATATTCAAGTTCAATACATTTAGACTAAAACACCGGCTCCCGTACGATCACCGAAGTTAAACAACGACGAGGTTAGTCAGTACCAAAATGGGTGACTGCTTAGGAATACCATGTGCTGTAAACTTCAACATCAGGTTGATGTAATGGATAATGGCACGGAACCGAGTTCCAATTACCCTTGAGTTCGTCATATACACTTACGCGCAAAGACCCTTGGATGAAGGAAAAGTCGATTCATACAGAATAAAACTTTTCTCCAGCCAGCTATGGGTTAATTAGTAAAATTTTTATCACTAAATCATTATTAACTAAAAAAAAAAAAAAAACCCTCAAATCTTACAATCTAAATTTTTCCTGGCTTTAAATAACCTGCAATGGGTTGATAAGCCTTAGAAAACGAATCATTAAATCAATGAAATACTGATTAGCTACACAGTAATGTCTTTTAGATTTTTTTAGATTACATTTTCTGGGATATAAATGCATAGAAACTACCATGACCACAAAGTGAGGGATCAGTTTATATATTGATTGAAATATAGAATAGTTCCTCCACTTTATATACACGTTATAATTTCTTGTTTGTTCACTAAATTCTGATTAGATGTGAATCCAACTCTTCTCCTCCCAGCTATGGGTTAATTAGTGAGATTTGTATCACTAAATCATTAGTATCTCAAAACAAAATCCTTGCAATCTAAAAATATTTTCTGACATTAAATAATTTGCAAAGGGTTGATAAGCCGTAAAAACGAATCAATTAATCAATAAATCCAACCGATGCTTACCTTTTTCGCCTGCCTGACAAGCGGCAAAAAATCTTTGCAAATGATGAATATATAACCAAATAATATGCAACTGTAGTGTGTTTTTTTTAAAGAATAAATTTGATAAACTAAAACGGAAATGAGTTATGGCCAAATCTAACAGGTACGATGACCACAAGTAATGAGTTCAAAAAGAAGGGAAAAAGATTGGTAGTTAAATTTGTTATTTCGACGTTTATTCGTATCATCATTATTATGAATAGTTTCCTATTATAATCGTACATTCCCTTCATTTTGGTAGTTCGCACGAGCGTTACGCCCTGCCAATTCCTAATAAATAATTGACTATTCTGCTTTGATCGGGTAGAAAAAGGCGAAAATACATTACTTGGTTTGAGTGAGAAAGAAAGAAAGAAAGAAAGAAAGAAAAATGAACGATAGAATTATTTAAGGTCTCCTGGCAAAACCTCATAAATGATGGACTATACCGTTTTTTATTGCGTGGAAAACAAAACACATACCAGAAACGCTACTTGGTTTCAGTATCAATATGAATAAAAGTAAAAAAGAAAGAAGAGAAGATAGAAATGTTTAACGGCTGTTTCAGTGAAATTGAAAAAAAAAAACTTGGCAATTTGAGCAATCAGGGTCAGAATCTCTAATTTCGCGCCCGATATTCTGTAAAAACAATATCACGATATTAAGACATAACAAACGGCATTCGTAATTAGTCAATATATCAGTTTACCGAACGGTCATCGTTACAGGTAAGAAAAAAAAAGGTAAGAAAGAGAATCTCGGCTTTTGTATGCCTCACCAATAAACTTTGCCCTCACTATGCTTTGTAGAAGCTAATTACAGTGTTGATATGTAATGATCTCCTAGACGTCGTATACCGACCCATATGATCGTTCCTGCTGTAATTGGAATGCAAGATCGGAAAAAAAACTGTCTGACAGAAACACCCATATCAGAACGGAGAAGAGAAGCCTCTCTCAGACAACTCAAAACGTTAGTTCCACGTTCGGATGAGTTCCCTGGTGCAAGTTCAGGGTCAGCTCAGCGGTGACGAAATGTTACTAGCTTTGTTTTGTAGGTATTAAAGGAGGAAATTTTTCTCTTCTCGAGCTGTGAGAGTTAGATCAGAGCAGAGATCGACCGTCAATCACTGATCATCCAGATGCACTCATACACTGTGGTGTCATCTGCATATACATCTACTAAATGTCTCAGAATATCCTTACGCAGATCGTTAATATAAAACCTAACGAAATTAGATGTCGAGCACCGAAATTAATCTCATGTGCTATTAACGACGATCTGACCAGAAAGACTTGATAAATAAGGAGAATATCTTAATGATTCCATTGCTGATTTGCTTGTGTAGAATAACCTGTACCAGACCTTGTCAAAGGCCTTCGAGATGTCTACGGCAATCGCTCTCCTGTAATCAAGCGCTTTACGGATTCTATGCATGGGACTAGTTAAAACACCATCTTCTTTATGTCCCTTGTCACTTCAGGGCATTGGCGATCATGACTCTCCACAATTTCATGTCTTTCTTAGCTCTTAATAAATGTTGTTTTTTTGTTATCACTCTTAAACAATGTCCCATCATCCATTTACACAAACTATTTCTTTTATGTGCCATGTCCTTTCAGAACATTAGCGATCATGGCTCTCCACAATTTACTGTCCTTTGTAGTTCTTAATGAATTTTGTCTTTTTGTTATTTCTCTGTCAAACGTTATTCCACCATACATTTAATTAAGCTCACTAGGTATGTTTTCCTCTGTCCTCCTTGCCTTTAATGTGTCATGTGAGTATTAGATTTTCCAAGCCACCGTTCTTCATTAGATGTCATAGAAATTTCAACTGCCTCTTCTTGATGTTAAGTATAAGTTTCCTTTTTGTTTCCATTTTCTCTAAAACATCGTCATTGCTCACATATTCGGTCCATGGTATCCTCAGTATCCTTCTGTAGAAATTTCAACTGCCTCTTCTTGATGTTAAGTATAAGTTTCTTTTTTGTTTCCATTTTCTCTAGAACATCGTCGTTGCTCACATATTCGGTCCATAGTATCTTCAGCATCCTTCTGTAGAAATTTCAACTGCCTCTTCCTGATGTTAAGTAAAAATTTCCTTTTTGTTTCCATTTTCTTTAAAACATCGTCATTGCTCACATATTCGGTCCATGGTATCCTCAGCATCCTTCTGTAGAAATTTCAACTGCCTCTTCTTGATGTTAAGTATAAGTTTCTTTTTTGTTCTCTAAATCATTGTCATTTCTCACCTATTTGATCCATGTTATCTACAACATCTTTCTGTTAAACTCCTCTTCTATATCTTTGAGTCTCTTCTTCATCTTTGAGGAGATCGTCCAACATTCGATGCCATACAGGAAGAGAGATATCACGTAACAGTTCAGTACTCTTTTCTTTGTTTCTAACGAAGTTTCTTAATACTCTACTTAGCTTTTAGAATGCATCTTTGACTATCTCAATGCGCCTTCAGATTTCAGTGTCACGCTTTCCTCCCTATTTTTTTTTTTTTTTTACTTGTTTGATTTTGCTATTTCCAATTTGTGAACCTAGAAGAGGGGACAACATACCGTCTGTTTCGCAGGATTTTGTATTTGTTGGAGGGGTTTAACAACTTTCTTGTTGATGACAGCTTCAAAAAGTTGGCTTATGATTCTGAGGATATTGAAGCGTCGATATTGTGATGAAAACGATGACTCACCCGCGTTCTTGTACACAGGAAACCCACTAGTAATATTAGTTCGAACTTTTGTTCTCGTCTTGGTTGGTATAGATATTCTGATGATGACCTGAACATGTTTGGTCGAAACCTCGTGCTTATTTTATATTATGTTGATACAGGTGCGTGATTTGCAGTCATCAAGTTTGTGGATATCGAAATATCTCGTTGTGTAGTCTATAATCACTACGTATGCTTTATTGTTTAAATAAAAAATGTCTGTCGCGACTTTCGTCCAAGGTGTTACTGGTATTTCATGGTGCATTAGGTGTTCAGACGTTTGTTGGTTTCTATGACTTAAGCAGTGTCTACAGGTACTTATCATTTATTTTATCTGACTGTTTATGTTGGGCCAATATATGACTTCTTTTGCTCGTGAAATGCACTTCTCTATCCCTAAGTGTCAAGTATGGATTTTTTGTAGGGCTTCTTTTCGTAAAGACGTGCCACCCACATTAGCGCTATAAGCACGAGGGTTCGACCAAACATGTTCAGGTCATCATCAGAATATCAATGGATTGACTGATAGAGAATATCTGTTAATTATTGTCATATTTTATACATATGTTATTGCCATTCGGGATCATAAGTTCAGTCAATAACTGATATCTCAGTGAAAAAATATCACAATTATCAACAGATATCCCGTATCAGCCAATCAATGGCTATCTGATGATGGCCAGTGGCTACTTTGTCGAAGCGTCGTGTCTATAATAACATCTATATCAACTAAAGTGAGAACAAAAGTTCGAAATGATACAAGAATAGTGATAATTATTCATCCCAGGAATGAAATAGTAAATGTTTGTAAGCCTGTAGACATTGGCGCTGATGTTTTGAGAAATGGAAATAGTTTGTCTCTTCTCCCCCAGCTATGGGTTACATAGTGGAGTTGGTTGAACTCTCTCGTTTCGTGCGGCATATAGGAAAACTCTGTTCTAAACTGTGGACAATGCATTTTAAGTCACAAATAATAAAGAAAGGGGATGTGTGGAGAGTCATGTCCGCATAATTCTTGATGATTGATGAGATTTTTTTTACTCAGCAATGCCTTGCTGTAAAATTAGTTTATTTCTGCATTGACAGAATCAACACTGACAGGTGATGCAGTCTTTTAGCAATAAGGTTCAAGTTGTCACTTCGCTGTCAGAGTCAGACATTTTCTAAATGAAAATATCCACACGAAATTAATTGGATGATACAGACCAAGTTCTTGGACACCATCAATGTCTGCTAATTGGATATATTTTTCTGACAAGATATATAGACGTCGGTTTATTTAACATAGCTTTACTCTTCAAATGACCAGAGAACCAGGATGTAACCTAGGAAAGTTTTTTTTCATTATTCTGAAAATCAAAAGCAACGCATTAATGAAACTTCAGAATCGAAAAACTGTTTGTACATGTAATGATGAAGGACATTTTGAAAATGAAACGGTTTAAAAATAAAGCAGTTAAAATGAACCGTTTCTTTCACTTACCCGTTTGAAAGATTCATATTATTATCTCTCAAAATAAAGTTACGAAGATTATATATTTATTGAGTTTTTTTCTATCCCACGTAGATAAAAATGTAGGGGGAAAAAACCTGAAATGCAACTGGAGACTTTAAGAATATTTATTTAGAATAACTTTACCGGTTTCGCAGTTCTATGATTTTCAAAAGTTAAACTGAGATGAACAGACATGTGATTATGGCATGACGCCATCTAACTGGAGTTGGAAAATTATTTCCTTATTAAGCAAAAAGGGGGTTCCAGATTGCTATCTGTTTAAAATGCTATCGGTTTGTTTATGCTCACGTGAGCAAACGGTAATTTTTTTCACCAAAAATTAATGATCATCAAATTTCGTTTTAAAAAATTGGGAGTTCCATAGTTCAGTGAGCGTGACTAATGGCACCAAAGTATATATATATATATATATATATATATATATATGAATTTTTGCAGTGCGTTTAAAACCCAGTAATTTTAAAAATCAGTTATTCCAAAATTCGCTTGAGAATGAAATGGAACTGTCTTTAATTTAATTACAAAATTAAATTCGAAGCTTTTAGCTTCCATTTTTGAAACATGGTTAGAACTGTGTAGCGAAAAAACATATTTTAAATCAGTTAATTTATAATACTAATGCTCTGTAAATTTGCATTGAGCACTATTTTTTTAAAATATCTATAAGAACACCGGATTATATATATTACTGTTCTTTCTATATATATATATATATATATATATATATACACACACACACATATATGTATATATATATATATTCAAGCACGCACAAGAACACCAATACACGCACGCGTAACATCCCTGTCCGTTTTACTAATGAAATCATTATTATTATTATTATTATTATTATTATTATTAAAATGATAAAATTATTCGGGGCCTTGTAGTTACTGGACTATAACACAATTATATACAGACATATGTAAAATTATTGTTTATTTTACCATCTCCATCATTATTATTATGATTGTCGTTTTTACTTGATGTGAGATTATCTGCACATTCTACACACACACACGTATACAAACACACACATACATATATATATTAATCTATGTACATTGAACATTTTGTGATTACCAATAAGGTCCAGTAAGATAGAATTGCTGACACTTGAACTACTTAACACATTATTGTTATGAACTACTGTTGTCATTAACCACACCCATTGAACTATGACATTCCCAAATTTTAACAGCGAAATTTAATGGGCAAGCTATATTTGGCGCATAATTTACTAAGCTTGGTCACGTATCGTATTTTTCCTGCATATGCCACTTTTTTGTTTCATCAGGGGAACCTCTTTTGGCGCAAAAGTGTGCCTCTACCAGTTTTGGTCCACAGTGTCCGACTGACAGGACATCTACGAATATTGCTATTGGCTAAAAAATTAGTTTCCTTCATGGAAAAAAAAGGACGCAGGTTCGATCCCTGTCGGAAAGGATAATTTTCTTTAACAGGGATTATTAATTTAGGCCGATTCTTATTAATTTCACTATTTAAATAAATAAAATGAAACTAAATAGAAAATCCAACACGTGTAGCCATTGAAAATAAAATGTTATAGTAAATATATTTACAGGGTGAGATGAGTAAATTGTGTCCATATAATATTTTTAATTTCGCACATGCGTGTTGTTTTATTTTGTGTTGTCGACTGCACAATATAGTAAGGTCAGTTGGGCAACAACTGTGAGAAAAAGAGCACCATGACGTCAGATATTTAGAAACGGCATACTGTACTTCTTGGCTGCTGAAAGACCCTATGTCTGGCAATAGGACTCTGCACTATGCCACACAAGCAGGTGAACCCAGTTATGGCTGTCAGACAATTTTTACGATCATATCATCCATTACAACCTAACCATCTAACTTCCCAGACTTGCAACCCCCTTAATTATTATGTGCAAGGCGCAGTTGAGCTAGAGACCAACAAAACTCCTTGTAGCACCAAAGATGATCTGAAAGCAAGGATTATGGCAACATTCACCAACTTCAAGAAGGAGACTGTCCAGAAGAGTTGCAGGAGATTCCAAAGTCTTCTTAAGCCGTGGTTGAAGCCAATAACGATTTTACTGAATAAATTTATTCTTTAGTATTTCAAAATATGTTTGTGTAGTTTTGGTAAATATATCTGTTAAAATGAGATGTCAGTGTTATTTTAATTTTTGTGTAATCTAGACGCCAATTTGTCTCTTGCCCCATATATATATATATATATATATATATATATATATATATATATATATATATATATATATAAAAGTGAACATAGAAGTCAACACTTAGAGGCCACAGTCTGTTTCATGCTATATGCACTCGTCAGGCCACATATGCTGTTATTTTTCTCGGCTATTTATATATATACAGGTTAGTGGTGCATTGTGGGTATTCTATTATGGCGTTTATTTTACCGGAAGTCGTTTGTTTATTTATTTGGGTCAAATTATATTGCTTGTTTTTATTTTTTATTTTTTTTGTTTCTTATTTTATTCATTTATTTATTTAACATATTAAAAATTTGTTTATATCACTTATTTAACAGTTTTGTTTTGGTTTGAGAATTTAATTAAATTGTGTTGACTTCTATGTTCACTTTTATATTTACACACGCTCTATCTCTGATATTGAGCACTTTATTCCATAAATATAGCACACCTTAAGGCTATATTTCTTTATATATATATATATATATATATATATATATATATATATATATATATATATATATATATATATATATATATATATATATATTCTTATTTAAGAAAATATACTTAAAACAACTTAAAAGAGAAAACCAAGGACAGCTGTGGCCGAAAGATTACCTTCACGCATATCTAAAATGGTTTTCTAGGTAAACAGAATGCACGTTCGATTCCAGCCAAAGTCATTGCATCTATAGCGTCTAACAAGTTTGGTACTCCTGAATACTGTCGGCGATGTAATAATGTGTTAAATAATAAATTTACCTCCCCCCCCCGCTCTTCGTTCATTTTTAGGTGTTACCATCTTTTGCTGATTAAGCAGAATGTTTTGCACTCAAATTCTCTTCCAATTTTACCCTTGACTTATTTCAACTATCTTTTCCTGACTTTCCACTTATAACTAAGTCTCTGCTATGCATTTAACCCTTCTCTCTAAAATTGTCCTTTAGAAATACACTCCTGAACTGTTCTATATAAACTGTACAATAAATGTCTTGCTACTTGTTGCTTTCCTGCATGCTGGAAATCCTCTTCTATAGTTCCCAAATTTTAGAAATGTCTTATCCTTCTAACTCTCAGTCCATTAGCTTTCTATTTATTTTCGGCAATATATTAGACGTTCCAATCAACTCAGAATTAGGATTTTCTTATAGGCGATATGGATTTCGCTTTTCTAGGCCAGCTGCTGGTGTATTAACACTTATTATTGATAAAACTATCAAGTTTTAAATAAGAAGGTGAAGCTCGGGCTGTTACTTTGGATATGTTGAAGGCATTTGACAGGGTTTGGCATGCTGGTCTTCATAAGATGAAATTTTATGATATTTCTAGACGAATTTTTGATTCAATCTATCAAATCGCCAAATGAAAATTCTCTTAAACGGTCACTCTTCTAGATTTCTTTTGCATTAATGCTGATCTCTCCCAGGGCTCTATCAAATTAGGTCAAATTAGCAGCTGATGTAAAGAAAAATGACCTACAGTCAGTTGTTAACTGGGGCAAGAAAAGACTTTTTTAATTGTCTAAGAGAACCTTTTTCTATTTTTTGCTTTCCATCAGCATGGTTTATGCTAACCCCCAGCAGAATGTCTCATTACGACTTTTTGGCCAAACGTTTTCTACTGACATGAAATTGGAAGATTATTTTAAATCAATTGCTAGGCTCGCTGCTGAAAAAAACAAAACAAAAAAAAAATAGTTTTTCTCGACAGAGACTATTTTGCATATTTATAAGTCTACCATTTGTCCTTGCATTGAATAATGCTATCACATCTGGTTTCATGATTCTGGTATGTATGAATACCGATTCTTAAATAAATACAAAGAAGAATCGATAATATTATTCGTCCTGAACTGGCATCTCAGCTTCAGTCACTTTCCGACCGCCGTAATGTAGCTTTCGTCTTTTCTATAAATATTTTCACGTCAATTTTTATGATGAGATTTTCTCTTTGGTACCTAGACTTTACGAAATTAGGCGCAGTACTTGATTGACACTTAGGTCCCATTATTTTCAGGGACAAATGACTAAATATAACCGTATGTTCTATACTAACAATTTCTTCTCTCGCACCTCTCGTTTTTTTCCAGACAATCTTAATCTTCAAAAATCTAAATGCAATGTTAATCTTTATCTTTTCTAAATTCCTGTTCTTTTATTGTTCTCTTTCCGTAATAATATTTTTTTATTTTCTCATTCTTTCACACTCAGTAACCCATTACTTCTTAGAGACTTAATTACCTTGCGTGAAGTGAAATGATTGAAAAAAATAATGAATATTTTTAATCAGTCATTATATCTTATTAGTATAAACATAATTTTTGTGAGCATATGTTTTTCAGTTGCTATTATTTTATTAATAACAACCGGCTTAGATAGGAAAGACTTAAAGAAAATGATGTCTCCCGGTAGGAATCGAACCTGTGTCTTTTTCTATCAGATTCCTAGGTTGATGTTGTTTAGCGGGATATCACCCTCCACGGGTTATTTAATGTCGAAATGTAAATATTTTGTGCGTAGTTTTATGGTTTTGCCACAGTTATTTGGTGCATAATCTTATATTTTCAAGGTAAAAGTACGTTTTTTTAGATATATAGTTTGTAGATCATAAAATATAGTATTGTTAATTTTACAATAAAATTGTATTTTTATATGTTTTTAGAGTCATTTTGCTATAAATTAGTCATTTTATTATAAAAATGCACTATAGATTTTGTTTGGAGGTTCAATATTTGCCCATAGCCGGGATCCTAACAGGTGCTACCACCTCGGGGAAGAGTGTAACTAGGAACAAAAGCAGTTAAGAGATAGTTCCACGTTCTTCAAAACTTCAAATCTCCTTGCTGCTAGATGTAGTTTATCGTTATACCCAGGACGATTTTCTATCAGGGGGAACAATTTCTATAGACAAAGGAGACACTCTTGATAAACCAAACCTCTAATTTATCTATTTAATGGACACGGATATCTCACTGAGACTTCTACGTATCTACATATATACTAGATTCAATTACATACCAGCAACGTAAACAAAAGTATTTTTTTTTATTTCGACAGATTTTCTTATTACTATATGTATCTTCTTTTTTTTTTTTTTTTTTGTTTTCTTAAACAGTGAAATGAGTTACAGGTTCGATTCCTGCCGGGAAGCACATTTTTCTTTAGTAGAACTTCTTGATTCTTATTAATTTTACTATTAACACGTTGTTAATAGGTTGACTTGCACACGCAGGAAAGGACATCTCAACACCGCCGACTCAACACCGCCGACTCAACACCGCCGATTCAACACCGCTGACTGAGCGCCGAGACAACTGAGGACCGAAACAACTCAGCACCAGAAAAACATGTCTTTTTTTATAACCGAATAAAAATAATTTATTAAGGATTAAAATCTTAATTAGTGAATATTTGTCTTCAAATAAAGCATTTGAAAAGGCATTATGTAAAATATGAACCAGTTGTTTAATTTTAATTATTTTAATAAATCAAATCGCTAATTATTAAATTATTTTTATAAAAATATTTTAGAATGTCTATTTACTTTATAAAAAAATAAATTACATTACGATTTTCTTTATTAAAAATAATTAGAAACAAAATCTGCTTCACTTTGTTTGGCATTTTTTATATTTATTTTATTAAAAAATAATTAAAAGACAAGTGTGTTTTATTGAATTTTCTTTTTGTCAATTTAGTGTATTATTTCTTTACGATTCACAGTAAAGCCACTAAGACCCAAGGGGTTACTGCGTGTGGAAGAATTAGAGAACTGAAACAATATTAAGGTAAAAAAGGAAGAGCAATCAAGAAGACAATTACATTTAAATTTTTGAAGATTAAAGTTAGCTGAAAAGCATGAAGCCAGAAGAGAGTTTCACAAGCGGGAAAAGAAACTGATGTCATACATATTACGGTTAACTGGAACCAAATCAAACGTAAATTACTGAAACCTCGACGCCAGTTTAGTGCTATGATTAATTCATAATCACGAAGAACAATACAGTGTAACCCGGATATAAGAGAGTTGTCGGGACCGGATACTAAGTCTCTTATATCCGGGTTTCTCTTATATTCGGGTTTGGTCTAATTTATATACATTAACACGGGCCCTAATTTGGGACCAGAGAAAATCTCTCTTATATTCGGGTCTCTTATATCCGGGTTACACTGCATTTATTTTGTAACATTTACAAGGGGTGGGTAGGGAAAGGATGATCTTTTTCTGTCTTAAATTTAAACTTATCTAGCCAGAAACACTGACCTAAACATGCCACAATATTCCTTACACCAAAACAACGCATTCTTACTGACCATTCACCATAATACCTCAGAATCTTCATGAAGTTCTAACTAGTCCTCATATGTACAATTCTTGTTTGTGGTGGGAGGGGAATAAAATAACAAATTAAAAAAAAAGAAGAGCGATATTTATTCTGTAAAATACACAGAAATGTGGCACAAGACCGAAGGGGGGATTGGAGAAAGGACGGTCTTCTTCTGTCTTAACTATAACTTAGCTAGCCACAAACACTGACCCAATCGTACAAACAATATTCCTTACACCAAAACAACACATTCATACGTACCTTTCTTACTACAACCACCATAATACCTGTTTGTTTCTATGAAAATACTAACTAGTCCCCATATTTATAATTCATTGTCTGTGGGGGGGGGAATAAAACAACAA
This sequence comes from Acanthosepion lycidas, assembly GCA_963932145.1. NCBI lineage: Eukaryota > Metazoa > Mollusca > Cephalopoda > Sepiida > Sepiidae > Acanthosepion > Acanthosepion lycidas. The sequence goes on from OZ010612.1 coordinate 43,909,095, forward strand.
TTCTAAAAACTAACCCCAATGAGTATTTACAAAGAAAAAGAAGAGCTCATCCGAACAGTTGCCATGGAAATATTTATAGAAAATGGCAGAGGGTGGCAACTTTATGGCGGTGGGAAAGTCACTGAAACCGAGACGTTAGATATATATGAATTTCAATGAGTTGATTATTTTAAATATTATGTTAAATAGACGAAACGAATAATTATTCTAAATTTAAAAAGAGTCTTCTTTGGTTGAAACTTTTATTAATAAATATTTGTATGATAATAGGAATACTTTAAATTCATACAAGACAACCTGACCGACGTATTTAAATGGAATTTATCAAAAATTCATCGAATCTTAAATTGATTTTTTTCTTGTTTAATTCATCAATTTTGTTTCGATAAAAATAAATGTAAATGATGCATCGAAATAATTACAAATGCATTGAAAAACACAAATTTTATAGATTAGAATAGCGTGCCGAGTTGAAATTCCAACGAATACTTTTGTATTATCATTGGAAAGCTATGACTCCATAAGTTCTTCTGCTAATAGCAGTGTGAACTGGGCTCTCTAGAATTGATCGGGAACGAGTTTGGGAGAAGACAAATTCTGAATACAAAACTTTAAATCCATTGGCAGTCTACTGGCCTGATGACATATCTCTTACCTGCAGGGCAGAATTTCCAATCAAGGGAGAGTAAAAATTAAGCTAAAATATCGGTTTTAAATTTAAAAATAAACAAACAAGCATCAATGGAAAGCAACGATACCTTACTTTGGTATCGAGCAGTATTTTTTAAAAATAATAACAAAAATACTAAAGAACTTTGGATTATTTACCTAACCAGTTCTTTCCTATTTTCTATATATTTTCACACACACACACACACACACACACACACACACACACACACACACATATATATATATATATATATATATATATATATATATATATATATATATATATATAAGGCTATCCAGATACTTCACATATCCCCAGTCTGCTTATTATCAGAATTTCCTTGACACATTGACTATAGTGAGATTCGAAACACAAGCACACACACACATAAATACACACGCTCTTTTTCTATCTCTATCTCTCTAACACACACACACACACAATTATGGAATATACATTCTTTAAAAGGGAAAAATACAACTTCATTAAGCTGTAACATTTTGTGTGTTCGAGTGGTGTGGAGCCGACTGGGTCAGTATGTTGTTTTTTCTATCGAGAGGGAAGTCGGTTCGTATTCTGCCGCAGAATAAAATAAAGATTGGGCGTCTATTTCAAATACGAGTACCGACAAAATAATGTTCAAAGTAATACGTATGTATGCATGTATATATATATATCTATATCTATGTATGTGCGACAGTTTATGATTTTGAATGCTGATAATCTATTGTATACAGACGCAACACAATCTTACAACATTTTACATTTGTTTTAGACTAGTTGTGTCTATTATCAATGCGTATATGTGTTTGTGTCTCATCTATTTGCGAACGTGCTTAATGTATATGTGAGTCGACCTGTAATTGCGTACGTTTATGTGTATGAATTTGAGGCTGTGTCCGTGTATACATTTGTGTGCGTGTGGATACTTCGATATTTGTGTGCGTGGGAATACCTCGAAAGGAATATGTCACAAGGTGTGCTTTAAGTCGGGGTCCCATTCATACATGGGACAAAGAATGAAGATTTCTCACCTCTATCGGCATTTCCTTAATGGAACATCTCATAGATCAACACTAGCACTTTTAACAGTTTCTACTGTGCCCACCTGGAGCTGAGGCTGATATACTTCTTACTTCCCTTTTTCGGGTTACGCTGGACTAGGTGTGTGTGTGTGTGTGTGTGTGTGTGTGTGTGTGTGTGTGTGTGTGTGTGTGTGTGTGTGTGTGTTAGTGTGTGGATATATATTTAACGTGTCTGAAAACATTCCCAAATCCATACATGTTTTGTTCGGAAAGAACGAATAAATCTAATTGAAAATGAAAAACGAACAGGAATATACGAATAAAATCACCGCAAAGAAAGAAATATAAGTTTATGAAGAAATAAAGGAATGAAAACCTCGGGGTATGTATGAATTATAAATTGAGAGAATACGTCAAAGTCATCATGATAAAGTAAAAAAAATGAATGATAAAAATTAAAAATGTCTGCCTTATCAAACAAACGCAAAAGTCTTTTTATTAAAAAATATTTGCTGTTATCATTTTTAGATAAGAGCAAATTGTTAAAATACCGATGACACTTTCAGCTCTTGATAGTCAGACATAGGCATTTCACTAAAAATGGATGACATGCACTTCCGCCATTAAATATGTGTCATGTGTATGATCAAAAATATGGACGTCGCTACAAAAACAAAATTTAAACCAATTACGGAAGCTCTAAAGATGTTAAAAAGGAGCATCTTACTGCTTATTCAACAGAAAGATTTCCTTCCCCGGGGAAATCAGGTTTCTTTTTGCTTGGTACTTAAAAAGACAAATCAAAATAAGGTTTTATCCCGGCAGTAACGGGAAAATAGGAAGTTTGACAAAAGTCTAGCTTATTATTTATATGTCTGGGTCAATTTCAGCAAACGCGATCTCTTTCATGAGAAAGTTTCAATAGTCCACGAAACGATGGCTCAAACACAATCACCATAAATTGTAATCAATAAGCATAAATTATATTTTTACACTATTTAAATTTTTCGGACTGTTGACTTCATCTTTATTGTCATATTCACAACGTTTCGGTCGTTGTACAGTCCGACATTCTTCACTTAATATTTGAACCGAACACAGAATAATCAATCTATACGTTGACGTTTCTGAAGATTGGTTCGATGATGTTTGTGTAGACATTCTTCCCATGTTTATTTCCTGAAATGGTCTGACATATAACATTTACATTCCTGGGTCGCTAAGTAAAGTCGCTGAAAATCTGTTGCATTTCCACCGCCCACCGCTTGCAAATATTGTAAATTTCTTTTCATGCAGTTTATTGTTGCCATGTCGTTCATGGATAAAAATTGCAATTCCACAACGGAAATTGAGCGTACAACGGCCAAAACGTTATGAATTAAACAATAAAGATAAGGACAATCGTCTGAACAACGTAAGCAGTGTAAATAGTTATAATAGCCTATCTCAGAAATATAGACAGATGATAAATTAAAGACTTTTAGTCAAAAATGATTTGAATCATAGTATAAAACAGCCTGTCGCCTCTGAATGTTGACTTCAATGTTCACTTTTATATATATATATATATATATATATATATATATATATATATATGTGTGTGTGTGTGTGTGTGTGTGTGTATGTGTGTGTGTGCGTGTATGTGTGTGTGGTATAATATAGTTTTAAGTTATGATATATGTATATATGTATAAGTGTTGTTTGTAGCAGTCAGCCAACGAGCGCTATATTGTTACTACTGCTACAATCCGCGTTGTTTACATATATCGCTCGTATGCTTTTCGTTTTCAATGAAATATTTCAAAAGCTTGAAGATATTTGCAAGAAGGTACTTAAACTCAATAAATTATACGAATGGCTGAGTAATCAGTATTGTCTACAACCCTGGTCAATACTTTACTGAAAAATGATTTGTTAATTTACGCTATGGTCTTTATAAGGAAAATTGGATCACAAGAAGCTAAAAGTTAGATTTACTAAACTCAAAAGTTTATTGGTTAAAAGATATATTTATCAATTTTTTAATATCTATTTTTGGATGGAAATATTGTTAAACATTTTCTGGAGTGATTTTTTAAACATTTTTGTAACAAACGATAAGAAGGTTGTCTTTTTGAATGGCTTGAATGGCCTTTGAGGTAACGTTGCTGATTGGTTAATCAATGCTAATGTGGAAATTTGAATATGGACCTTGTGTATGCCTATATTTTGCACTAAACTGAGTCGATTTCTGTGTGATCTTATTTTTGCACAGTATTGAAATTTTTAGTGATAGTACTTAAATCTACGGAATTTTTCTACAGTTTTTAACAGTGTTCTATACAGATTGATAAACATTTTCTAATTGTTGTTTATCTTATCATTCTATCATATTTGACCCCAACTCCTCCTCTCTTATAAAACATAATTACTTTCCGAACACTAGCATTTTTAACAGTCTTTATCCATATAGTTTAAGATTTAAACTGATTTACTTTTTTTAAATATAATTATATATATATATATATATATATATATATAGATAGATAGATAGATAGATAGATAGATAGATAGATAGATAGATAAAGTCTGTTCTCATTGAGTTTATGTATCTTGTACATTAAACGAGCCAAAACTTAGCTACGAACGTGTGCAGTGCGTTCGTATTCGTGGCCGGTGAAAGCCGTTAAGATTGTTAAATAATTTATTTGCATCTGAAGTCAGGGCTAAAAGTAAATTTCCCGACTCATTGTCAAAGTCGAGCATCAGTGCATTCTTTCTGTGGTAGGAAGATGATGGGTTGTGTTCATTTGAAGTCTCGGAATTTTCGCTCAGTTGACTGTTGTTTCGGTGAAATTTAAAGGCGGGTTAGTTTTTTTTTAAGTAATAATTTTATATTCATATTATTGTATAAGAGTAGGTGTCGTTGCTGAAACTGTAGTTTGAAACTAGATCACCAGTGAATAACATGAGCGATTCCATTGTTAAGTAGATCACGTGAATAAGTGAATAAATAGGAAGTAGCGTGATGACTATACGTTCACTGTTCATCTTGTCTATACACTATTGTTATATGTTCACTCTCTCTACTACTATACGGATAACGATTTTCTTCTGAGCATTAAACTATTTGGCGATTACTACTTGGAAAAGTATTACTAGTGCGAATATTATTGGAAGGCGTTACTACTTGTACAGGTGTTTACGATATCTCGAATATAACGAGCATTTTTGGAAGTGATAACGAGATTTCACATTACATAGCAAAAGTGACAAGCGAAGCCATCCAATATCACAAAACATACACATAGATAATACAAATGGATACATGCAATTCAAATATGCACGAATCATAAGAACTATATATATAAATTGTCGATGCTAAATAAATGAACCTAGTCAAAAAAAGTTTGTCATTGATTTATTACATGTAGATAAAGGGTATTTCATTAAGATGTGTCAAAGTCAGCAGTAAATAAATCAGTTTTATTGGTGAAAATTTATTTATTGGATCATGTTATTTAAATCATGGCAAATATGTGTGAAAAATAATATCGCCCAAATGTCCGCCAAGACTTCGACGGCACACTGCTACTCAATGGTCAAAATTTTTGATGACGTTTCTGCATAGTTGCTCTTCGATCTCACCAATATACCTTATCTCATCCTTCAGCTGTTGAGTTGTCCATGGCTTGTCGGCATAGACCTTACTTTTAAGATGACCCCAGAGGAAAAAATCTAAAGGCGTCAAGTCGCATGATCGTGGTGGCCAATTGACTTCGCTGTTTTGAGAGATGATGCGACCTGGGAACTTCTCATTCAAATTCTGTTTGAACGCCCATTTTCGTAATAGGCTTCGATAACTTTAACACGTTGTTTGTTTGTTAATCTTTTCATGGTTGAAATTGTCAAAGAATTAAGTTGTTAAATCTGAAAGAAAAAGAAAAAAAAAATCTTTGGGCGCTTAAATTTAATTCACATTTAAAATCGGTCCAACTTATTGGAACACCTTTTATAATGGGTCGCAATACAAAATGTGATTCTTGCTGTGGGTTGCAATAACAAAAAGTTTGAAAAACTCTGGTTTAAGACACTTTATACATTTTCAAGAAGAAAGGTCATAGGTCATCCGAAAAAGTCTGCGCTTTGCGTCTCTTTAAGTCTCTGACGTATTTTTGACATATTATTCCGAACATTTCACAAATTCTGTTGCCATATTCGTATTTAATTTTTTAACATTATATATTCAGAAAGTTTCACTGGATGTTAATTCACTTTTTTTATTTATAATACTGTTTTTACGTTGAATTATATTTTATTTATTTCTTCAAATATCTGAATTCTCTTTTGCAGTTAATGCTGTATCATATTTTTTCATTCTTAGAAATATCTCTCGGATGTTGTTTAGAGTAACATTTTCTATTTTATTGTGGTATTGGTTAGTAATGCAGATTCTTTTATCGAACTTCCATTTGATAAGTAGCGTGATGGTTCGACGGTGTTCTTCAGGAATAGCGAAATGCACTGACACGTTTTTACTTCTTTTTTCACAACTCCAAGATCCGGTTTTCTACATGATCCATTAGGATCGCCAAGTCTCAGAGGATATTTTTTTTGGTATGTGTGTTTCTCTCGAACAGATTCTGGTCGGTACATCGATCGGTTGGGACATTTTGCTTAGCCACTGAATTTATACAAACCTTATTTAGCCATTATGTTCATTCGTGTATTAACAACTAGAAAATAAATCTTATAAAAAAATCTTCTGAGTGCCTGGCAATTTTAAAGCCGAGCACTATATATTCTACCCAATGTAATAAATACTTTCACCCCACCCAAACACTCATATACGCACTGATATATATATATATATGTGTGTATGTGTGTACTACATTAACCAAAGCTTTCCACAGCGTTGGTTCGGAAGAAAGGGTAGCATCGAATGGCCACTGGGTTCATAGGATTTCTTTTTTGTAGGGTTGCAGCAAATAACAAGGTTTATGAGAGCAATCCTTACAGATTCGACAAATTAAAAGAGCACATCTCAGAAATATTTATTGAAATTGATGCAGATCGGAATTTGTGTCGTGATGTGTTTCATAGTATTCTGGAGACGTTCGAAGAATTTTGCAATGTTGAAGGAACCTTGTTGAAGACAAGTTACTGCGGTTAAGCTTTTTATTTCAATTTTTCTTTTGTTTTTATAATTTTCTTCTTTTCTGTACATGCATTATGTAGAAATTGTTCGAGCGCTTTCGGCTATACGTTTAGACATTATCAATGATTAATTTTCTTTTACTTTTAGCTGAATATAGGGGATAGTTTTATGTATGTATCTAGAGTTATAGGAATGGTTTAATTTGCCAAACGCATCCGCTGACATGTGAAAAGAGGGATTGCTGCCCAAACACACAAACTTACATATTATAAAACGCAGATTGTGTGTATGTGTGTGTGTGTGTGTGTGTGTACGTTTATATATTGGATCGGATTTCCTACATTTTTCAATCGATTTCAACAAAACTTCACAAGTCTACGTAAAATTAACTTGCGGTGGTTCTGACACAATTGTTTTTGCACGAAATCAATTTGAAAACACGATTAAGAGGATTAATGAAAGGGGGACAACTGATATCGAGTTATACTTATTAATATCGAGTTATCGAGTTATACTTATTATAAAACCCAGGTTGTTTGTTTGTTTGTTTGTGTGTGTGTGTGTGTGTGTTCGTTAATATATGGGATCGGATTTCCTGCATTTTTCACCCGATTTCAACAAAATTTCACTTTCTTTTGGGGCAGGTAGTGTTTCTTATTGTCTTGCACACTTTTTTCTTTATTTTTACATTCAGAATGCTTTAAAAATTCCATTTACAAGAAAATTGTTTATAATAAAATTCTATTCAATCGGTAGACTCATAACGATTGAAAACAATGTTTTTGCTTGAGTTTGGGTTTGACCAATTCGTAAAAAAAAAACTAATTAAGACATGCATGTCTGTCAACCTTAAACAATAATCTTTGTCAATTTTATTTTTCAGTCTTTATGATGGTCGATACTTGATCTATCTCTTACTGTTACATCCCCGGGAAACGCCGGGCTCTACTGCTAGTTATATATATATATTACATCTATATTTTCGTTGTCCTCTTATTACCGAGAAGTAAAAAACAAGGACAAATCTATTTCCATACGTGAGGATGTCTGTAGGAACAGACAAAAGCTTGTAAAAACTAAAAAAGACCTTATGAAACTGCAATTTATAAACAGGGATCATATCATTCATATACAGGTTCGGGGTTAGTGTAGCTTATTGAAATTGTTTGCGAAGATGTATTCTCGCCATTTAAATCATTAACCTCTATATTTGTTTTTCTATGAATGATTCATGTAATTATATATATATATATATATATATATATATATATATATATATATATATATATACATAGTTAAACCTAGAGAGCCAGACAAACCTACCAAGGTTTCACCTAAGCGTCAGGGAAGGCTGCTCTACTCATTGCATTGAGCATTTTATTTAGTTGTTTTCGGTACTTGCAACAGGGTTTTTTCTTTGGGCCTTGGACTCGTATGCTGGATGATTATTTTCGGTTAACGTACATGTCCTTGGTTCTTTCTTTTTTATACTATTTTTTCGCCTTTGGTGTTGGTTTGTTTATTTGCAAATCAAGACGTCGAAGGTTTTCCGAGCGAGTATAGCTTCTTATACTTATAAGATTTCTATTAAGAATATATATATATATATATATATATATATATATATATATATATATATATATATATATATATTTATGCTCTACTTTTGTATCGGGCACTAGTTTGAAAAATAATTACAAAAATACTAAAGAACTTTGGATTATTTACCTAACGAGTTCTTTTCTATTTTCTATATATTTTTAAACACACACACACACACACACACACACACACACACACACACACACACACACACACACACACACACACACATATATATATATATATATATATACATATATATAATTGTGTATTTGGTCAGCAATCCCTTTTCATAAAGGTTTCATTGAAGACGACGGCTAATACAAAAGGGAAGATAATGAGACAAAGTGGAAAAGCTATAAACGACGCGCTTCGCCGAAAGAATGTCTGCTACGTTCGGTTTCTTCAGTTTAGGAATGAAAGACAAAAGTGTATGTAAGAAAAAGAGCCTAAATTGTAATTATTTTTTTAAAAATATGATTCCATCGCGACACAGTAATTACTGTTTCGAACCTGGTCGTCAGTATTCAAGTTTAATTTCAATATTAAAACCCTGACTGTTGGGTGTCAGTTTTATCCTCAAGCGATGTTTGGAATAAATAAGCAACGGAATGTTTTACTCATTTATAGTTTTGAAATGGAGGTGTAATCTGGGGTTAGTTTTTCATTATCAAGGGGTCTCTGCTTTGATGGAAGTAGGGGTGTTTGTTATATGTCAAGTTTTTGTAGTCGTGTAAGATTGGGTTGGGGTATTTTTTGCCTAGTTACAATGACTAATTTTATAAGCCTCCGTTGTTTTTTTATTACTATCTGCTAAAACTCTAACTGATTGATGTTGTAGTTCTGGTCCTTTTTGGTGTTTATTTATTTTTTGTTGATTATTTCTTAAAGGGGCGTTAAGATTATGATTGGGATGTATTTTTAAACCTATTGCTTAAATTGAATGTGTTAATAGATTTTATATGGGATTTTGTAATTTTTATATGATATTGTGGAGATTATTATTATTATTATTATTATTATTATTATTATTATTATTATTATTATTATTATTTTCTCCATTTATAAAATGCTAATTATTTAAGGCGAATATTTAGTAGTGTCTGCAAAAAGCCGTTATTTTATTTTTTGATTTATTAAATTTTGGTTTTTTAGAAACTTAATAATGTGTAGTTTTTCATGTAGGCATAAAGGGCATGGGTCATCCCACGTTCTAAACTTCTTGTTCTATTTATTATTTTCCATTTAACTTTTGGTGTTTTATTTGTTTCTTTTAAATGCCAAAAATATTTACATAAGCATGTCCGATTTCTGTTTCTAATATTATTGAAGTAGCTTTTGTGTAGTCTCCACCTTATTTTAAATTCATTTTCTTGTGGATCCTATATATATCTTTTCAATATTTAGATTCCCAATGGATTTGAATGTGAATTAGTATACCACCGATTCTATGCGACATTTATTATTCAGAGGGCAATTTTCAGGGTTTCAGTTTTTACATAATTTTTCATTATTTTTGTCAAATTTTAGTTTAGGATATTTATTTATTTTATTTTGTTATGCGTGTTTTTTCAATATTTTATTATTATGTTGTTTTTTACAGTCCTTTCTAGATTTTCAGTACAGCTAGAACTTAATTTTAGTGTGTTTTTATTAAAGATCTTGCTAAGTTTGTTGTTAGCAGGAAAATATTTTTTGATTACAGCTAGGAATTTTTGTCCCAGATTATTGCTAACCCTTTGGTTGAACGGAGGCGGGGGTGTACGAAATGATTTTTCTTTTTCTGTTCTTCTTCTGGTTTGTACTATTATTTTTTATATAACTGATGTTAGGGTGCTTGCAGCCATTATATTTTAGAGCTTGGTTGTAAAAAATACTGTGTTTATAGAATATTTCTTTATTTACGGAATTCATACTAATTGTTTTTACACTTGATGACGGTATGGATGGAGGAGGGTTTGACCTGGAGTGTTAGGACTGAATATATAGTAGCAAACTCTAGGGCAGTCGTGAATAGATCTGTAGATATTGACTGGTAGTAATTACCAGTAGTATTACTACCAGAAGAAGAAAAGAACATAATTCTCAGTTCAAAAAAAAAACAAAAAAAAAACAATAATTATATATATATATATACATACCTACATACATATATATATATATATATTAATAAAATAGTATGATAAATTGGTAAAAAGAATTTGTGACGCGTTTCATCGATTAGGATTTCATCGGACTGCGCTTTGTTGATGAGTCCGATGAAATCCTAACGGATGAAACCCGTTACAAAAACTTTTTATCCAATTTGTCATACCATATATATATATATATATATATATATATATATATATATATATATATATATATATATATATATATACAGTACGAGGCAAAAAAATGAACGCATCCATAAAAACTCGATTTTTGTATTTTTACCAAGATAAGTGAGTAATAAAATCATTGTATTGTATACCCAGGTAAAATGAGAACAAATGGAATATAATTCCAGTCTCTGTAACTTTTAATTTTAAAGATGGCTCGGTGCAATTAGATCTAAATATTATTTAATTTAGGATATTAAAACAAAACAATTAAAATTATGTTTCAACACTACAAATGTGTCTCCTCGGGCGATAGTAAAAGAAAGATTATTTTAATTTCAAAAGGCAAAATACTTCTCGTGAAAAAAAAAAAAAAAAAACAGAATTAAAATTAGACTTGTGGGCTTTACTGTGATTAACCAATCGAATGTGACCTACGCTAAATTCAAAATCACTGAAAAAATTTATTATATAGGTCATGACACAAAGTTGTCTGCATATAAATCCTAGACATTTTCATTATGAATAGATAAAAATGGTTACATTATTTCATAAAATGTATAGAAGTCTGTCGTTCAACTTTCCTAAGAAGTAAAATCGAAAGAGGTGGGTAGGTATTTTAACACAATTCTAACCAGTTATATGCTCGGTCAGCTTCTTACCTAAAATATATACATTTAAGAAACTGGTAAATAACATAACCGTTTGAAAAAACTACTATGGCTAATTATTATGTATAAATAAAGCTAAAATCTTAAGGTTAAGATAAGTACTAAAGTTAAACGAGTAGTTTTTCTTGATGTTACAGTAGATCATGTTAATGATGTTTTCCAACCTTATATGAAAAATAAAGCTAACCTAATATATATTCACCACAATTCTAATCACCCCCCATCTGTAATCAAGTATATATCCTAATCTATAGAATGTAGCGTTAGCAACAACTCATCTGACAAAGATGTGTTTGATAGATACAGCGGTGTTTATAATACTGCATTAAATATATTGTCTACAATTACGCTGAAATCAAGTATAGAAAATATGATAATACTGATCTAAAGAAAAGAAATAGGAATAGGAAAATCATTTTGTACACAGCACCATTTAACCAGTTGGTTAGTACAAACTTAGGCCAGAAGTTCCTCCATTTAATTGATAAACATTTCCTTAAAAGTAACACTCTTAATAAAATATTTAATAGAAACACACTAAAATTAAGCTGCACCGATAGATAATCTTGAGAAGATTATAAAGAAACACAATAATACAATTTTAAAACAATTTAAAAATTTGGATAATAATGCACATTGCAAGATAAATACTGTTGATAATATTAATCAATACAATTGCAGGAATTCTAACGAATGCCCATTACGAAACAGATATTTAACCAACTCTCTTGTATCTCTAAGTACTATTTCTACAATAGAGAATTCGACTGTTGAAAAGTTTTATATGGGTAGTACTAAAAATTCCTTTAAGACTAAGTGTAGTCAGCATATCTTATCCTTCACCAATAGTAATTATAAAAATAGTACATCCGTTTTTAAATATTTTTTGAATTTAAAAGAAGTTAATAAATCTCCTAAGGCAAAATAATTGTTTTAAAAAGCTAGAACATGTAGAGCTTTAAATGAATCCTGTTTTCTATGCTTACATGAAAAATGAGAAATTATCAGATTTTCTGATATAAATTCCTTATTAAAATAAGTTAGTGAATTGATTGTTAATTGTAGGCGCAGTCTACCTTTTACCTTACAATATAATATACAGCCTTCTTCAGGCGATTGGGATTTTGAAATGTACCTTTTATTTCGTCCACTGGAGTAGATTGTTCTAGTTCCACGTGCCATATCTCCGTTACAGTGCATTTCTTGTCTTATTCAATTGTAATATACGGAAAAATATTCGTGAATATGAAAGGATTACGATAAAAAAATAAGCTGACACAATGTTTCTAATTTATTCAATCAGACATACCTATAGTATGTTAACACACGTTTACATAAAACTCTGGGCTGTTTCTCGACTTCTAATTTAATTTATTTTCCGTATCGCTTCAGGAAGTGGGCGACCATGGATCTCCACAGCTTTCTAGCGGTGAATCATTTTTGTCGCCTTCCTATCGCTGTCAATCCATATTCTGTCATCCATTTACATAAACTGTTTAGGTTCTCTCTTCCCCTCTTACTTTCAGTATATCCCGTGAGTCTCATATTCTCCAGATTCTCTTTCCTCATCAGATGTCCCAGAGATGTATACTGTGTCTTAAAATTAGCATACATGTCGTGTTTTAGATTACATTATTTTTTTTTCATAAGTGTTCATTTATTCTTCCGTTGACCATGAGGTTTTGATAAAAACAGCCATTTAGGATTTTATCTTTAATAATAAGAAAACAAAAGCTAGGCAAATTATTAGTGAAAACGGGAAAGTTTCGTGATAAATGAAAGTGTTAACTTCTATGTCATATACAAGACTTAAGGCAACATAAATACCGTCCTACAGAAGGATATTGAGGATACTATAGATTGAGTAACGCCGTTTAATAAAAATAGAAACAAAAAAAACGCTTATATTTCCATTCAGTTGAAATTTTTAAGACATAACGAGAAAAGAAGGCTGAATTCTATACTCACAGGACATATTGAAGACAAGAGAGACAGAGCGAAACAGAAAATAACGGAGCTAACGATAAGATAGAACAGGTAGTGGGTGACTTGGTGAAAAGGTGAACCTCAATAAGAGCTACAATGGAGAGCCATGATTATCCACGTCCCGAAGAAACACGACGCATAGAAGAAGAACCTAATTATCAAATAGTGTCCGTGAGAAATACCTCATGCATATACCTCCCAGTAATACCAACCATATATAAAAGTAAGACAGGTATATGTGTTGGGTACTTCTTGCCTCACTCTATATAATGATGCTCAACAAATCAATGGAATTAAACAAAAACGGGTCCATTCGAACTCAGACATGGTTATATATATATTTTTTTTGGTACCCAAGAGTCGTAAGAAGTTTAAAACGTTTCAATATAAAGCAACAAAGATACATTTAAGAAATATAATGAAAAAAATAAAGAAAAAATTAGGGTACACTAACATAGCGTTTTTTTTTTGGCAATGGCAGCATACACAGTGGATAAAACGTAAAATTATGTTCGCCATAACTGCATCTTTATATATATTTCTTATATTTCAAGTAAATTATTATTATCATTACTATTTTTTTTTCAATTTTGATTGATTGATTTATTTTCTATGGGCTGTCAACCATTTGCAGGTTATTTAAAACCAGAAAAATTTAGTCTGTAAGAATTTTTTTTAGGTAATAATTCTTTTGTGAAACAAACCATACAACAGCTAGGGGAAGGTGTATTCCTATCTTACCCAAGGATATAAAAAACCCAACTGGAATTGGAAGACGGCTCTCTGATTAACAATTCCGAGCCATTTACCATTGCACCACCCGTACCATCCAACTTTATAGCAGCTAAGTACTCTCCATTGATGGTGTGGCCCTTTTGAAGATAGTCAATAATCACAATGCCTTTTGAATAAAAGAAAAAAACTGAGGCCATTAACTTTCCTGCAGTTGAAACTACCTTCGCCTTCACTGGAACAGGTGACGCGGAATATTGCCACTGCATAGATTCTCTCTTTACCTCCGGCTCAAAATGATGAATTCAACACACATCATTGGTTAAAAAAAAAAAGAAAACTCCGAGGAAACCAGGATCTGCCTCAAACAATATCAGATTTTCCCCTGATATGGCCAACCTGTGCACTTTTAATCAGGTGTCAGAAAACGTGGAACCCAACAAGCAAAAACCTTCGTCACCCCAAGTTCACCGTGCAGAATATTCTCAACTATAATATGTAGAATATTCTCACGGCATATGCTAATAGCATTGGTTATTTGATTTATAGTAAATTGCCTGCCATCCATCATGATGTGGTGAACACTATCAATATTTTCCTCACTGGTGACAATCTCAGGACGTCCAGATCTAGGGTCATTTTCAACACTTGCCTTCCCTTTCTAAATTCAGCTGCCTACTTTTGGACTGTTGATAAAAATGCGACGTCGTGTAAACATGAATTTCCTTGTCACTACTAGTTACATTTGAATTCTTCTTTGAACAGACAAATGATGTCAGTTGAGCTGGAAAGAATTAATGCAATTATTAATAAGAAGAATTGAAATTAATGCATGCAAAATTTCGCAGCTCTAATATCTCTCCTTCATTCCGTCAGCACCTGAATGTTTCAGCCCACCCTTGTAGGAGAATAGATTTTACATAACAGTTTAGCACTCTTTTCTTTGTGTATAATGTCATTTTCCTTATTTATATTGTCCATATTCTTTTGGAAAGCAGCTTTCTATATTTTGACGCGCCTTCGGCTTCCTGTGTCACGTTATCTGTCGTCAGTTAAATTACATCCGTAGATCTCGTTAAATATGGACAAATCCGAAAGAGATAATCGTCGGAGTATGTTAAAGAAAATGCTGTTTCTACGCCATCGGGTTGTTATTTGTTAATGGATACGATATAAGTGATTCTATCTCTTTATATTTCTTTCTCTTCATCTCTATCTTTCTCCCCCTCTCTCTCTCTCTTGCTTTCTCTCCTGCTTTCTCTCTTCTTCTCTCTCTTTCTTTCTTTCTTTCTTCCTCTCTTCCTTCCTTTCTTCTTCTCCCTCTCCCTCACTTTCTTGCTTTTTCTCTTGCTTTCTCTCTTCATCTCTCTTCCCCTCTCTCTTCCTCTCGTTCTTCCTTTCTCTTTCCTTCTCTCTTCCTCTATATCTCTCTCTTCCTCTCTCTCTTCCTCTTTCACTTCTTCTCGCTCTCTTCCTCTCGCTCTTCCTTTCTCTCTCTTTCTTTCTCTCTTACTCTTCCTCTCGCTCTTTTTTCTCTCTTCCTCTCTCACTTTCTCTCTCCCCTTCCTCTCGCTATTCCTCTCTCATTCTTTTTCTCTTTCTCTTCCTCTCTCTCTGACACACACACACACATATGCTAGTACGCGCTTAGAAACACAAATATATATAGTATGTGTTTGTGCGCTCGTGTACGTTTGTGTATGTGCGTGGGGTGTGTGCGCTGATTTAGAAACCCTCAGTTTGCGACTGTCGCTTTGTAACCGAAGACTTTTCTCGGTTTGCTGACTCATCATACGAAGATAAATCTCTGATGGCCGTGAAGCTGGTTTAAATGCAATTTTACACTTTCTTTTCCTTTATTTACCAATTTTACGTTCAGGCTATTCAGATTTAAACGTAGAATTGCAAATTTGACACTGATGCATCCCCACCCTTAGGATTGACACATATTGCACACCATTTTTTGATCTACTGGAGTAAAAAATGCTATTTTTTTCTTTTCTGTGTATTTCCTTTTAAAAGAAATTGTGTCACACCAAAAAAGATTTTCTCGTCACAGTCCATCTTGCACGTTTACAAATCTACCATGCGTCCGTGCATTGAATATTGCAGCCATATCTGGTCTGGTGCTACGAGATTCATCTCGCGGTTCTTAAAAAGATCCAAAAGAAGGATCTGTAATGTAATAGATCCTGAGTTGGTATCTCGACTTCAGTCACTTCATCATCGACATGACGTGGCTTCCCTCTGTCTTTTCTACATGTCAACTGCTCTGACGAGCTTTTTCCCTTGGTGCTCTGACTACATGAATTTAAGCGTGCTACTAGATTGGCATCAATGTCCCACTCTTTTACTGTTGAAATAGTTAAATGAAACCTCCATTTCTACTCCAGCATTTTCTTCTTTCGCACTTCCCGACTGTGGAATTCCGTTCCGTTTACTTGCTTCCATGATAACTACAATCTTCAAATATTTAAATACAGCGCCAATCGCGATCCTCTGTTTTCTTGAATTTCATTCATATTTTATGCTTCCATCAATCATCATTATTCTCAGTCTTTTCTCTCAATTTCACTCCTTGTAACTCCCCACCCACCGCCTACTAGTGAGATTCCTGTTTTGCCTCGGGTGAAATGATAAAAAAATGAGTAAAATAATGCTGTTTATAGGGTCATGCCTGTTACATACGCACACACACACACACACACACACACACACACATATATATATATATATATATATATGTCCCGAAAAGGGATCTATTTGATCGAAGCAGCTAAGTGGTTTTGGCTACTGTAGCCAAGTAGTACACGGTAGCAGTAATCGACTAGTACTCGTCGTAATCGAAGGTAATCGGTGTAGACCAATAGGATATCCAATGGCGTAGTCCAATGGGCGTCGTCATCGTACCTACACGTCCGTCTGTATTTATGATGGACACCAGTCAATCATATTCCTGTGAGGGAGAACACAGGTGTATGCATATTTTATTATATATATATATATATATATATATATATATATATATATATATATATATATATATATATATATGAGTGTGTTTGTATATGTGTATGTATCTATGTGCGTGTGATAAGTGAAATAAATCTGTTCACTTAGCTGTTTAATGTATTTCCTTTGAGCTTCATAGAATCACACCAACTTCTCAGGAATGTTGATTCTGAACATCACAAGCAGAGTCTCAGGAAAAATGGGTGTGATTCTATAAAACTCAATAGAAAGACATTCAAAATCAGAGTAAAGATTTATTTCATTTAATTTCATTTTCTTCTTCTTCTTCTTCTGATTATTATTATTATTATTGATATCAATGAACTATCTCTTGATATCGACCACTTTGGTTACAAAAGATTGCTTAAAAACGTTATATTCCATAATTACGAATGTCAAATGTTTTAGGCGAAATACAGTATCTATCTATCTATCTATCTATCTATCTATCTATATATATATATATATATATATAATTATTTATTTAAAAATTATAACATTAATATGTTATAAAATCACTACAAAAATAGCCATTTTGTTTCAACACCCCCGGTGTCCTATCAAGTGATGACGTTGAATGTAAAATAAATGGTTTTAAAAGTTTTAAATTAATTAACGATCCTTCGCAAGGGAAAAACGTTGTTACAAAATCTAGAATGACCAATCAAAATACAAGTATAGGAAAATTCAAAAAGTTTGACAACGAAGTAAGGTTATAATATCTATTCAGAGCTTTAAAATTGGGGTTATATTAAAAAAAGAATTTATTCTAACCAATAAGTATTAAATTATATGATAAAATTTGATATTAAAATTAGAAGTAAAAAATTACCAATTTTAAAATCTAAATTTAATCTCTATTAAGTTTAAAATTATAAAATTACTGAGGAGAAAAGAAAAAATAAATATGTTATTCAATTTATTTCTTCATTGAAATTACAATTATATATATATATATATATATATATATATATATATATATATATATATATATAGTGGATTCTCCCATCGTATTCGACGTACGAGGATCAAGCAGCTCAGTTCCTAGGAACCGACAGCCAGACACCAGCACATTTGATTATAGTGGTGAAGACTTTATGCAAAACTAACCACACTTTTTGAAGGGCCGAAAACAGAGACCTGGTGCATTACGTGCCACTACATGACACAGGGTCCACAAACGACCCTCCGCAGACTTTGAATTCAGAGTTATTCTTCTTCTAGACCAGTTGCCATTCAAGGCTATAGAACAAAGTCTGCCCTGGAGGGAGAAGAAGATGATTCATACCTGAAATTTTCAGGGATATTTTTGGATTTAATCTACAAATGAAACTCTTTTACTTATCTTAAATAATAAAACGCAACATTTCCCAAACACAATGTATCCTTAAACAGTTGGTTAATACAAGTTATATTATAAAAATATTAGCTACAATCTGACATAGTGAATATTTATACACATATATAAACAAATTCAAGCAAGCACATTAACACTTAGACAAACATATATGTATATATAAATTTACAAAAATCCTAATTTGTGAGTGATATATATATATATATATATATATATATATATATATATATGTAGTTATTTATTTAAAAATATGATTCCAACACGCTACATAAGAGGTCTCATGTTTCAAAACGAGAGCCGAAAACTTCAATATAATTATTTGAATTAAATTGAATTAAAGTAAGCTCTGTTCCATCTTCAAGCGAAATTTTTTTGGGGAATAACTTATTTCTGAAATTTACGTGTTTTAATAGCATATACATAATTGAAATCAAAATTTCCACGGTAACAGCCAGGGCGATTGTTTAAATAGGTGTTGTGTGTTAATAATTTGTATCAGTATAGAGTTGCATTCATAGATGTCAAGTGAGGGTACGGTGGGGGTGTCTAAATTTAAAACGGAAGATGTTTTCGCCTAGTCTGGTTTATGTGTCTATGGAGATTTATTTATTTTTTTATTTTATTTCTTTATGAAAGGGTTTTGTGTATATAAAAACTGCCGTAACATTTGTTTTTTGACGACTTTATAAAGGTTTATCTTTTTTTGTAGGGTATTTAAACTATTTATTAGGGTTATGGATTATAAAAATTATTTTATTGTATGTTTGTTTTTAAGCTAATTATTCAATGCAAAAATTTGATGATGTCGGTAAAAACCGTTAACTCATGTCTATTGTTTAATAGATTTTTATTATTTAGAAACTTAATAATGTGCAGTTTCTCATGGAGGCACAAAGGGTATGGGTCATCCCTAGTTTTACAAGTTCTAGTCCTGTTTATAATTGTTCATTTTACTTTAGGTGTCTTATTCATTTCCTTCAAATGCCAAACATATTTAGATAGAGAAGACTGATTTCTTTTATTTATATTGTTGAAAGAGCACTTAAAGCATAAAACTAGATTTTCATTGTAAAAAACAAGAAACACATTTTTGAAAAAAAATATTATCAGCAATGCAATTCTGAAAGAAAAAAAAATGCGAGCATGACATATTTAAAGAAAAAAATATTCCCAATAATAGATTTTACTCTCAGCATAAAAACTGTTTATAAAAACGCGTCACTGAAACCCTGATCTACAAATTGATTTGTTACAAAGAATACATATTCTATTCAAACGAACCTATCCTAAAAATATTGTCGGCATTAAATAAACTTTTGAGATTGATATGCCGTAAAACAAAATAAATCTAAACCTTCATCTACAAACTGTTTTCTCTAGAAAGAATACTTTTTCTAGTCATAGCAAAATATTGTAAAAATCTTGTCGGTATTAAATAACCCATTTAGGTTGATATGCCGTAATAATATAAAATAAACCCAAACCAAATCATAATTTATACATATTAATAATAATAATGATAAGAGTGAATGTTATTCCATAAATTAAATAAAAAATGTCACATAGATGTTGCTCGGATTCAGTTGGCATATCTGTAATAGTATTAATATCATTGACATAACACATCTCCCTATATATATATATATATATACAAAATTTTGACTAAAAAGAGCCGACAATGTCTGCTCGTTTAATTTTTTTATTGTATTTTTACAATTTTCGAATTAGCTGTTGAGTATTGTTCTCGAAGTGAATAAACTGATCGAAGTTTATATATTGTTATTTTTCTTCAAGGACCTTCGACTTTCGCAGTCATTATCAAGAACCGATATGGTGTCGGTGTGGTAGTTAGAATTCCATTGTCTACATCCTGGTATTGTTTGGGAAAACTGGACGTTTGAAATAGTCTGACGTGACGTCATGTGTAACCGTTATTGGGAACGAGGCTACACTAAAAGAATGTGATTTATTTATTTATTAATTTTATTTAAATTTTATTTTTATTTATTATTTTATTTTTTATTATTATAATACTGATAAGATATGCGCGCACATTAATTATATAATATGCACTACAAGATACCTCCCCGCTGTGGTGAATATTTTATTTAAAGTGAACTGTTTATTTTGTAGAGCTTCTAGAATTTTAAGTCTTTCCTTGCACTGGAAACTAGTATTTCTCTTATATTGATAGTTGTACTGTTGTAATTCACGAAGTTCTGATATATAACTCCCCCTCCTACTAATGTAAAAATAATTTTGTCTATGAATTTTCATGTGTTCTAGAAGATTCCATTTCCAACACTAATAATAAAAATATAAAATTAAATACTGACATTGGGCACACATGTCTTGGTCGAGTTGCACTGCTTCACTAAGTGACAGGTTAATCTGCGAGAGAGTGTGGTACATGTTCATACTCGCTGCCTAAATATACCATATATATTTATTTAATATATTATTTTATCGATATTTAATATTTTATTTTATTTTTATTTAATAATTAATTATTTTCAATTAATATTAATTTATTTTAAATTCATATTTAATATTTATTTTTTAATTCATATTTAATACTTATTAATTTATAGATATAAATTATATTTTAATTTTATTTTATTTAATTATTTTATTTTATTTTCTTCAATAATTATTTTATTCTATAATTATTTTATTTATCATATGAAATGTATTATTATGTGAATATTACATACTGTTTTAATGTAATTTTTAATTTTAGATTTTACCCTTTTACTTACTCTTTTTTAAAAAAATCTTCTCAAATTGGTAAATATTTTCCTCCATAAACTACATGTTAATATTTTAATATAGGCCAAGGTTATTTTACCTGCCTTCTTGACTTAGACAAGACACTCACACCACAATTATCATGATTTTGGTAGTTTATTTAGATTGTCTATTGCAACTCCCTTTTTATTCTTCTCCCTTTTTTCTCTTTCCTTTTTTCTGTTCTTTCTATCTTTCTTTCTTTCTCCTTCTTCTTCTTTCATTCTTTAAATGTTTAAATAATTTATTTTATTTCTTCATATATCTGACTCGACAAAACTTACAAATAAAAATATTGACGGTCAAAATAGCTATTTTCAAATGAGGTAACCTTGGATTTTTCTATGTATTTTATATGCTCTGTTATAATACATTGAGCTCTTTTTGTGGATCAGTTTTGATATTTTATAATATTAGAATTCACTTGTATTATTTCCTAACGGATGATTATCTGTACATATATATATATATATATATATATATATATATATATATATATATATATATATATATATATATAAGAAATATAGTCTTAAAGTGTGCTATATTTATGGAATAAAGTGCTCAATATCAGAGATAGAGCGTGTGTAAATATAAAAGTGAACATAGAACTTAGAGGCGACAGTCTGCTTCATGCTATATGCAATCGTCAGGCCACATATGCTGTTATTTTTCTCGGCTATTTATATATATACGGGTTAGTAGTGCATTGTGGGTATTCTATTTTGGCGGTTATTTTACCGGAAGTCGTTTGTTTATTTATTTGGGTCAAATTATATTACTTGTTGTTATTTTTTATTTTTTTGTTTCTTATTTTATTTATTTATTTATTAACGTAGTAAAAATTTGTTTATATCACTTATTTAACAGTTTTGTTTTGGTTTGAGAATTTAATTAAAGCTATTTGTTCAATTTTATGGTTGATTGTTGTAGTTCATTCTAAGTATTATTTTGGCGGGAACAGTTTTTAATTGATTATAAATTGATTAATAATTAGGAAATAATACAAGTGAATTCTAATAATATAAAATATTAAAACT
Source organism: Acanthosepion lycidas (assembly GCA_963932145.1). Taxonomy (NCBI): domain Eukaryota; kingdom Metazoa; phylum Mollusca; class Cephalopoda; order Sepiida; family Sepiidae; genus Acanthosepion; species Acanthosepion lycidas. The sequence goes on from OZ010612.1 coordinate 43,931,438, forward strand.
GATCCCAAAAAAGAGCTCAATGTATTATAACAGAGCATATAAAGTACATACATAGATTAAAATACATAGATTATATATATATATATATATATATATATATATATATATATATATATATAATAACGCACATGCGGTACTAGTAGTAATGAAATAGTGATCGACTTAAGATAAAAATTCGTATAAATAGAGTCATTTTTATCTAACCGAATGCATTTAGAGTAAGAGTCTTTTTTCTTTCTATCACTTTTGTTATTTGGTATTCTACACTATGATATTAGAAGATCTGCCAAGAATGGTGAAATATTGTAAAAACCAGTGCGCAAATTTACTGTAGATGACCTTACGATTGCGGTATTCTCTAGAGACATTTACGTCGAAGTGAATTATAGTTTCTTTTGATCAAAGTAGCATACTTATGTCAAAGTGGGGGCCAGTCTCGTTATGGTGAGTAGCCAACGCTTTAAATGTATCATTTAGTAAAATGCCTATTTTGTGTTCATATAATAAATTTATTTAAATTCCTTGAGGTTTACCCAATCTATATTTGTGACAATTATTAATGAATGCGGCGAGATAAAAATAAAATTCTAAATTTCCCAACACACCTCTGTTGTGCACATGTGTAATACCACCAGCATCAAAAATTTAGTCCGATGATTTCCTGAAAGGCGTAACGCGTCACAAATAAACTTTTCCCACTATCATGCAATTTCTCCAATACTTTTGTTGATATATATATAATATATATCGTTATTTCATTAATATATATATATATATATATATATATATATATTTCAATTATGAATATAGTATTAAAACATATATATATATATATATATATATATATATATATATATATATATATATATATATATATATTCCAATTATGAATATACTATTAAAACACGAAAATTTCAGAAATAAGTTATTCAAAAAAAAAAAAAATTTATATATATTTCAATTATGAATATAGTATTAAAACATATATATATATATATATATATATATATATATATATATATATATATATTCCAATTATGAATATACTATTAAAACACGAAAATTTCAGAAATAAGTTATTCAAAAAAAAAAAAATTTGCTTGAAGATGGAACAGAGTTTACTTTAACACAATTTAATTCAAATAATTATATTGAAGTTTTCGGCTCCTGTTTTGAAACATGAGACCTCTTATGTAGCGTGTTTGAATTATATTTTAAATAAATAATTATATTTATGCTCTACTTTTGTATCGAGCACTATTTTTTAAAAATAATAACAAAAATGCTAAAGAACTTTGGATTATTTACCTAACGAGTTCTTTCCTATTTTCTATATATTTTCACACACACACACACACGCACACGCACACACACACACACACACACACATACATACATATACATATATATATATATATATATATATATATATATATATATATATATATATATATATATAGCATAATGAGAAGCCACGTTTACTTTCTTAATATGTATATATAGAAAAAGTTGCAAATTAAAAAGTAATGTTTTTTATGAAAGTATTTATTTATTTGTATATATATATTTGATATTTCAGATCGGCCTCAATCTTTCTTCAGAAATAACTGTTTGTTTAAAAGTAGCGTCCGTAGCGAGATGTGGACGTCACGTGATATGGAACGACACTGAGTTCGAATAGTCTTAACGTAAATCTAACTGTAATCATATTTTATATGTTGTTTTAAACAACTTGTAAACAAACAGTTATTTCTGAAGAAAGATTGAGGTCAATCTGAAATATCAAATATATATATATATATATATATATATATATATATATAAATAAATAAATACTTTCATAAAAAAAACATTATTATTCTTTTAATTTGCAACTTTCTCTCTCTCTCTCTCTATATATATATATATATATATATAGTATTAATTTGAAAGACTGTTTTGGGGTCCAAAATTATGGCTGTTTGCTAATAAGGAGGCAATGCGCAAAAGTAAGTGCTCAATAACGAAAATATAGATAGAGCGTCCATAGAATTATTTCATTTTTTTTTTTTTACTTGACTCGTGTTTACTGGCCAGGCAGACCCGACCACTCGTCAGGAAACTGTTGAATATATATTATGTGTGTCCGCGTGATGTATGGGGTGCGTATTTTCTCCAAAAAATGCCTCGCTTTAATTGTATCTCTGCATTCCCTATGGACCGCGACCATTTATAACTCGTGAGACATTTCGTTAACATTTATATTTGTCTTGTGCCAGACTATGTGTTTTATAATCGCTGCGCAGTCGACAAACTTTTTTTTTTTTTTTTTTTTTCCGAATGAATCTATGTAAGATTTCATAAATTCTAAGTTACTGGAAAAATTATTCACTTGAAAAATACGATGCGGAAAATACATTCTCAAATTTTCAGTTTATGAATTCGCTACGTGAATTTACATATATAATTTGGAAAAGATTTAGTGTACCTCATCCATATGGCTTTGTTTCTTTTAGAAATATATTTTCGTTTGTGTGCGTGGCGGGTGTTTGCTCATGTATGTTTGAAGATAGAAAATGGGTAAGGTGAGAGAGAGAGAGAGAGAGAGAAATAGGGAGAAATGGGAAGGAATATAGAGGGAGAGATAGAGAAAGAGATAAATATATATAGAGAGAAATATCGACAAATATAGCGAGAGAGAGAGAGAGAGAACTAGAGTGAGAGAGAAATAGAGATAAATAGAGAGAGAAACAGAAAGAAACAGAGATAGAGAGAAATAGAGAGAGATGGAAGAAATAGAGATAGAGATAGAACGAGAGAAATAGAGAGAAATATATACAGAGATAGGAAGAAATAGAGAGAGAGAGAGAGAGAGAGAGAGAAATAAAGTGAGAGAGAAATGGAGAGTGAGAAATAGAGATAAATAGAGAGAGAGAGAGAAACAGAAAGACACAGAAAGAGATAGAGATAGAATGAGAGAAATAGAGAGAAATATATACAGAGATAGGAAGAAATAGAGAGAGAGAGAGAGAGAGAGAGAGAAATAAAGTGAGAGAGAAATGGAGAGTGAGAAATAGAGATAAATAGAGAGAGAGAGAAAGAAAGAAACAGAAAGAGATAGAGATAGAATGAGAGAAATAGAGAGAAATATATATAGAAAGATAGGAAGAAATAGAGAGAGAGAGATCTAGAGTGAGAGAGAAATAGAGAGAGGTTAATAGAAATCGAAGAGAATTAAATAGATCGATCCGAAATGGCTACCTTACACAGGTAGATATGAGTAGAGAAAAATATAGGCACAATAGTTCCAACCTCGTTCGTTAAATTCAGTTTCGTGTAAATAGCCTTTTAAAAGGTACGGATCTATTTCTTCTTTCTCACTTATATTGGTTAAA
>OZ010612.1:43937311-43972311 GCA_963932145.1 Acanthosepion lycidas
CTGCCGTTAAATACCCAGAGTTACAGTCAGTGAGGGTAGTCGTATGGTAGTCGGTAGTCGGATAGTGAGAGGATATACGGAGAGTGAGAGAATATACGAACGGAGATAGTGTGAGGTAACCTCTTGTAGAAGTCAGTTACAAGCACGTAGACTCTAAGGAAGTCCTACTTCGAGACTGTATATATCTATCTGTATTTGCTACTAACCACGTTCCTGGAATTACTAACAGTATTACTCTTTGTATGATTGTGTAAATACATTTTATTTTTTATATTTAATTATTGCGTTTGTCATTCCTTGGAGACCGAATTCATCACAATATATGTGATAATTTTTTAGATCAGATGATGATGAGGATATATATTTGATCAATTTTGCATGTATTTCACTGGCTATAACTTTGTATTCTCTCTACCAGCTCTGCACGTTGGGTTGACACTTTTGTTTACCCTCCTTCCTCTTATCTCTTCAAGGATTTTTCTTGGTCACATTTTTTATTCATTTCCTCTTGTAATTTTGACTAAATTTTCTGGATGATTTAAACCATTTTATAACTCCGAACTGATGTGGCTGTTCTCTGTCTGAAATAAATTATTACCGAAATCTTTAATGACGTATTGAGTTTTTCTTTATATATATATATATATATATATATATATATATATGTGTGTGTGTGTGTGTGTGTGTGTGTGTGTGTGTGTGTGTGTCTGTGTGTGTGTACACAGTGAGGGAAACAAATATTCATACACATATAAATTTTTAATTTATTTTATTTCCAGCTAATGAATACTTTTCATATAATTAACTGTACACAGATGCATTATAACTAAATATGCATAGAAAACAGAAAATATATGTTTTAATAAAAATAAATGTATTTATTCATTAGTTGGAAATAAAATAAATTAAAAATTTGTATGTGTACGAATATTTTTTCCCCCACCTACTGTACATACCAAATTTATAAGCAAAACTGTCCATATTGTCAGTTTAAGCTCTGGACCGTTTCATCTTAGAAATAATTAAAGATATCTTACTGGAATTCTCCGAAGTTTTTATAACATTATTGGGCTCTACTTTGAGTAGACAAATATACAATTACTGTCCAAGCTTAACAGAAGAATCGTGATGAAACACTTCATAAACGAAAATGACATTTATCATTAATTAATCATAGCTAAGGATATATATATACATTATTCCAGGATCATTTCCCAACATTTTTAAGATGATCTTTGCCTTCTCTAACCTTCTAACTTTCTGTCCTGGAATAACAATTTGCCTCACACGTTTCAAGTACGATTTCACTTTCAAGTCTTTTTTCACTGCTCTTTGGAAACTCCTGTCTCGTGTGCCAAACGTGCTATGGATTGAGTTGGGTCTTTTTTAATTGATCATTTTATGTCTAAGTTGAAATTATGAACTCTGTTCCTGTTGTGACCAGCTGGTCCAGTTTTTCTCTCTACTGTTCCCTCTTTTTAAACCGTTCTCTTGATGGTTCTTGAATGGTCTTTGAAAATGGAAGCCAGAGTATGAATGTTGGTACCATTACTGAAAGCCTGAATGATCTTTTTCCTCTCAGCATTGGTCATTTGGGAGGATAGTAGGGATGACACAAAATCATTTTAACCTGTTCTCTTTCTGGCTGAAGAACTCAAATTACGACAAATTGTGTCAAGTTGGTTAAATGTCATCTGAAAACCTGGAAAAAAGTAATTCAGTTAGTTTAGAGTTTTTTTTTGTTTTGTTTTTTTTTAGATATTAAATATTTTTGGGGATGGATATTTATGCAGCTACATGATTTGGAAAATTTTGTTGTTATACACGGTATATATATATATATATATATATATATATATATATATATAGATAGATAGATAGATAGATAGATAGATAGATAGATAGATATTGTCGCCATTTTAGATTTCTAATTTCACGCATGCGCGTTTATTTTGACTTGATGGACTTCACTTTATAGTAGATCCACTTGTGCACTGTTTGTGAGATAAAGGGCACTGTAGTGCAAGTCACTCCGCCAGAAATTTGGAAAAGGCATGCTGTACTGCTTGGCATTCGCGCCAAGACGGCCATTTCAGAGTGTTTGAAGTGTCAATCTGAGGGTTGGATGATATATCCAGTCACCATCATGGTGTTTGGAGTTAACACTAGTGATGACGACATTTATTTATTTCCTCAACACGGAGTACCTTGAGAAGGTAGTGCTAGCCTAGTTCAACAGGGTGGCTGCAGGACACCCTATGTCTGGCAACAAGACTCTGCACCATGTCACACATACAGGGGAAACTAGTCACGGGTGCCAGACAATTTCTGCGACCACATCACTACCGCATCCTCCAGACTGCAACCCTCTTGATTATTATGTGCTAGGGAGTGAGGAATTGAGCGGGAGACCAACAAAACTCCTCGTAATACAAAAAATGAACTGAAAGCAAGGATTTTGACAGCATTCACCATCTTAAACAAGGAGACCGCCCAGAAGAGATGCAGGTGATTCCGAAGTCCTCTGAAGGATGTAGTTAAAGCCAATGGCGTTTTTATTGAATAAATCTACTCTTTAGTATCTCAAAATATTTTGTGTCATTTTGGTAAATATATTTAAAATGAGATGTCAGTGTTATTTTCATTTTTCTGTCATTTAGACGACAATTTATGCATCGCACACTGTATCTGTGAGAGACTTTTACCTCCGTGAAAGGAAAAGAGATAGGTGTTAAATCATTTTTTCAGATAAGAATATTAAATATTCATGTGGGGGTATGTGTATACCTGTGTTTACAAGCGTATATTTTGTACGTGAGGCTGTTGGCAAAAATGCGTATCTATGTGCTTGCGTGTACGTGTGTGTGCGTGTGTGAAGCATCAGCCTTGCCGTTATCGACTTCTAATCTTGGTCTGAAAGCACTTTTACCTCGCATTTGTGCCAATTGACGAATTTCTAAAAATAACGCCCACTCCTTCTGATACCGCCGCTGCCTTAACGTAGACAAGAGGCGAAAGGTTATTGGCGAATGAACAATCGAACTTTTCTAAATATGGACCAACTGATTAGTAGGAAACTAGTAATCATCACACACCCAAACAGCATACACAAACACACACAAACACACACACCAGTAAGTCATTGGTCTTATGATAACTAATATATTAATTTGAACCAGCAAATATTTATAATTTCGTATTTCCCTTTCGTTTTCCCTGCTACCCAGAATAGTTTGTCGTTCTGAATACCAACCATTTATTGCGCTTTCTCCTCACTTTTCCCCACTAAAGTCTTCTCATTGTCTTTCGTTTCCTGTACCTACACCGACCGAATGCTGTATATTTATTGTCCCTCATCTTCATTTAAATAAAGTCCTTTCATTCTTTTTCACTCACTGTATCCACACGGAATGCTGTTTCTTTATTGTCGCCTTTCTCCTCATTTCTTCTCACCAAAGTTTTCTCACTGATATACACTTTCAGGAACCCTTTCCCTCCTAATGGCTTTTATCTTCCCTCTTTCTGAAGAATGTTCTTTTATTGTCCTTCCTCTTCACCTCTCCTCACTAAAGTCTTCTTATTCTCTTTCCCTCTCAGTAAACCCTTGCCTCTTAGCGACATTATCTTGTTAATATATTATTAATAGTATTATTTCGAACTGTTTTTGAAGCACCAATTCAGCAGAGACGGAAAATAATTGACATCACAGCGACGTAATATCACAATACTCTACAGATATTCCATATCAACCACCCAATGGAAACTTGATGATCACCAGAGAGTACTTTATTAGAGCGCTGTGTCTGTAATAACATATATATGGACCAAGATGAGATTTAATATTTTTATTTTAAACATAATCTCTTTGCAAGGAAAGGGTCCTACTTTTGTGGTGGATAGTAAGTGTATTATAACACGGTGAACATTTCAAACGAAAACTAAACTAATGTATACGTGTTTAATTCTGGGTTAATTGTTTTGATGGCTACTCATATTCAAGTAGATGCTCCATTTTTTAATTAAACAGTATTTTTTTTTTATCCAATTACATCTATCGGCCTGAATATTAGACAAATCTTATAAAAAAAAAATAAAAAATAAGCGCCCAGCATGTTTCTAAACTGCATCTCCTATGGGATACAAATCACTAGTTCTGACGTGCATAACCTGTTTTTGTTAATTAAGTAGGATTTTTCATCCAACTACATCTACTGGCGTCAATATTCATATCTACTCTGTTTCGTATCCTAACATAATCAATTTATTTTTAGGAAATGGATTAAACCCAACATTTTTTAAAATTATTATTAGACAATGCAGAGGATTGGATGATATATCCAGTCAATACCAATAGTGTTTGGACTGATCACAACTGATATGCCTCTATTCGCCTTCTCTCGTGGCCTCAGACACAAAACGGAGGTCTACATCAAGTGCATTGAGGAGGCAATTTTGCATAGGTCAACAGGACTCTGCACCAAGCCACACAATCAGAAATCATTCATGTCTGTCAAAACAATTTCTGCAAGCGTATCACCCCTGGCAACCCAACACCCCGGACTTTCAACTCTCATGATTTTTATGTGGGGTGCGCATTTGAGACCAACAAAATTCCTTGTAACACCAAAGATATACAGAAGACATGGATTATGGAAGCATTCAGCAACTTAAACACGGAGATCAACCAGAAGAGATGCAGGAGATTCCGAAGTCATCTGGCGACTGGGATTAAAGCCAATGGCGATTTTATTGAATAAATTCATAAGATATTTTTTGTGTAATTTTGGTAAATATATTTGTTGAAATGAGATGTCAGTGTTATATTCATTTTTTCGTAATTTAGACCACAATTTATCGATCGCACCGTTTGTATATGAACCAAAGAAACAAACAAGCAGACAAACAGACAGACACTTTCTGGTCTCAAGCCATGGATGCGATAAGGTAATTTGATTTATCACTTAATGATCCTTACATACAGATTTGTCGTTTTTTTTATTCTTAACTGAAAAAGCTAGAGAGCCCCAGTGCGCGTGCGAGCACACTGATATATATATATATATATATATATATATATATATATATATATATATATATATATATATAGTTAAACCTAGAGAGCCAGACAAAGTTACCAAGGTTTCACGGATCGTCAGGGAAAGTTGGCTCTCCCTGACGATCCACTTAGGTGAAACCTTGGAAGGTTTGTCTGGCTCTCTAGGTTTAACTAGGTCTGCTCTACTCATTGTATTGAGCACTTTATTTAGTTATTTTGGGTACTAGCATCAAGGTTTTTTCTTTGGGCTTTGGACTTGCATGCTGGACGATTATTTTCGGCTAACGTACATGTTCTTGGTTCTTTCTTTTTTTTTTGTATACCTTTTTACCCTTTGGTATTGGCTTATTTATTTGCAAATCAACATATTGAAGGTTTTCCGAACGAGTATAGTTTCTTATACTTATAAGATTTCTATCCATATATATATATATATATATATATATATATATATATATATATAATTGTGTATTAAGGCGGCAATCCTTCACTTATACATGTTTCATTAAAGACGGCCGATAAGGTACTACGATTAAGCATTTTATTTAATTTTTCTTGTGTTCGAACAAGTGTTTTCTTTTCTGGACACAGAATGTGTAGAAACTGTCCAAATTTTATATAATTCCGAGCGCTTTCGGCTATACTTCTAGCCATTATCAAGGATGCTTTTTAATTGGGTGTGTGGGTTGTGCGTATGTTTTTAGAGTGATAGGAATGTTTTATTTTCCGAAAACAGCACACTGTCGCCGTGTTCGTATTTAGTATAATTAAGTGTTGGCCTTTTCCTTCTTATTATTAAGGATGTTTCGGTTGGAGTTTGGAAATCCGACACATTCTAGTAGGAGAAACAAACATAATAACCTCATCCACATGCAAAAAAAGATTAAAAAAAAATAATGGAAGCCTTAATAATAAAAAAGAAAAAGCCAATACTCAATAATATTAACTACGACACGGCCACAATGTGCTGTGTTCAGAAAATAAAACATCCCTATAACTAAAGAGATAACCGCGGATTCGAAGAAAGAATATTATTATTGATAACTCTCTCCTCCAATTTGCGGACCCTAGTTATTATATTCTTAATACTTGATATAATGCAAAAATATCACAATGATAAAATCGGTAAATAATTATTTATAACTATTTATACTGGGACACATGCATGTAATTTCAAGCAATCTATCATAATATTTAAAATGTTGAAATCATATTTATGTTTGGCATATAGATTTTTTGAAACTGTTTCTAAATTTTTTGATTTTCTTTCAATCATTCTACCTTACCGGTAATCCGTTTTCTGCAACACACGATGTAGCATGTCTTGTGTAACATTCTCCAACCCCTCAGTGATTCTCTCCTTCAGTTCTTTTAGGAAGAATGGGTATATAGATCTATTCTTCCATATTACCCGATAGAAAAAAAATCACAGCGAGTCAAGTCAGGTGAATATCTTGGTCATTTCAACAGCACATAGTATTTATGACTGGTATGGCCAATCCATGGTAGATTCTCATTGAGATAAGTCTATATATATATATATATATATATATATATATATATATATATATATATATATATATATATATATATATATATACAGGGTGACCATAAAGTGCATTTATACTTTAAATAATTTATAACTTTAAAGTGTGCACGAACTTTATGGACACCCTATATATTAGGTTGGTGCAAAAATAAGGACGTAATAATGTCGTTTTTTGACGTTAAAAAATACGTCAAAAAACGATATTATTACGTCATTATTTTTGCACCAACCTAATATATATATATATATATATATATATATATATATATATATATATATATATAATATTAGGCAACATATATTTTATATATAAAGAAATAATCATACATAGAATCAATCAGCAATATTAATGCAATTAATGGCGAAATCACTTCGCTAGTAGAAACATAATGTATGCATTAAAATACTGTTAGTCCATTGAATTATGTGATCCTCATTTATAAAACTGTTGTCAGATGTTTCTAGTGTATATTTTTTTAAGTTAAGCAAAAACTTTCGAAGATCCATGTCTCCATCATCAAGCTGTAATTTTCTTTCCTTTAAAGTTAAAACTTGAAGACAAAATAAATGTATTGCAGACCGAAAGATGTTTCTTTTTAAGAATGTGCTATTTATTGACGGTTGTCGCAGTATGTCAGTAGAACATAATATATGCATTAAAATACTGTTAATCCATTGAATGATGTGTACTATTTTTTTTCTATTTCTTTAAGGCATGGATCACCAGAAATCCATTAAATGAGTCTATCAGAAACTTTTCAAGTCAATCTGAGGGCTCCAACTAGAACTAGAAGTATTGATGTCCTGATGTGCCACATTTTTAAAAAATTTCCCCTTCATGATCTTGTATTTGGATAGGTCTTTTGAAGAAATTCAATGATCCATTACGATGTCAGGGCGATTAACTTTGATTGTTCTGTATGTGCGTATTGTGAAGTCCCATAAAATTGTTACAGATCTAATCTTTGTAACCGGGTCTGGGTGATGTACATATCAGTTTCTTGCAGTTTCATTCTCGTAATGTTTGCATATTTTCCAATGCAGATATTGACTCACATGGTGAGTTTTATATTCAGTAGAGGCTAACACAATAACCTGATGTGAAATGGTCAATTGTTTCTGGGTATTTCTGACAGAATATGTATTTCCGGTTAAGATAAATTTTCAGTATGTGTACTTGGTAATTTCTAATCAGAAAGAATTGATTATTTTTTGTCTCTTTCTTCATCGTCATTTTTCATCTTCTTTCAAATGTTTGGCATATATAAGAAAATAATGGCATTACTTGGCTCTGAGGAGCCGATATACATGAAAATGAGTGATCTAAAAGCGTGACAAAGAACGAACTCAATATGTTTTCTTTTGAACGAAGGATTTGCTTATTATATAAAAACTTTTCGGTTTTCTTGATGAGAAGAATCAAACTGTGACTGAATCTCATCTGCTTTTTCTCTTGTTGACAAATTAATTTGTTTTTCCGCAATCTTTATTTCAGTCTAAGGCGTGCAACTGCTTAAGAATTTCTTCATTCTTCATGTATTCGATTGCCTTACACAAAAATAAAACATGTACAAAAACTTATTATTCTATATGCTGGGCTCCGTCAGAACGTTGGAAATAATGGCACTCCACAATTTCCTCTCTTTTGTAGTTCTTAGTAAATATTATAATTTTGTTATCATTCCTAAACCCAGTTCTGCCATACATTCACTCAAGCTCGCTAAGTATGTTTATACGCTGTCCCTCTTGCCTTCAATATATCCTGTGAGTATTCCGCGACCTCCTTTCGCGCCCTAGAAATTCTGCCTCTTCGTGATGTTAAGTATAAGTTACGTTTTTGTTTCCATTTTCTCTAAAAAAAATCATCGTTGCTGAAATATTCGGGCCATGATACCCACAGCATCCTTCTGTAGAAATTCCAACTGCCTCTTCCGGATGTTAAGTATAAGTCTCTTTTTTGTTTCCATTTTCTCTAAAACATCGTCTATGCTCACGTATTCGGTCCATGGTATGCTCAGCATCCTTCAGAGGAAATATCACCTGCCTCTTCCTGATGTTAAGTATAAATTTAATTGTTTCCATTTTCTGTAAAACAACGTCGTTGCTCATATATTCGGTCCAAGGTATCCTCAGCATCCTTCTGTAGAAATTTCAACTGCCTCTTTTTGATGTTAAGTATAAGTTTCCTTTTTGTTTCCATTTTCTCTGAAACGTCCTCGTTGCTCACATATTCGGTCCATGGTCTCCTCAGCATCCTTCTGTAGAAATTTCAACTGCCTCTTCCTGATGTTAAGTATAAGTTTCCTCTTTGTTTCCAATTTCTCTAAAATATCGTCGTTGCTCACATATTCGGTCCATGGTATCCTCAGCATCTTTCGGTAGAAATTTCGACTACCTCTTCTTGATGTTAAGTATAAGTTTCCTCTTTGTTTCCAATTTCTCTAAAACATCGTCGTTGCTCACGTATTCGGTCCATGGTATCCTCATCATCCTTCTGTAGAAATTTCAACTGCTTCGTCCTGATGTTAAGTTTAAATTTCCTTTTTGTTTCCATTTTCTCTAAAGCATCGTCTTTATTCACGTATTCGGTCCATGGTATCCTCAGCGTCCTTCTGTAGAAATTTTAATTGCCTCTTCCTGTTGTTAAGTACAAATTTCCTTTTTGTTTCCATTTTCTCTAAAACATCGTCGTTGCTCATATATTCGGTCCAAGGTATCCTCTGCATCCTTCTGTATAAATTTCAACTGCCTCATCTTGATTTTAATTTCAAATTTCCTTTTTGTTTCCATTTACTCTAAAATATCGTCGTTGCTCATATATTCGCTTCACGGTATCCTCAGCATCTTTCTTTAGAAATTTCTATTGCCTCTTCCTGGTGTTAAGCATAAATTTCCTTTTTGTTTCCATTTTCTCTAAAACATCGTCGTTGCTCACATATTCGGTCCATGGTATCCTCAGAATCCTTCTGTAGAAATTTCAACTGCCTCTTCCTGATGTTAAGTATAAATTTCTTTTTTGTTTCCATTTTCTCTGAAACATAGGCGTTGCTCACATATTCGGTCCAAGGTATACTCAGCATCCTTCTGTAGAAATTTCAACTGGCTCTTCCTGATGTTAAGTATAAATTTCCGTTTTGTTTCCATTTTCTCTAAAACATCATCGTTTCTCACTATTCGGTCCAAGGTAATCTCAGCATACTTCTGTAGAAATTTTAATTGCCTCTTCCTGTTGTTAAGTTTAAATTTCCTTTTTATTTCCAATTTTCTCTAAAACATCGTCGTTGCTCACATATTCGGTGCATGGTATCCTCAGCATCCTTCTGTAGAAATTTCATTTGCCTTTTCCTGTTGTTAAGTATAAATTTCCGTTTTGTTTCCATTTTCTCTAAAACATCGTCGTTGCTCACGTATTCGGTCCACATTTTCTGTTGTTTGAATTTGTTTTTTTGAAGACATTCTCCTGCATTCACTGCTATATAAAATGACTGCATGTTTTCTCCTTATTTCGGTCTTAATTCTTGTTTTCACTTCTACGTTTTTGTAATGTCTGACTTTCTGATATATTTTCATTATGCTATAGATCTCGACGCCTGTCGTCTTTGTTATTATCTTGAACGCTGAATCAATATTCGTTGGCTGTGGAGAATTGTGAGATAAATGCACTTTCAATGCAATTTCTCGTTAGGGAAATCTTTCCTTTTTTTTGTTCAGACTGGCGTTAATTAGGTTAAAATGTGGTTAGATGTGCTACGAGGAATTATCTCTTAGCCCTTCCGTAGCAAAATTTCCAATATTCTTTCCTGACACACAGATTTGTCTTTCAATCATTCCTACCTGAAGATAACCGCCACACGAAGGCGAAGCGAGTTGTCTGTAAAAGTTTGTAGCATTACCTCCACTTTTCTTCAGATACATCTTTCTTACGCCCATATATATATATATATATATATATATATATATATATATATATATATATATATATATATATACGAATAAAGACAAAGGAAAACTTGCAACAATTATTTATACACAGAAGCAAAAATGTTTGTTTTTCAAAATTTTTAAAATTAAAACGCTCATAAATATTAATGTCTGTAAAAGTTTGTAGCATTACCTCCACTTTTCTTCAGATACATCTTTCTTACGCCCATATATATATATATATATATATATATATATATATATGTATATATATATATATATATATATATATATGTGTGTGTGTGTGTGATATTATTTTAAAATACCACTATGAAAATGCTAATAGATGCAATATATACAACGCAGTTAAAATAATATATTTGAAACAAAACAAATAAGGTACCTGTCCCCCGAGAAAAAAATCTAAACAAATAAGTAATATTAAGTAAAAAATAAACACATTAACAATCTAGGGAGGAACAAATAAACAGAAGAAAATATAACAACAATAAGCAACAATAAATAATTAGGTAATCAATATTAAACAATAAGTAAAAATGTTAACAAACAATATTGTAAAGTAGTAACAATAACCGCCTCAAATCTCACATTCATTCCTAATAAGAATAACTTAGAAATAACCGTTCCTACCTAAGAAATAACCGTTAGGAAATTACAATAACCCTTGCTACCCACAATGCACTATTGGCTAGCATATATTAGGTTGGTGCAAAAATAATGACGTAATAATGTCGTTTTTTGGCGTTACAAAATACGTCAAAAAACGACATTATTACGTCATTATTTTTGCACCAACCTAATATAAAAAAATTAAGCCAAAATCAGACTGACATCTCTCGGTGTTAACCTCAGTATCCACTTTTATATTTACATACGCTTTATAGGACACTTTTACACATAAATAGAACATACATTGAAACTGTACTTTTATCATATATATATATATATATATATATATATATATATATATATATATATATATATATATATATAAACAAATACACACCATTTGCATGTTGTCCCCATCTTTATTTTCATCAGTTATTATTATTATTATTATTATTATTATTGTTTCATAATTAGTAGGGAAAATTCCAAACAGGTTATAAATCAAAAGAGAGCTCTATATACGAATGGAGCAAATATAATAATGATGAAAGCGGAGACTTTAGAAAATCTATGTATAGATCATATATAGAGTAATATTTGTTATCTCACAAAAATTGTTAATGTAATATTTAGTCGCAAAATCTTATATTCTAAAATATGTTTCATCTTTATATAACTTCCAAATGCTTGATAAGCCGTAGAAAACAAAACTAATCAGTCAGTTATTTGTTATTACTACATTAGAATTAGTATGTTTTCCAGCCTTTTATAATGTCTTTAAATGTTTTCTATACTAATGTTTATACACTATAAAGACCAAGTTCTATGTCTCCGGCTCCATACTTTCCAGCCAACTTTAATCTTCAAAAGATTTAAATGCAATAGCAGTCGTTATCTACTGTCCTTCTGATTATTCTTCCCGCTCATTATTAATATTTCTATTTTTAAATCGTCCACACCCTGTAATCCCTTGTGCGATTATAATACACACACACACACTGACATATACACACATACATACATCATATATATATATATATATATATATATATATATATATATATATATATATATATATATATATATATATATATATATAATTATGGCTGCCGATTGCATATAGCATTAAATAGACTGTCGCCTGTAAATGTATATATATATATATTATTTATTTCGCAAAATCAATCATATTTCGCGTTTGGACTGAAGAGACGAAATCTGATTGGTTTCGTGAAATAAATCATTACTGTGGCTTTCTAAAATCTCTAATTTCATCATTTTCTATCTATCTATCTATCTATCTATCTATGTATATATATATATATATATATATATATATATATATATATATATATATATATATATAGTTCGATGGGTAAATTGTCGCCATTTTAGATTTTAATTTCACGCATGCGCGTTGTTTATTTTTGATTTTGTCGACTTGACGGTAATGTAGTCTGTCACAGTCTGTGAGAAATAGTGCATCATGACGCAATTACTTCTATCAGAAATTTGAAAACATTTTAGAGTGCTTGGTTGTCAATCTGAGGACAGTGAAGAGGATTCGAAATGAGTTGGATGAGTCAACATCATATTTTTGGGACTGATCACTACTGATGGCGGCATTATGCTTCAGTTCCTCCTTCCACAGGACCCCAAGACTCAACATGAAGCCCTACATCAAGTTCCTTTACTTGGTAGTGCTGCCCTGTGTCAAGAGGGAGGCTGCAAGAAGACACTATATCTGGCAACAGGACTGCACACCATGCCACACATGCATGAGAACATAGTCATAGCTGTCCCATAATTTCTTGGACCACATAACCCGTTAAATGTGGCCACCTAACTCTACAGACTGCAACCTCATGGATTACTATTTGTGGGACGAAGTTGAGCGAGAGACCAACAAATCTCCTTGTAACACCAAGGCAAGGATTATGACAGCATTTAGCAACTTAAACAGGAGATTGTCCAGAAAAGTTGCAGGAGATTCCGAAGTTGTCTGAAGGCCATGGTTGAAGCCAATGACGATTTTATTGAATAAATTTACTTTTGAGTATTTCAAGATATTTTTGTGTAATTTTGGTAAATATTAAAATGTGATGTCATTGTTATTTTCATTTTTGCGTCATTTAGACGACAGTTTATCCATCGCACCCTAATAACACATACACAGAGTATTTAGAGAGAGAAAAAGATAGAGAGAGAGAGAGAGAAAGTGTGTGTGTGTGTGTGTGTGTGTGTGTGTGTGTGTGTGTGTGTGAGAGAGAGAGATGGAGGGATTAAGTATGTTGATAATGAGCGAAAACATAGATAGGTGTAAGATAGATAGGAATTAGAAGTAAAAATAGAATATACTTTTTTTTTTAGATGTAAAGAGATGTAAACAGAGAGCACACACTAGGAAATACCTCGGTATTCTTTCTTCGTATTTTTACGTATGAAGCTTATCTAAATTTATTAATGTTAAGGCAAAACTTTGACAGTCAACGAAGACGAGAAAGATTAATGAAGAAAATGGAAAATCTAGACAATGGATGAGTGAAAATCAGAGGAGTAAATTAATGGATTGGGGAGAGAACGAGAAGATATGGGCATGAGTAAAAGAAGAGTAAAGTCATGGGATAATAGATATCTTAGTTTCCAACACCTGTGGAATTTCCATGGGTCCAGCTCGGGAGATAAGGAAGAGAACGAGAAGATACAAACAGAAAGGGAGAGAAAAGCAAAAATTGTGAAATGAAGATATTTCATGAGAAGTATGAACACTGTACTGCGCACATTTTTCAAATAAAAAAAAAACCTTGTAAATAAGCATTCGAACTTCTGGCTCTGATAGGAAATACATATTTATCACAGTCACCTGAAGGAAGAAGAAATTCATGGGGAAATAGATTGTTGGAAACACTACTTTCCAAATATCTGATTCCAACTCGAAGACTCTTTTTCTACTGTTTTCTGACAATTTCTGTATTCCTTTCAATTCTTTTCTTTTCTCTTTGTAAGAGAAACAATTTCCAACGATAAATCGTTTTTTCTAAAGCAAATTAAATTCAGCGTTGCATGTACAATTTATTTACTGTTTAAGTTATTTCCTTTTTACATTCTTGCATCTTGTTAGTTGTGGGTGGTTCTAAATGTTTCGAAATCTCTGTCTATTTTTGGAATACATTCGTTTTGTTAATGGGTTGGAACTTCATAAATAAAGTTGCTTTTCTTTTCGTTTCGGCCGCTGATTAAACAATCTATATTTTTAGTGGAAATATTCGCCGATAATATATTCATAAACTTTTCTTTAACCTGTCAGAAACATTATTCATGTTATACCCTCCAATGATTCATCATTATTGATTTACTCTCGAAATTATGACCGAAGATCAAAAAGGAGGAGAACGGAATATCGAATAAATATTTATCAATCACAGAGGCCTTTCGTGTTTTATATTTACCAAACGATACGAGTTCGAATCTCAGCGAAAGCGAAGAAACGGAATCTGATTGATTTCGTGAAATATATGTGATGAAAAGCAAGTTAAAAAAAATATGAAATATTTACCAGTAAAAATTAATTTTAATAATAATAATAAACTTTATTGATATGGCAGTCCCTTCAGACTCTAATGTTATTTTTGAGGATCTTCAAAAAACTATCAAAATACAAGGACCATAAAATATAAATCTGAAAAATGTAGCACATGAGGCACATCAATTCTAAAAATGTGGCACATCAATTCTAGTTGTAGTTGAAGTATTCAGTTTGATTGGAAAACGTTCCTATAGAATCATTGAAGGGATTCCTGGTAGGCCAAGCTTTAAAGAGATACAAAAGATTGCACTGACACTTTACGAAAGGCTTTAGCTATGTAAAATGTGTTTGATTTTCTCAAAAAATGCTCAGTCATAAAGATATTTCCGGTCTTTGGTGAGAACCCGGAAAGAAATGACTATACACCAGAAATCAAAAGAAATAAAATGAAAAATAATACGCTGGTCAATATGCCCCGCATCCAAATCTCCCGCAAAGAAAATTGGTGGGTATATAATCAGTGGTGCCATCCTACAGGTTCTCCCGAACCGATTCTTAAAATTATAAAAGCTTAGCGAACCGGTTGTTAGATAATCCGAAAATAATCATATATACTAATAGCCGATATATATCTAAATAGCTAATACATTTGCTGTAAGTTCTGTAGAGAAGGTTTTCCGAATTCTGACAAAAGAAATCTTCTTTAAGTTAAAAATGTGGCAAATCTTCTAGTCATAAATTTGATAAATCTTCCATTGGATCTTTGGGACTGCATCGATTCAGTTTGAATGTGGCTAAGAAACCATAACACAGCTGATGACACTAGAGTCAAAAAGCATTATACTTCAGAAGAGAAATATGATGAGAACAGAACTTGGAAATATCTTAATAAATAAATGTTTTCTATTAAATCATCAAAATGGTTTATTTCTTTTTGATACTATAAAGTGATTTGTTTGCATTCTTCGATTGAAAAATAAGCAAAATAAGTTCCTAAAGATTACCTGCCTTTATAGAGACGGTTCCTGGAAATTTGGGATGTAGGTATTAGGTTGGTGCAAAAATAATGACGTAATAATGTCGTTTTTTGACGTATTTTTTAACGTCAAAAAACGACATTATTACGTCATTATTTTTGCACCAACCTAATAGTAAGAAATGCTGAGATTATCATCCTCTGGATTTTCATCTTTCAGTCTTATATGCTAAACTAGACAAATCAACGAAACTAATTTGGAAAAATGAGGTTGAAAAACATGTCTTCGTATAGATATTTTAACCCCAGCAAAAAAAAAAAAGAAAAAAAAAATCGAAATGTTTGAGAAACTAAGTAAAAGGAACTCGGGGTTCGAAATCATTAGAATTTGGCATCACAAAACTAAAAAGAAAACATTACTTGTTACATTCATTTGTGAATGATATCAAATGGAGCAAAAAAAAATACGTGGATCAAATTCCTGGCATCCGTAAAAAAATGTAAATAGCAGAATATTATACTTATGAATATTTCTTACATTTTGCGTCGACATTTCCTCATAGACTGACCACAAATATATATTTTCTATGATCACATGCCTCCTCATTTGCTTGATTCTTACCTTTTTTAAAATCGGTATCATCCCATGCAAGTCACTAACACACAATGGGTCACAGGGTGTGAAAGATTTAGAAACAGAAATATTAATAATGAGCAGGAAGAGTAATCAGGAGCATAGTAGATAACGACTAACATTACATTTAAATATTTTGGAGATTAAAGTTGGCTGGAAAGCATGGAGCCGGTCTTTATAGTGTATAAACATTAGTATAGAAAACATTTAGAGACATTATAACTAACTCTAATGTAGTAATAACCGACTGATTAGTTTTGTTTTCTACGGCTTATCAAGCATTTGGAAGTTATTTAAAGATGAATTATATTTTAGAATATAAGTTATTTTTTCTGTGAGTAAATATTACATTCACAATTTTTATGAGATAACAAATATTTCTCTCTATACATGTCCTACTAGGCGGTGCCTAGTAAAAAAGCTGCAAATTTATTATCACTGATCGATCTTTCAGGAATAATTGACCTTGAATAACCTTGAATAAATTTCTTGAATATTCATGACCGTGAATAATCATTCGACTATCGCATAATTACTTAATTCTGATTGGTTCTTTTATGATTGATTAATTGCTGCTCCATCTTGCGACTTGTCATTTAAATGTTATTTGCAGACAACTGTAATCTCGTGTTCTCCCCTTCTCGTATGGCTAAACAACTCATTGATTTTGAAGTTTTTCGTACTTTTCAAAGAACATCCGATGTGGAGATTGACGAAATGTGCAGAAATTCTTCCTGAATGTTTCAGTCACATCCAGTCGTTACCAGTTTTCAACGGTTGTCTCATGTCTTTCTGAAGTTACCGCCATTTTTTTTTTTTTTCTTAACGTGGAAAGGTGATAGATTAGTTGTGGATTAAACATAGAGATGTACTAGATTAAAGGATTACACTTACCACTGATCGATCGTCACGGAAACTAAGTTCAATCATTTGTCTTAAAAACTTAGCGCAGGATTGGAGACCACGGTGTAAGGTAATCGCTAACAAGCCAATTTTGTTGGTTATTACTATTGATTAAAGAGTTCGGTCTTCATTGTGTGTAATATACTATCTATCTATCTATCTATCTCGGTTTATTAATATCTATCTTTTTCTTATTTTCTTGTATTATTGTTTGCCATTATAATACAAATTTTGTTGTGGGCATCACTGTACATTATTTCAAATCTATTATTTCGTCATTGGCGAAAATAGGGACATGAAGTTTCCATGAAAATTTTAGCAATCACAGCTTTATTTGTAATTATGGAAGTGGGGGTGAATAATTCTGTCCCAACTCTCTCTCTCACTCGCTCTCTCTCCCCCTCTCTCTCTCATATATATATATATAATATAAAAGGTTCAAACACTAATATTCCATCGTTATAATTTATTATATTGGAATTGTAATCACGATACAATTCATCAGATCTACAAATTCTAAAAGAATATATATATATATATATATATATATATATATATATATATATATATATATATATATATATATATATATATATACTCTTATTCATACGCTTTAATTTGATTATAATTATTTTGAGCAGGTTTTTAAGTTTGTAAAATATGTATAGTGCAGCTGTTCAATGTTATTCCTGTAATTTAAATTTAAAATTATAAAATATTAATAATATCATATATATCAGTTGAGTACATACGTTTCCAACCAAATAAAAGAGTTTTGCAACTGTATCTTCCGTTTCATGTTTTCAAAATTACTTTAAATATGTATAGTTTGTACTTTCCCCGTGGTAGTTGTTTCGCCAAATATAACAATCTAGGATTTCTCGATGATATCACTCCTCGTGTTCTTATACTTTTTTATATCTTTCTATGATCTTAGTTAAGATTAGAAATGAGGTCTTTTGAACATCAGGTAATTTCGGCAGTTTTCGCAAAGTTCATCAAGTATTAGGTGTTAAAATTTATCTCGTCTTTGTGTCATGAGAATTTCTTAAATAGTTGAAAATGGCTGCAAATTGAACTAGAATAACTGCTGCAACCCCAATTTGAATATCCTAATGACTATAGTAAGTGGCCATTAGAAATTTATAATAGCCTACTGACAATTATAACTACGCGTTTTTATAGGCAGGTCAAAGTTTGCAGCGGACAGAAATAAGCAAACTTTAAATGCGTGTGAATGGCCGACCTTGTGATACTTCTTCGTTAATTAAGTATTGTTTGGCTGGAATTTATTGGAAAAGGAATGGCTTCTGCGCTATTTAAAGATGGCGTCTCTTCTTTTGTTATCGTTGCCACAGAATATTGCAAAGATGAGACACTTGATGGGCTTTTCTGGGCTATGTCTCTTGAACATTTTAGAATCTTGCGTCAATGGTTAAATCAGAAAACTACGAAAAATGTTAAGTTAAAAGAGAGACTAGACCTAAAAGAAAGAAGAGGAAAAGAAATAGGAAGGACGAGAGAGTAAGCGTGAGGAAAGGTAGAGAGGAAGAACAATGTACATAGGAAAGAGATAGTGGGAGAGAGTATACAAATATACATTTATTTATTAAAATTATGATTACCATCTTCCTTATTCCAGATGTTATCTTAATACAAACACGTAGGAATCCGTCAAATTAAGAGTATTTAATCTTTTTCAAGGCGTGTAGAATTTTTGTCAAGAGTAACAACAATCTACAAATTAACTAGCAGCATGACCCGGCATTGCCCGTGCTTGATTCAAAAATCGTACGACTCATACAGCAATCGCTATCACTTGGCTTAAAATATTTTTGCGCTTCCTTGCCTTTAAAGGAGTGCCCTTTGCCGTGATGATGTTGCTACATGCCTTACTTCTTGCCTATCTCACACTGCGAATTTTTTCTAAGCTCTATACTAAACATTAAATCTGTTACGAAAAAAGAACTAAACAAAATGAACACAAAACGACCAGCTTTAAAAAAAGGACTAGTAACTGGAAAAACCGAATGAAAAAAGAATGTTAACAACAATTACTTTTTCACACCCATCCCAGTTCTGCGGAATCAGAATCAACGTTGAGTTTAAGCAAGCGAATGAGCCAATTGGAGTAAAGTGCCATGCAGATTTAAATTTTTCCCCACTTGTGGCGAATGCAGCTATCGATTTTTTTTGCATGCTAGCATGCTAGTTAACATTCGTGTCAGCCAGCTGTTGGCTCTCACGCTGGCCAATAGAATCTTCCTGTCTATTCGTGGCAGCCAGCTATAGGCTCTTACTTTGGTCAGTACAAAATGGCCGCAAACTACATGAAAACTGCCGTAGAAGCATGAAACAATCGATTATTTCCACTATCGATGGGAGTTGGGAAAATGCAAAGTTGGTCTTGGCCTTCCCACTAACTTGAAGCATGTGCATGTAAATTTTGGTGCAAATCCGTCGAAAATTGCGGCCGTGCATTCGTTACACACACACACACACACACACACACATCCTGCCTTTGATAGATATAGATAGATGTTCAAATGACATAAATTTTGAGAAACTTCATGTTTTGTGGACACACCGCTTGTCAGGGTCAGATAAAGTCAGTGGAAAAATAAGCCATTTGTACCTTTATTAATTCATTGATTACATGTTATTATTTCATACTATTAAACACTGATTATCGTCTGGTATTCATTGCTTCGCTGATATGGGATATTATTAGAACATTTGACACACACAGAACATAACGAATGAAAGAGATACAACAGGAAAGCAGAACATAACACCTGCCTAACGAACTTGTGTAAATGTTTGGCAAAACAGGGTTTAGGAGATCGAGTACAAAGGCAAAATTTACTAAGATCTACAAACGAATGGAAATTGTGAAGAGCCATGATCGCCCAACTACTTAAGGAAAACGGCGCATAGAAGAGGTTTTAATTCTTTTTTTTTTATCGCTGTGGTACCAATTCTTTGGTAACAAAGAAAAGAATACTGAACTGCTACGTAACCTTCTTTACGATGTTCGACGATTTCCTCAAAGATGAAGAAGAGACACGAGGCGACGGAGATGTGGTTCAACAGAAAGATGCTAAGGATATCATGGACCGAGCGTGTGATGTTGAAAGAATAGAAAGATCCCGTTTTTAAAGAAAGATGTAGACAATGTTGAAATGTTCAGACCACATCCAAGAAGAATAACTTTGAAGCGTGGAACGTATACTCTATCCCACATATTTAAACGGTAGTTCAATATACATGACAGATTGTGGGCACTTTGACGTGGTGTAAGGTTTAGCAAACATGTCTCGCTAGATTAATTACGACTGAATAGTGAGTTTAATCTTCACTGAGTGCTCAATAATTTCAGCCTTCTGTCACATCAAGGCTACGTTAAAAAATCATTGAGCACTTCGTAATGTAATGGTGTACAATCGTATTTCGCTTGTTCAATTACGACTGAATAGTGCGTTCGATCCTCACTGAGCGCTCCGCACTTCCGGCCTTCCTTAGAAAATCGCCATACTTTACAGACTAAGTTCGTTTTTTTTAAACAGTTTTTTACAACAGTTTTTTTTAAGTTTCTTAAACCGTTTTTTAAAACAGTTTTTAAACAGTTTTTTAAAAACAGTTTTTTAAAAACAGTTTTTTAAAAACAGTTTTTTAAAAACAGTTTTTTTAAAAACAGTTTTTTAACAGTTTGTTTTTAACAGTTTTTAAAACAGTTTTTTTAAACATTTTTTAAAGCAGTTTTTTTTTTAACTTTCCTGGCCATTGAAATAACGATTTGCAGAAGTATGTGGAATATTCTCAGTTCTTTCCAAGTGTGCTTGTTTTTTTTATTCCACTTAAATTTCTACGTTGTAATGATTTAAATCTGAAATGTCCACTGATTAGAAAGAAATAATTCCTTTTTTCATCAATGCTAACCGATCCCTGGCTTTAATGTTTTCTATTGTTACAGACATTTAGTTATTATTAAATTAAATCCCAAAATAAAAATAAAAAGATTGGACATATACAAGCACCTTGGACAGGTACTTCAAATGACAGTGCGAACACAGGCCTACTTTCAAGTTTTACCCCTTCTGCACGAATCTTAAAATCAAATTAATATCTGTCAGAAGGAATGGCATCAGGTGAAAGATTCGATTACGTATACCGGAGACGGACAATGTGTGGGGAGTTGCTACGAATTTGCTGGTTGCTACAAAAGAGGTTTTTTTTTTTAATGTTTGGAACAGGAGACAAGAAACAACAGTCAGTTGTTTCCGTTCAAATTAGTTTCGTGCTCTTGAGGATTGATGGGTTAGGAAATGAGCCAGAACTCAGCAAATTCAACACGGAAGGTCGAACAGAGGAGCAGCTATTTTAATAAGTATCACTTGCAAACTACGAACCCATCCAGTTGATAAAAAATATCTATCTTTATATGATTTATTTATCTATCGATCCGTCTTTAGAATGAGATAAAAATAGGTAGTCATTGACAGCAGTGGTAGACTTGTATTAATATATATATATATAGAAGATGTGAAGATTTGATTTCGTCAATATTCAACATGGTGTGGGCCTGGTTACGTTGGAAATCGCCCGTCGAAATCGTAGCAGTAATCTGTGAAAGTAGATACAAATTCAAAACTCTCACAGACAAAAAGGTATTCTGTGAAAGCCTGGCGGTCGGATCTTTACGTACTGGAATTTCATCGTATCCGCGGGTTTAGCCAGTCGCGGATATTAAGTATTCGGGAAATACTTGTTCTTTCAAGCACGAGTCCTAGTATAAATACTTATTGACTGATTTTATCATTGTGATATTTTGTATTATATCAGGTATTAAGAATATAATTTCTAGGGTTCGCAAATTGGAGGAGAGAGTTATCAATGATGACTCTCTGACTTTAAAACCGTGGTCATCTCCCTTTAACCCGCTCTTGTTTTATCACATAAAATTTGGGGAGGCGCGAGAAAATTTTAATTTCAAAATGAGGTCCATAGAAAAAAAAGTTTGAGAACCTCTGTCCTAGGTAATTATCTCAGCAACACATATATTCTGTCTCTTGTCCATCAACCATTGCGGCAGTGATGGTACAGGGATATGTGGATTCATGCCTTTGATAAGGGAATAAGAATTTGAAAAGAAGCAGCCTTTGTTGAAAATCATATTCAATGGGAGGCTAATGACTAATCCTAGTCGACTAGCCGTATCCCCCACCCCACCTTCACTAAATAAAAGGGAGTGTCACGAAAAGAATACAGAATTACTTTAGAATGATTCTCGTCCCCTATGGATTTCGGTAACGTAGAATGCTTACAGGAATTCTTGGCGATGCAATTTTTTTAGCGTCCATCCTAAATTGATGAATCCACAGACTCCAATCCTACTGCAGGATAACCTACATAATTCCTTGATTAAGTTTATCACTTAGACACTAAACATGTCGTGTTCCAAGCAAACAATGCATCAAATACATTTCAAGAATCACTCGTGGCTAGAGACATGGTCTTTCCACTGAACATAAAAAAAACGTTCCTTCCTTGGGATTTTGAATTCTCTTATGAGGATATCTTCGTATCTCAAGAATAAACAAAGTATCTGTATAAATTTCGGAGATGAGGTATTGTAACTATTTACTCTTCATTGTTCGAACTGTTGTTTCGACCGTGCCAATGGCCCTGTGGATAAAAGCGTTGGTTGAAGAAATACACTAACTTGACTCGGCCATATCTGAGGTGAACAAAAACTTGAAAACTTGAATTAATAAGAAAAAGAATACGTCAAGAATGTGGTAAAAAAAGATTTGAGAAAAATTTTAAAAAAATGTTTGAAGAATTTGATTAGGAAGAAATGGTGCAGAATATTAAAGAACATTGGCGAACGATATTAATATCGTTCGCCAATGTTCTTTAATAGGCAAATCACCATCTTTAATATTTTGTACTTTAACATTTTGTACTTTGATATTTTGTACTTTGATATTTTGTACTTTGACATTTTGTACTTTGATATTTTGTACTTTAATATTTTGTACTTTGACATTTTTTACTTTAACATTTTGTACTTTGATATTTTGTACTGTTGATATTTTGCACTTTAATATTTTGTACTTTGAAATTTTGTACTTTAACATTTTGTACTTTGATATTTTGTACTTTAACATTTTGTACTTTGATATTTTGTACTTTGACATTTTATACTTTCTGTAATAATAAAGATCCCTTTTCGCAAAAACACATTCTTTTTTAAATTGAGAAGAAAATAATTAAAAGGTGAAATTTTCGCTTGTGGGCCAGTATTTTGGCATGACCTTTCTTCGGCAGCTTTATGCTTAAGACACTCTATCAGCGACCATACATCACGAACAAAAATGCAATAACTTGTTTTCTGAAAAAAAAAGCATAACACCCCCGGTAAAATTAACATAATTAAGAAAAGTTTTGCCCATTTCACAAAAATCCGTTTAAAGGTGACAAATCAATGTTTTTGTCTCGATGTCATGCATATCTACTGGATAGATTTATACAAAATCTACTGTCTGTTTATATTTACATTGTTCGGATTGTTGTCCTCATCTTTATTGTTTTATTCACGACTTTTCGGCCGTTGTACAGAATCTGTCTATATATCTGAGACGAGGTGTTGTAACTATTTATGCTATTTACATTGTTCGTACTGTTGGCCTCATCTTTATTGTCATACTAGACTGCCCGTGGTCCCTTTGGGTCACTATCAGTTCAGGTTATAAAACAATGAATTTGATTTCAACATGAAAAAATATCTGTTTGAAGAAAGTTGAAATAAAAATACTTACTCTATAAACTCGTATTTTAAAATCTTATTCACTGAAAATATTTTTTTTTAAATTAGATTAACTTAAAAATAATTTTTTAATATTCCAAAAATATTTTAAAATCATCTTCACTTGAAAATATTTTTTAAATATGCCAAAAAATATTTTTAAAAATTTGAAAATATTGCTTGTTTAAAGAAGGCTGAAATATAAATGATTCCTTTCCAAACAACTGGATGAAACAGCAAAGCGGGATCGCTTTGTGTCAGTCTTTAACTTAAAAATATTTTAATTAAAAAACTGTCTGTTTGAAGAAATTTAAAATAAATAAACTTACTGTATAAAAAACATGTATTTTTAAATATTATTCACTTAAATCAAATTAATACAAATCATTATGCGCCGACGGGCGGCAGGACGTACGGTCCATGCAAGCACGCACGCATATACAGACTTTTAGTATTATATAGATTCACGACGTTTCGGCTGTTGTACGCTCCGGTTTTCTTCATGATCTATCTATATTTCTGAGATGAGATAACTATTTACAATATTTACATTCTTCGAACTGTTCCTCTCATCTTTATTGTCATGAGGTTTCAGCCGTTGTACGCTACAGTCTTCTTCGTGTGATATATGATGGAATTTCGAACCGAACATTTTATTTAGTCTACGTGGGGGGGACTTGTACTAGTTCCACCTACCACGAATCTTCTGGAGATCTCAGTTGCAGTTAATTCACTTTCGTACCTCAACTTCTCTCACCATAAATGCAGCGAAAAGGGAGATCACGGTCACCGTAAGATGGAGGGGGGCTGAAATAATAGACAGAGAACATCATTGGAAAATACGAAAATTCGGCTGGCAGCGAATCTACTTTCTCGTTATCATAGGAAGCTACTTTGTAGTTATGGATGCTTTAGTATAGGCCACGGAAATAACTGCAACAACCCAGTCAAACATCTTATGAAAGGCATAACACTGCACACAATGCTCGATATCTATATATATTCTTACACGAAACGTAAAAAAAACAACTTAATTTAAATATTTAATGCATTTTAATCTAACATTTTTTAAAATATTTATTTAGAGATTTTTTAATAAAATCCCAAGAAGAATCTGCAATGTTATTAGTCTTGACCTGGCATCTAGGCTTCAGTCACATTCCCAGCGCCGTAACGTAGCCTCCTTGTATTTTCTATAAGTCTTTTCATGGTAATTGTTCTGATCAGATTTAATCTTTGGTACCACGACTTTACGAATTTAAGCTCAGTACTAGATTGGCAGAAAGAAATGATAGGCTACTGCGGGAAGGTCTTCCGCCAACGCAGTTAGGAATCGAAAGAGACACAATCAACCAAGCATGTATCATGTATGGCACTTAAATGAGTA
Source organism: Acanthosepion lycidas (assembly GCA_963932145.1). NCBI lineage: Eukaryota > Metazoa > Mollusca > Cephalopoda > Sepiida > Sepiidae > Acanthosepion > Acanthosepion lycidas. The sequence continues at coordinate 43,962,702 of OZ010612.1, forward strand.
GGATTGCACATAGGTTTCATCATTTTACAATTAAAATGCCTAAATGTAACCGTAAGTTCTATGCTAACAGTTTCTTCTCTCGCAGTTCTTGCTTATGAAACTCTTCCGCTTTCTTGTTTCCAGACAAGTTTCTCAAGTTTTCTGTCTTCTTAATAGTTCTCTCTCTTTAATAACGTTTTCTTTTATTGTCCTCTCTCCCTAATAACGTTTTCTTTTATTGTTATCTCTCCCTAATAACGTTTTCTTTTATTGTTATCTCCCCTTAATAGCGTTTTCTTTTATTGTTCTCTCCCCTTAATAACGTTTTCTTTTATTGTTCTCTCTCCTTAATAACGTTTTCTTTTTGTCATATTCTTTCACACTCAGTAACTTCTTGCGCCTTAGTGGCTTTATTACCTTATTGCTTAAGCTGAAACGATTAAAACAATTCTCATTATTTTATTACTATTTCCTTTTATGAACCTCTAACTACCAATCACTTTTCACACATTACATTAAACATAAACTCATATCTCTTCACTATTACTTCAACTGATCCTCGTTAAAACATCGTTTCTCGTACGATCATCAAAGTTAAGCAACGTCAAGCCTTGTCAGTCCCTAGGTGGGTGACTGCTTGCGGATACCAGAGCTTGGATGTGGTAGTGGTGTAATGCATAAAGGCTCGGATTTAGAAGTCGGGGAGACGAGTTCGAATTCCAGTTGGGTACTTTATATTTACCGACGGGCACATACACTTCCCCCAGCTATGGATTAGTCGGACTTGTATCAGTAAAATCCTTATTATCTCCAAGTCTATTTCTTACAATCTTAAAATATTTTCTGTTTTTAAGTAACCTGCAAAAAATTGATAAGCCGTAAAAAAAAATCAATCAATTGATTCTTATTGTTATCTTTTTCTATTCATTTCCTTATTTTGCTTTTATATATGATGATGTGAATAAACATCGAAATATCGGCAAAATTGACCATTTCTTATTTATTTATTTATTTGGAGGGGTGAGGGAGACTAAACTAATACTAACCTTGAAGACGAAACTAATAGAGATATGGCAGTCAACAGAAGGTATTCACGACTATTTCTCTAGTAGTTTCGTCTTCATAGTTAAGATTAGTTTAGCCTCCAGCTGTATCAACTGCTATTTATAAAGTGGAGATATGCATATGACTAGAAGAACGATTTTCCTCCAGAAATTTGCGAATTTTATCAACCAGCTTTGATATTCTGATGTTCATGGTTAAAATCTCGGGATCCGAATCCACTGAGCAGTGTTCGAATTTCTGTATATATTGTTGCATTCAATTTCCAAAAATATTAGGTTGGTGCAAAAATAATGACGTAATAATGTCGTTTTTTGATGTTAAAAAATACGTCAAAAACGACATTATTACGTCATTATTTTTGCACCAATCTAATAGTCTTAGGAAATGTGTGAATTTCTTTGCCCGTCAAGTAGAATAAAAATAAAAAAAACAGGCTAGACTGAACTTTCTAGCTGTGGTTAACAGTTAATATCCTGAAAGAAGAACTCTGAACATAAAGCCATATGTGTCCCTGTTGCACTATAAGACCACAGTGTGGCTCTGTGGAGGCTATAGGCACGAGAACAAACGACCGTACCGAAGGTGAGAACTGACGGACAAAGTCAATCAAATTATTATGACGTACTAGATGCGTTCCAGAAGTTTCGAGACTTTTTCAGGAGAGACATTTATTAATATCAAAGAAGTACAACACACTAATCTCCTCCAAAGTAGAATTCTCTCATTTCAATGTACATGGAAGTTATTCAAAGTGAAGGTGTCCAGGGCCCCTGCCACAGCCCCCTTTACCTTCTCGTCCCTAAAAAAATCTCTATAGGAATTGATAGATTCACCTATCGTCAGTTTGACACCCTCCGCTATCTTCTGAATCATAGTAGACATTTATCCCTTGTTTTCTGTTTAGTTTGGGGTTTCTTGTTCTAACGTCTTTTCGTCCTTTTTAGCTCCCAGTAGTCCTTTGCGTCTTAGTGGCATTTTCACCTTGCTTGGGGTGAATTTAATTAAAAAAAAAAAGTTAAACAATAATAACAGTGAAACGAGGAATACAGAAATGTTCAATAATCATCATATATGGAGGCCCCGTTGCATAATAATTAGTTTTTGAGTCATTCGCAGGCTGTAATTATAATTAATATTTGACATAGGAGGGGCGTTCCATAAGATTTGAAACTTTTTTCAGGAGAGACATTTATTAATTTCAAAGAAGTACAAAACACTAATCTCTTCAAAGTAGAAACCTCTGACTCCAACGCACTTGCCTCACGTGAAGACCTGATGGAAGTCATCCAAAGTGAAGTTTTCCAGGACTCTTGTCACAGCCTCCTTCATCTTCTTAATGTCTTAAAAACGACTGCCAATGAGATTATTCTCAACTAAAAGTCCACAACCAAAAGTCACAGACAGCAAGGTTTGGACTGTAGGGAGGGTAAGGGACAGTTTTAATGATCATCAACCATTTTTCCTTCTGTCTGTCACTTAGCACCCCGTGAATACACTCTGCACAATTCTTGTGCACGTTCAAATCTTCATGAATAATTCTGTGTAAACCAACACCCAAACTATATGTCTTTAGAGATGCATGCCGAATGTTGTAAACTATAATTAGTTAAAAGTATTTACTAGTATTTTTCTAGTAGGTTTGAATCTGGGACTGAAGACGGCAAGGAAAAAGAGGAGACATATAAGAAAAATAATGAAAAAGAAAACAACAACAGAAAGTGAAGAAGAAAAAAAAAAGTCGGAGAACCTGAGTCGTTCCTTCCCCACCCCCAGCCCTCATTAGATGACAAAAAGGACAATTTGTGGACACATAAGAAGGAAAACAAATGTAGGGGACAATGTTGCATTCACATGCAAATTTCCATGTTATAAATAGCAGCTGACTTAACGGGAGACTAAACTAATACTAACCTTGAAGACGAAACTAATAGAGATATAGTAGTCAATAGAAGGTATTCACAACTATTTCTCTTGTAGTTTCGTCTTCATAGTTAAGATTAGTTTAGCCTCCAGCTGTATCAACTGCTATTTATAAAGTGAAGATTTGCATATGACTAGAAGAACGATCTTCATCCAGAAATTTGCGAATTTTATCAACCAGCTTCGATATTTTGATGTCCACATCCACAAGATTACCCTCACCCACATCCCTCATCGTCTCTCACATCAACTCCATCGTCCTTGAACCGCTTCCGCTAGCGGAAATCAGATTCCTGACTCATACTGGTTAATCCATTAGCAGTCTGGAGCATTTGTACCCAGTTTAACACAAAGATTTATTCCATAGCAAGCTTCCAAACTGTCTTCACGTCATGACTGTATTCTGCAAACTTGTCCGCTTTTACAAGCAGTTTGGTTTGGTTTGGTTTGGTTTGTTTTACGGCATATCAACCTCAAGGGGTTATTTAATGCCGACAGGATTTTTATTACAGGCAATATTTTCTTTTCAAATGTATTGCTGGTAATTTTTTTTCTTTCAAAAATCTATTTCTGGTAATAATTTTTTCTTCAAAAATTTATTGCTGGTAATAACTTTTTTTTACAAAGTATTTCTGATATTAAAACCTATTTTTACACTTTCATAGTGTTTTGACCCCAGTTTGGGGTTTACCTATTTTCCATAGCTGGGAAACCTAACAGGTGCTACCGCCCCGGGTCAGGGTGAACCTGGGAACACCAGCAATTACGAGGTAGTTCAACGCTCCTCAAAACCTCCTGATCAGGGGTTTTGCTGCTGGACGTAGTTTATCGTCTTACCCATGACGCCGATGTAGTTTAACGTCATACCTGAGACGGTTGGCAAGCAGTCTTCAGTATGGCATGTCCAAAGGGCTATTACAGGCGTCTTCTTTAATTTGGTATAAGAAAATTGGCAAATCAACTTATTAGAAGTAGAGTAATTATATACTAAAACTACAATAATTTATCGGCCCTGTCGGCTGGGGCTTTAGAATACGCCGACTGCGCCTCTGTAGAGGGGTAAGACCCCCCCACCCAATGAGGCGTCCTGGGTATTACGTTAAACTGCATCCAACAGCAAGGCCTCTGATCAGGAGGTTTTGAGGAGCGTGGAACCACCTCTTAATTGCTGGTGTTCCCAGGTCCACCTTGACCCGGGGTGGTAGCACCTGTTAGGGTCCCAGCTATGGGCAAATAGTGAACTCCTAGTTTTTCCAAGTCTTACACACGTCCTGGGTATGGCGATAAACTACATCCGCGTCCTGGGTATGGCGATAAACTACATCCAACAGCAAGGCCTCAGATAATGTTTTCGGAAAAATAATGTTGCTAACTATGCGTTTTTGAAACAATAATGTTGCCAGCTATACGTTTTTTATTCCATACAAAATAGGCATTTAAAATTCATATAAACTGGATTTGGCATTAAATAACCCACAGTGGTTGATATGCCATAAAACCCAAACAAACAAACAATACAATAATTTATGAAAGTCATAATTACTTCACCAAAGAATATATAAAAACATCTTGAATGCACCTCATACATTGAATCAGAGTTACTGCCATCTTTTTTTCTTTAATTTGTCTATAAAACACACACATAGATTTATATTGGTGTTCCAATAACTTGGACTGATTTTAAATGTGAATTAAATTTAAGCGTCTAATGATTTTCTTTTTCTTTCAGATTTAAACTTAAGTCTTTGGCAATTTCAACCATGGAAAGATTAACAATCAAACAGCCTGTTAAAATTATCGAAGCCTATTACGAAAATGGAAGTTCAAATTTATAAATATACGGACCAATGATTCCGCTAGCAAAAATGTACACCAAACAGTGGCCTTTTGTGGATGCAGTGGCTTTTAAACAACCTGTCTTGGATTTTCATCAGCCCAAATGCGACAATTCTGCTTATTAACGAATCCACCAAGATGAAAATAGACTTCATTACTAAAGAGGATTTTTTCGAAAAAATTTCATCGGCTGGTCTTTGACGAATGTACTGTGCTCCAAATGGTCAACAGGTTTAAGTTCTTGGGTCAGTTGAATTTTGTAAGCATGAAGAGATAACATCTTTTGTCAAAATTCGATGAAACGTTGTTGTAGAGAGGTTTAGTTCCTGCGCGCGATGAGGAACAGAGGTGTCTGGATTTTCGGTCAGATTCACGTGCACTGCAGCAATGTTTTTAGTTGAACGTCGTAAACGAGCACGCAATGGTGTTTTCCCATCTGACACCGACCCACTTTGAATTTAAGAACAATCTCTCAAATGGTACTCTCGGTTGGTCGATTATGTTGACCAAAAACATCGCGAAGTGCATGAAATGTATTTATCTTTGAACGTCCATTTTCGTAATAGGCTTCGATAACTTTAACACGTTGTTTGATTGCTAATCTTTCCCTGGTTTAAATTTCCAAACACTTAAGTTGTTAAATCTGAAAGAAAAAGAAAAATTCATTAGACGCTTAAATTTAATTCACATATAAAATCGGTCCAATTTATTGGAACACCCTATAGAAATGTAAGACAAATCCGTAATTATAGAGCGCCTATGGCAAATGTTCAAATAGACTCCATTCTTTTGTTCCACCAGTTCAACCTTCGACGCCTTTACATGTTGTGCTACTTACACTGAGTCAAACCATCCTCTTTTCCCCCATGTTTCCATATGTAAGAAGTATATTCTACTCAGCATTTTTTCCCCCAAGAACTGCATCTATGTTTAACAGATTCTTGCACAGATGCTTCCCTGAACATTTCAATCTTGACCTCTTCAAGGCAAGGTTCAGTCGTTATCTGTCCTACCAGAACTATTAATCGAACCTTGATCTAAGAAGAGTTGATCTGTGGTGACCTTAATATGTACTAAGTTAATCTTAACTTATCAAAGGAGTTTTTTTTCTACTCGGTGTCACTTCAGAAACCCCGGACACTGACATAGATGATAACCTCACAGTTGCCAAGTATAGATTCGAATATCAGCAGAAACAAAGACGTCAATACAGCTGAAGTTAGAATATGCATACACAAGACAACCAGATATCAAGAAGTCATATAAACGCCTGACCTACGAAGGGAGAAAAATTTCGTCTTGTAATATTAGATGTTATTAACGCAACATTACACATTCATATCACACACTTTTGTCATCATTAATATTGTGACTCTAACCCACTATCTTGAGTGACTCTTGAGCCTAGCATCGTTTGAAATTTAGTATAAAAAACAATACAGTAAAATAAACATTGAAGGCGATAATTAAGCTCGGAGAAAATGAAATCTTCATCTTCTATTTTCATCTCGATCAGGCATTTCCCAAATTGAAATAAGATCCGTTCTTGTGAAATGTAGAACACCCATATTTTATTTATAAATATTTTATTTTAGCTGATTACATATGAGAGATTGAAATGCAAACCACGGACCTGAATAATCCAAGATTTCAGTGATTAACTGGATAATGAGATCGAAAAAGAACAGTAAAAAAAATAAAGTAAAATTTACTGAAAGTCAAAAAAAAAAAAAAAAAAAAAAAAAAGCTGCCCGTTTTGTTTTCAAGAGATTTGGAACTGGATTTTCTGCTTTCTTTTCTCCTCAGTTATTATTCAATTTGTGACCAAAATCGGCTGTGACTCAAGAGAATGCAAATTCTGGGAGATTACGCGGTTAATTGAAAAAAAAGAAGGAAAAAAAAGGATTCCCATAGTTTCTTTTTATAATGCATTCAATTTTTATCGTTTTCTAATATTTTCAGTTCGTTACTATTTGAAAACATTGAGCTTACACATTAGTTGGCCTTGCTGGGGTTTCAATGAGATCAAGTGACGGGAATTCTTTTCACTATACCAGCACCTTCCACAGTATATCTTTATTACTTTTACTAGTTGAGTTTTAACACTAGTAGTGATTGGTGGGTTTTCAGTAAGATCAAGTGACAGGAATTCCTCTCACTATACCAGCACCTTCCCCAGTATATTTTATTATTTTTACTCATTGAATTTTCACACTAGTAATGCCAGCACCCACCTCAGTATTCATTATCATTTTTTTTTACTTTTGAGTTTTAACATTAGTAGTGATTTGCGGCTTTCAGTGGAAATCAAATGACAGCAATTCTCCTTTATGTGACGCGGCTTTCCTCTGTTTTTTCTACACATATATTTATGGCAATTGCTCTGAGGAGTTTTTTTTTTCCCTGGTTCTCCGACTACATTAACTTAAGCGTACTAATAAATTGGCACCTATGTCCCATCCGTTTACTGTTGAAATAGTTAAATGCAACGGCCACTTCTCCAACGGTTTCCTTTCTCGCACTTCCCGCTTGTGCAACTTCTTTCCGTTTACTTGCTTTTCTGATAATTATAATCTTCAAAAATTTAAATACATCCTCAATCGCTATCTTCTGTCGTCTTGAACCCCGTTCATCTTTTTCCTCAATCCCCTTATGCACAGTCTTTTCTCCCAATTTCGCTCTCTGTCACCCAACGCGTACTAGTGGCACTCCCGCCTTGTTTGGGATGAAATGATTAAAAACTCCTTAAGTATTCGTTGTAAATATCCGTCTTTACGCTGCAGTTGTATCTGGTGACTTTCCATAGAGTTTCGTTTAGAGCATCATGAAAGGTTAAACGAGAAAGAATCATAATATTCTGATTTTAGTAATACTTTTATAAAAGATGCCTTTTAATAGGGGAGTAATGAATAGTGACCCGGATTGAAGAATCGGTAGAGCCGAGTTCGAATTCCAGTCGAAGCCATTTCATTCACTTTCTTGCTAATAACCTATAAAGGTATGAATCCTCTTCTTCATTCCCCGCCTACAGCTATGGCTAAGTAGCAGAACTGACCGGATTCTATAGCCTTGGATAGCAACTGGTCGACTGTAGAAAGAAATGGCAACCTACTACGGGGAAAAATTTACCTCGTCAGTTATGTATCGAAAGATACATTATCGCCTAAGCGTGTAGCACGCATGACATCTAAGTGAGTGGTTTCAAGTCTTGTTTACATTATCATTATTATTGATTGAAAGCGGAACACGCCAGCAAATTGACGGTTGGGTACAAATATACGAAACCCAATATAACCATCATAACAGCCAGACTGATATAGGTATAGCACGCACAAGAAGCACAGCCAAATGTGCGTAATATGGTGAGAGGTTTTAATAAAAGTAGTGCAGGTGATATGCGCTTGGAAATATCCTGAGATGGTCTTCGATTAAAGGTGTTCCCAAGTATCTTATTGTGACGTCCAAGTTCCGCTCTTAATCTTATCCTTCGAACTTAAAAGCTCGATACTTTCGGCACACGACGACGATGCTCTCCTTATACCCCCGTCCATGAAAAGAATACACAATGCATCAGCCCTTAAGGGATATAGTGATATAATGGGATATGCATACACCTGAGTCCGCCCCCCCCCTCACTGGAATATGATTGGCTAGTGTCCGTCATAAATACAGACGGACGTGTGGGTACGACAGAGTTTAAATCAATGACGACGCCCATTGGACTACGCCATTGGCTATCTTATTGGTCTCCACCTATTACCTGCGACTACGATGAGCACCAGTCGATTACTCTACCGTGTACTAATTCGTTATAGTAGCCAAAACCATTTAGCTACTTCGATCAAATATAACTCTTTCCGGGACGTAGCATATAGCTAACTAGTTATAATCATATAACTGACAATCAAATTATTATTATTATTATTATTATTATTATTATTATTATTATTATTATTATTTCCCTCGATTTCTATTGTATTTCCTTCCAGAGACCTAAAGTCAGAAAGGACTTCATTACATTTTCCACTGATGATTTAATAAACAACAAAAAACTAATATCACACACATTTTACAGAGATAAAAAAAAAGTCTTCGTAATGTGTGAATTTTTTGGTATTTCTTTAAGGCATTGGCTACCAGGAATCCCTTCAATGATTCTATCGGAACCTTTTCCAAACAATCTAAAGGCTCCAACTATTGATGTCTTCATGTGCTACAATTTTAAGATTTCCACACAAAGATTATTGTATTTTGATAATTTTTTGAAGATCTTCAAAGATACATTCTGGACGATTATCTTTGATTGTCCTGTCTGTGTGTATTGTAATGCCCCATATAATTGTTCCAGGTCCTACTTCTGCAACCATCTTTGGATTATCTTCATACCAGTTTCTTACAGTTTTCTTCCAATAAAAGTTGCATATTCTCCATTATTATTATTATTATTGCCAATTTCCAAATATTTACGAGTTTCCAGCTCTTTTTGAGGGTCTGATAGGTGCGAATGTTCCTTCCTTACTTTCTTTCTTAATACAATCTCTTATTGGCGTTAAGGTTATCATCAGGAAAAATGGCATCGTTAGACGGAACTCAAAATCTGACAAAATCATTAATCAATTTCTTTTAATGTTACTTATCTTGCCTGAATTCTCCTGTCTTGCATACCACATAAATCATTCTCCTGCGACTATCTTAAGAAGCTTTGCTATAGCAACTCAGTATTTAGTATGGGCGATAAGAAAATTGAACATAGAATAGGCAGTGCTAGGGATAGTCTTTCCCAACGCCGCAAGCTGCCACAAGTACAGCG
>OZ010612.1:43974811-43979811 GCA_963932145.1 Acanthosepion lycidas
TGTATTTGGATGCATAATTTTATGTGCATGAGTGCAGCTGTATGGGGAAATGGGGACCTACTTTGGGAGCGTCCTTGTTTATTCACAATTTAGTTTCGTTACTGTCGTCGTCATTATAGCGGTGCTAATATTGTTCCATTGTTCCGTGCCGTTTCCCCAGAAGCTGTTTTCTTTCGCATTTCAACAAGAGTTACACCCACCATTAAAAATAAAAAAAAATATTGAAACAAATATGTTCACTTTCAATATGTCTTTAAGTAGGTCTTTGCAATCTCTCTTCCAAAATAACCCATCAGTCGCTTATGTGCCACGAGTGATACACGGTTATGCGATCATTTGTCTTTCGATACATGACTGACAAGGCAGTAGTTTGCCATTACTTTCTGCGGTAGACCAGTTGCCATCCAAAGCTATAGAACTCGATCTGTCCTGCTATTTACCAATAGCTGGGAAGAGGAATCATACCTTTCCCAAGGGTATTAGCACGTAAGTGAATGTAATGGATTCGACTGAAATTCAAACTCGGCTCTCCGATTCCTCAATCCGAGCCGCTATCCATTACTCCTCCGGGAAAATCTAGAAGAGGATTCATAACTTTCCCAAGGTTATTAGTACGTAAGTGAATGTAATGGATTCGACTGGAATTCGAACCCGGCTCTCCGATTCCTCAATCCGAGTCTCTATCCAAATGGACATATATATATTTTACCAGATTGTTTTAGGGATAAAGAGGATATAAATCCAGGGAGATCGCAATGTAGGCTTCAGGACATTATAATAATAACAATAATAATAATGATAATAATGATAATAATGATAATAATAATAATAATAAAGAAGGAAACTGTAATTATTCATTTCGATTAATAATAATTAAAGTTTAAAGTTCTTTTCTATATTATATATATATATATATATATATATATATATATATATATATATATATATATATATATATATACACTGGACGTCAGAGCAAACAGTTCGTTGCCAAATGTACTTATTATTATTATTACTATTAAACGATGTAAACCAATTAACAAATAAGAAAATAACAAATTCTTAAAGTTATCAAGTTATCGTTAAATATAAATAAATAATAGAGAAAGAAATCGACTATACTGGACCAACAGGAATGAGTAAACAAAATTTGGTGGTCTATAAGGTCGTTAGAGAAGCCGTTGTTGATTGGTAATGTTAAGAACTTAATAATATAGACCACCAAATTAGACTATTTCTCACCAAAGCAACTAATAATGACACATCCAAAAATCACTTACACATTTATTACAAAAACAAAATGCATATTAATTACAAACAAGACGAATCTTCTCTAAGGCATATTATAAAGAAATATACTACCCCAACTGACCCGAATAAAAAAATCAAATTAACTATCATAAAAAATTTAAGACAGCTGACCTTATCCTCAAAAATAACAACACACACACACACACACACACACACACACACACACACACACACACACACACATATATATATATATATATATATATATATATATATATATATATATATATATATAAAATATATAAATATAAAGCCGTAGATAAATCTATAAAATACTTAAAATCCTTGGAAAAACTTTCTGACTGACAGCTCACAGCCAAATTAGTTAAATATAGAGCTACATTGGATGTAGTTGCTGGCTATGCGAGAGGTTTGGTCTTAGAAGGAGGTAGAGTAATACTTTGCGTTTTTATTGCACGTAACAAAAATTACAAAGTGGATGAATGTATTGATGTGACCAGTAAATTGTGTCACCATTTTGTAAATTGCCTTACTATTTTGCATCATTTTCAGGTATGGTAGTGACAATCTTCTTACTGATAAGACGAGTTTGTGGATTGTGCAATTGATTTACAACATTTAAATTTTAAAAAGAAATACAGAAAGAAAGTAGCAGTTAGCCATATGATCCTTTTGTCTACTGCTGCGCTGACAGAATTATTATATAAGGGAAACCCCCAAAACTAACACTAACCACTTTTGACTTCCCTCTTCTAAAGTGAGAAGTCACGTTCCGAGACGTGATCTTTTCGATGACTAAAAACGTTTTCACATTCACCATTTTTCATTGTCTATCAACCGTCACTTCATGACGTCGGCGGTCATGATTTTCGGCAATTCAATGTGTTTTGCAGCTCTTAACTTTTGTCTTTCTGTTATCTTACCTTGGGAAAGACGTCGGAAGTAAGTACTGAGGACAAATCCAGAGTCGCTAAGTTATGTTCACGTTCGTTCTGACAACTTCTACGGTGACACCGGTGCCAGGCTCTATTGACCTCAGCTTCTACCTTAGACAACTTCGGTGGCGTGGAGGTGGGAAACGTTCTGCATGGGCAACCGCTGATCTCCCATAAAACCCTAGCCAGGCGCTCCCTGGAGAGGACACCCTACCGTTGCCTCACCGCAAAACCAAAACACGTGAAGCACCAGTCTGCTGACGGCAGGATTCCGAAGATACGGGGAACTGGCGGCCGGCAAGAGCGCGCGGGGGTACCCTCATCTTCGCTTCAAAGACGTCTTCAAAATGACTTGAGGGCGATGGACATAGATATCCGGAGGTGGAAACGTGATTTACACTGAGGGTTGAAATTGAGGCTTGCCGCCGGGGTGAAGCGTCGTCGATGGAAAGAAAACGTGAGCGTGTACAGCCATAACAGTTGCTGCGCCGCCATCAGCAGCTGAAGCATAACTCTTTGGGCGCAGATCTATCGTCTCTCGAGACCGACAGATGACACAGAATTAAATTATAATTATCTCTCTTAAACATTGTTACGCCATTCATTTCCTCAAATTCACAAGGTAGTTCATGCGTTGTTTTCTTTTCTTTTAGTTGTCTTCAATATGCCCTGTGAGTATTAAATTTTACAAACCCTCCTTCCTCATTATGTGCTCTAGAAATCTCAACTGTCTCATCTTGATGTTAAATATAAGTGTCCTTTTTGTTTCCATTTTCATTAAAACGTCGTGGTAGCTCCCATGTTCAGGGCATAGTATGCTCAGCATCCTTCTGTAGAACCACATTTCTGTTGTTTCAAGTCTCTTCTTCATCTGTGAGGAGATTGTCCAGTATTTACTGCCAGAGAGGAATATTGATATCGTAAAACATTTGACTATTTGTTTGTTTGTTTCTTTCAAACGATTTGTCCTGTTTCTTTCTTTCAAACGATTTGTCCTGTTTCTTTGCTCTCCCAACGCGCTTTTGGATTTCAGTGTTGCATTTTCCGTTCTCTGATAAAACACTGCCAATATATTTAAAATGTTTTTTTGTCTTTTTATGTTCCAATTTGTAATTTTCATGTTGGGCTGTTTCTTAAACATCAATTTCAAGAAGACGGTATAAAAAGGTTGTTAATTTTTTTCACTTTATGAAACAATTCGCGTTATTCAACATAAAAAATGATGTTCATTAAGAACTTTGTGCATTTGTTTTGAAAACAAAACATCTTTTATTCTTTCTTTAAAGAAATTGTATTATAAATCTTCGCTATTTCAATTTTGTCTTTTAATAGCAGTTGGTACAATTTGTTTCAAAGACATTTTTTTACTAAATCTTTCATTTGCATATTTTCCACTAATTATCTCTTATGCTCTTCTCTTGTATATTTTACTTCACAAATTGCTTGTTATTGAATATTTTATTTTTAAAAAAATGCTACTCTAATTAAAAAGAAAATAATTTACTAAAAGTTCGAAAAGTATTCATCGCAAGATCATCTACAATAAATTTGAGTCCAGTTTCTCATATTTCCCAGCAGGTCATCTACGATCATAATGTAAAATATTTAATAATAAAAATGATGGAAACGAAACTAAGTTAAAAACATATATAAAAAAAAAACATTTAAATTTTCAGCGCCCTTTTTCTTTCGTGCGCTTGAATCAAATGTAAAACATCAATTTAATCCGATAATTTGCTAAATGACAAAACACATTACACGAAAACTTATTCTATTTTATCATAGTTTTTTTATCAAATATTATCTATCTATATATAAAATTCTGTGACTACTGTTAGTCCATCCGTCATGCCCGCTAAAATAGCCATACATTGACCGATCAAAACCAAATTTTGGGGAGAAGTGCTAACAGGTAAGGAACGCAGAGATAAAAAAAAAAATAGTTAAATATTCTTCTCTTGCTGATAGAATTTTTACTCCTGTGGCAGCGGAGACTTCTGGGGTTATTGGCTCTCGTTCAATGGATTTCCTTCGGAGGATTGGCGCGATTGCATCTCGATTAAGGGACGAGCCTCGCGAAACGGAGTGGCTCTTGCAGCGTGTCTCACTGGCGATGGTTCGAGGTAATGCTTTCTCCATCATTGCGGCTGGCAGAGGATAGCAAAAATTGTTTATAGTTACTTTGTTCTGGATTTGTCATCAGTGGTCAACTGAACTTGTTTTGTTTCAATAAATTTATTCACAAATTCAAATATGGTTACGTCATAAAATTAAGCAAGAAACATTCAAATATGTTCACTTCATAATATAACGACATTTAAATACGTGTACTAAAATTAACGGTTTTAGTGATAAAAATAATTTCAAGGCCATTTCGATGTGGTGTAATGGTTAGCAAGCTTGTTCTCGCTAGAAACAATTACGATTGAGTAGTGAATTTGATCACCACTTTGTGCTCCACACTTTCTGCCTTGCGCCAGAAAATCATTTTACCACTTCTGCGTGGTATAATATTTAGCAAGCTTGTCCCGCTAGAACGGAGAAGTGAGTTCGATACTCACGGGATGCCTTGTGTCAAATCTAATCTACGCTTAGAAAATAACCATCTCGAATTAAAAAGACCTATTAAAAAGAAAGAATGGTATCTACTTGTGCGTGTGTAATAGTAAACAGGCGATGTACACCGTTCGAACACCGTCATACTCTCGTCCCAAATCCTTTACAGCATTGGCATCAAATGAAAACGACCAGAAGTGGGAATATCAATTCACAAAGCTGGGATGAACTGGCACC
>OZ010612.1:43989811-44109811 GCA_963932145.1 Acanthosepion lycidas
GTAGTGCCATATATATATATATATATATATATATATATATATATATATATATATATATATGGATAAATGGACACTGACATTTCATTTTAACAGATATATTTACCAAAATTACAAAAAATATCTTGAAATACTGAACAGTAAATTTATTCAATAAAGTCGCCATTGGCTCCAACGACGGTCTGCAGACTACTTCGGAATCTTCTGCGACTCCTCTGAACGGTCACCTTGTTTAAGTTGATGAATGCTGCCATAATCATTGCCTTCAGTTACAAGGAGTTTTGTTTCTCTCTCGCTCAGCTGCGTTTCACACATAATCACCATTGGGCTTCTTCAGTCAACACTGCCTTCTTCAGTCGACTTCCGTTCATCTTTGGTGTTACAAGGACTTTTGTTGATTTGATCTTTTGATCAACTGAGCCTCACACATAATAATCAAGTCCGGGGAGTTGGGTGGTTAGATGTAAGGCGTGATGTGATCGCAGAAATTGTCTACTTGTGTGGCATTATAGAGAGTCCTGTTGCCAGACACAGGTTCTTCCAGCAGTCACGACCTTCACCCAGGGCAGCACTACCTCCTCAATTTACTCGATGTAGGTCTCCGTGTAGAGTGTGAGGCCCTGTGAAAAGATGAATGGAAGCATAACGTCCCCATCACTAGCGATCACTACAAACACGTTCGTAATCACCGTTAGAGTCATCCCACTCTTTCCAAATCCTCCGCACTGTCCTTTGATTGACAGCCAAACACACTGAAATGTCCGTACTGAAACTTCCGGCGCGAATAGCATGCAGTGCAGCATGGCGTTTCCAAATTTCTGGCGGTTTGAATTGCATCAGGATACTCATTTTCTCAGAGCCGGCGCCCAACTGGCCCTAATATCCTGTAGAGTTGACAAAATAAAATATAAATAATGCGCATGCGTGAAATTCAGAATAAAAATGTCGGCAGTTTACCCATCGCAACCTGAATATGTGTGCATGCGTGTATGTACATGTGTGTGTGTAGATATACGTGCATGTGTAAACATCACTGACGTATTCTGCATCTTGTATACGAGGGAATTGTCAGTTGGCTACCATATAATGTTTTGATCTCAGGTGCTGAGAAACGAACAAAGAAAAACTTTAAATCTATGAAAAATGGTAAATAAACATTTCTTTTTCGTTGCCAGCGAACAAAAAAAATCATTTTCTTCGCAGGTGAAAATGCTTTACTGATATTAAGAAAGTCAAATCAATAAGGATTTTTCTTTTATTTATATTTTGCTTTTTTCATGAACAGAAGTGCAGGGTAGTTGACTGTTTCCAATCGGGGTACACTTTTCATGAGGATATAATTGTTGCTATTTCGGATGCTGATTCTCTAGGCATAATGCCAAGAGTTAACCATTATCTTCATAATCTTCTTTCTTAATTCCTCCTGTTAAATTCGAAATGAGAAGTGATTTTAGCTGCATATTTAATATAGCACATTAACACACACACAAGCACACATACATACATACATACATACATATATATATATATATATATATATATATATATATATATATATATATATAACATTAGGCAGCATATAATTTATATACAAAGAAATAATCACACATAGAATCAATCAGCAATATTAATGCTGTTATTGGCGACATCCATCGCTAGTAGTGTATAATGTATACATTAAAATACTGTTAATCCATCTTTCGGTCGACAAACAATTATTTAGTCTTCAAGTGTTTGATTTTATAAGGAAAACATATGCCTGACGATGAATAAAGGATTATTCAAAAGTACTTGCATTTTAAAAACATATAAACTGGAAACAACAGACAACAGTTTTATAAATGAGGATCACGTCACTCTATGGATTAAAAGTATTTTAATGCATACATTATACACTACTAGCGATGGATGTCGCCAATAATAGCATTAATATTGCTGATTGATTTTATGTGTGATTATTTCTTTGTATATATATATATATATATATATATATATTAAAGAAAAACAGACCACTTTAAGGTTCCATTATAATAATGTATATCACCAGAGCCCTTTTAAAGGACGCCGGATCATCAGATAGCACTTCCAATGAAAAACTTGGTAATCCATATGGAACCTGAGAACTCATACGGATTACCAAGTTTTTCATCCAAATGTTCTTCAGCGAAAAAATAGAAAAATGCTCTGATTGCTGACATATATACATTCACGAGACATTCACGAGAAATTTTCGCTACACTTCCGATCTTTGAATTTCAATATACAAATGCGTATGTATATAGACAACAGCACATATATACATACATATGTCAAGTCCCATACTGTCCACATATGTTTATGTCTGTATGAGCCCCGGCGGACGAGCGAGTGTGTATGTGTGTCTGCGTACCTCATCGGGTGTACGGACATGCATCTATGTTTGCGTTAGCATGAGTGACATCACGATGACGATCCCCCCACTTCCATAATAACACCAATACACGTAATCTAGATAAATTCAAAATTAAAAAAAAAATTAATCAGTTTGCCTGACAATCGCAAAAGCGTAAAACCCAGGGTCACAAACTCACATCAATCCAACCATGTATATATATATATATATATATATATATATATACAGGATTAATAAAATTTGTCACTTAGCTGATTGCTGTTATTTTAAGCATCCCGTGTCTACAGTCTCGTAGACGGGGCCTCCAGCAATCGCTCCAACCACTCATCAGGAGATACTAGCAATTAACTGCTTATTTTCTTGTTTTCCGTCACTTTTATATTGAGTTGAAAATATTGAAAATGCACTTTTCCTAGGTATAAAGTTGATTTTTTTCCACTTTTTATTTTATTGTATGTGTGCGCGCATGTGTGTGCGTTGCGTTCAGGTGCGCACGTGCATGCACCCGCCTGCGCGCATGCATATATATGTGTATGTTTAGAATATGTTGATATATATATATATATATATATATATATATATATATATATATATATATATTAGGTTGGTGCAAAAATAATGACGTAATAATGTCGTTTTTGACGTTAAAAAATACGTCAAAAAACGACATTATTACGTCATTATTTTTGAACCAATTTAATATATATATATATATATATATATATTACATGAAATCGATTAATATACTAAAAGTATAAAAAAGATACATCGCTCTAATATTACGAAATTAGGATCAAATATACTAAATATATTTTATAAATAAAACCGTTAAGTGAGAAAGTGATACATTAAAAAACTGATATCACGTGTAATAACACAATATTTAGAAAATGACGAATGTCTTATGAAAGCTTGAAAATGATCAAATATTTGACCATTTATACAATAACACGGACCAGAAACCAGGAAACTGATCTGAAATATAGAATAAATAATAATGAATACAAATATAGAATAAATAAACAATAAATCCTTACCCACCTCCCACACACACGTGTGTGTGTGTGTGTGTGTAGAATAAATTTCTTTTGTTGAACATCTCTAGATTGCACTTCACGAGATCATATTTACTCCTCTGAAAAGATCACGTGACTAAATAACATCTAACATTACAAATTAATATTACTTACTTATATTATCTATCTATCTATCTATACACACACACACACACACATATATATATATATATATATATATATATATATATATATATCAATCTGTTCATTATCTATCGAGCTATCTTTGTCTCTCCCTATATATATGTGTGTGTGTGTATGTGTGTGTGTGTATCGATATCAGTCACTTCGTATCTATCTATCTACCTCATTTTGTTCAGATCTCTCTCCCTCTTTCTCTCTCTCTCTCTCTCTCTCTCTCTATATATATATATATATATATATATATATATATATATATACAGAGAATGAGAGAGAGAGAGAGAAGCAAAAATGAAATTGATTTTATAATTGCTAACAAAACCAGTACCGTTAATGATGCAACCTTTGTAACAAACTAAAAAAAAAAAAAATATAGGAACCTACCATATAATAGCAAATTGCAAAATCGAAGTTTTGACTTTAAAATTGTGCAAAACAAAATGATTTGATAATGGAAAACATGTTTTGATAAGGTCAGAGAGGACATCACCGAATTTCAGATAGAAATAAAAACACAGAACCCAAAATTAGTAGAAATATGAAAACAACGTAAAATAAAAAATTGGCAATTATAATTAATGGCAGCAGCAGACAGAAAAGAGATCAGTGGAAATAATCATTTTTTAATGCGATTTATCTTCAGGATATTGGCGATCTTCGCTTTCCACAGACTCTTTTTCATTGTTTTCTGTGAACTGTCATGCATTCTTGCGAAATTTACTGAAATAATTTCCCAGATTGGAATTCATTGTTTTCCTTCTCTTATACTGGTTACCAAGGAATGTTCTAGAGCCTATCTTACTTTGCTATTAATCTATCGCTGGTGGCAGAAGAGACGGATTTATTTATTTCCAAAAGGCGAAAGTGAAACGATAAGAAAGGGAAATATATAAAGAGGACATGAAATATGATAGAAAAGCAAAAATCTGAATATATTAAGATAAAACGGAAAATAGAGAATTAAAATAAACAATGAAAAGACACAATGAGACCAAAAAAAAATCGAGTAGAAACCGTCAAGAAAAGGATGTGCTTGAAAGAAACTCGATCAGAAACCAACATAGATAAAGGCCAATTGCTTCCCTTGAAAGGCAGAAACGTACAATATAGGGAAAGTTTATTAAGAATAACCGATCAAAGGCAAGACTCTCCGAAATAAATACATCAGGATTTACTCCGATAGGTACTAGCACCTTTAAGGTAATTGCAAATGAACTGATGGTTTGGAAATGTGAAATACATAAAACTATCAGGTAGAGATGGCACAGAAACAGATATTTTGAAAGATGAAGGCGAATAATTCCGCAACTATTTATGAAGGTCACGCAGAAAAATAACGAAAAACTAGTGAAATTAAGTCCAGGAATAGTAATCTAACTTTTTAAATAGAATAGTAAATAAAGTAACAGTAAATAAAGACCTTGGCAACTATCACCCGATCACATTGCAATCGAATATAGATGAAAATTTGTATCAAAATACATGCAAACAGAATAACAAATAAGCTAGATGAAAATCAGTTACGTGCTATATTTTAAGAATTTGTAATCAATAATAGAATACCTACCAATAATTGATCATCTGATAGCAAAGGAAAAACAAAACATCATATAGAAAAACCAATTTGTTTAGCATTAAATGACTAGGAAAAAGCATTTGACTCATTTGAACACTCGATAGTGTTTAACATATTACTAGAACATGGGTATTTAGGAAAGCCCTTAAGATTATATTTGAAAAGTGTTCTGGAATTATTTAACAACTCAGATTGTATAAAGTTTTAAAAAAGTGTGATGATATAATTTCAGTTAAACTCTTTATAATAAATATCTCCCGGAAAACGAACTGGTAAAAGATGGATAATATTTAAGACATCTATGATTTAAAGATGGTATTTTACTAATATCAGAATAATGAGATGAATTAAAATAAATCTTAAATGACTTAAATAGGTCATATCTCAATATAGGTTTAAAAGTGAACAGTCAAATAAAAAAAATAAACAAGATGTTCACTTGTAATGTTACAAAAATACCATCAAAATTAGAAGTGAAAAAGCCAGGAAGAAACAAACTTAAGACAAGAGCTACCATTAAAGAAACACAACACGAAAATGAAATGAATCGTAGGTTGGAAGGGATTAAATTAAAACAGATAAAATAAAGTATAGTATAAAATATATTAGGTTGGTGCAAAAATAATATCGTTTTTGACGTATTTTTTTAACGTCAAAAAACGATATTATTTTTGCAACAACCTAATATTAGGTTGGTGCAAAAATAATATCGTTTTTGACGTATTTTTTTAACGTCAAAAAACGATATTATTTTTGCAACAACCTAATATTAGGTTGGTGCAAAAATGATATCGTTTTTGACGTATTTTTTTAACGTCAAAAAACGATATTATTTTTGCAACAACCTAATATTAGGTTGTTGCAAAAATAATATCGTTTTTGACGTATTTTTTTACGTCAAAAAACGATATTATTTTTGCACCAACCTAATAGTATAATACCATTCCATGTATAACGTAAGTGTGCAAAATATGTTAAATTAAAAAACTCAAAAATAACAACAATAAAAAAAAAAATGTCTCCCACAAACAAAAATCAGTAGAAAAAGCAATGCTGGTGTTATACCAGAAAAATCATCAATGTAACTAAAATACAGGTGGGAAGAAGTCATAACAAGAAGAAAGGATGATAGATGGAGAACGAGGTTGGTTGATTGGTCAGAAACGCAACAGGAAAAAAGTTAGAAAATATAAATAGATAGGTTTGGTGGTTAAGACATGCTAGACAAAGGCAGAGTTGTGGTCATTATAGAGGATTTTAGAACAGCATTTGTCCTGAGTTGAATGGACAAGTACTAATCTCTCTTTCTTTCTTCATTTCTTTCTTTCTCTCTCTCTCACACACACATACATATATATATTTTGTGTGAATGCTGATACTTTTTTCTCTTTCTCTAGTCAAGTTAATACCTACAGTTTCATTCGTTTTCAATATTACTGTCGAATTTTATTATCAGTTCACAAAAGTAGAAAAATTATCGATCAAGCCTTTTTTCCTGCATATGTCAGTTGCAAATACCTTCTGCTCATTGATCGAACTGAAATGAGAAAGAAAGAAAGAAAGGAAATGAAAATGGCGGAGAAATTGGTGACCTTGTTCTCATTTTGATTTCTTGATTTTTTTAGCGATTTTTCCCATTTTTTTCTTCTCTCGGAATTGGCTGCGACTCCAAACACAGTAAAAATGGCCTCTGAAGAATGGAAATTAGTTTTTTCTGAGACTGAGAAGCGGTCAGCAGAATTGAAAGTACTAACTGGAGCAAAAAAATCGTTTTAGAATTTGGAAGAATCAATTTCCGAGAAAGATTTTTCTTTCTTTCTCTCTCGCTCTCTTTCTTTCTTTTTTTTAATATTTTACTTGTTTCTTTCTTTCTTTCTTTTATAGTCACTTTCTTTCTTTCTTTTATGGTCTCCTCATTTCTTTATTTCTTGTATAGTCTTATTCTTTCTTTTTCCTTTCTTTTATATTTTTCTTTCTTTCTAGTATAGTTTCCATCTTTCTTTCTTTCTATCTTTCTTTTATATTCTGTCTTTCTTTTTTCTTTCTTGCTTTCATAGTCTCCCCATTTCTTGTATAGTCTCATTCTTTTTTCATTCTTTTTCATTCTTTTATATTTTTCTTTCATTCTTTTATAGTTTGCTTCTTTTTCTTTCTTTTATAATCTCCTGCTTGTATATACACATTCGCTTTTTTCTTTCGGGTATAGACACATTCCCTTTTTTCTTTCGTCTATATTCTCATTCTCTTTTTCTTTCTTTTATAATCTCCTTCTTGTATAGACTCATTTTCTTTTTTCTTTCCTGTATAGTCACATTCTCTTTTTCTTTCTTTTATAATCTCCTTCTTGTATAGACTCATTCTCTTTTTTCTTTCGTGTATAGTCTCATTCTCTTTTTCTTTCTTTTTTAATCTTCTCGTATAGACACATACTCTTTTTTCTTTCGTGTATAGTCTCATTCTCTTTTTCTTTTTTTTATAATCTCCTTCTTGTATAGACTCATTCTCTTTTTTCTTTCGTGTATAGTCTCATTCACTTTTTCTTTCTTTTATAATCTCCTTCTTGTATAGACTCATTCTCTTTTTTCTTTCGTGTATAGACTCATTCTCTTTTTTCTTTCGTGTATAGACTCATTCTCTTTTTTCTTTTGTGTATAGACTCATTCTCTTTTTTCTTTCGTGTATAGACTCATTCTCTTTTTTCTTTCGTGTATAGACTCATTCTCTTTTTTCTTTTGTGTATAGACTCATTCTCTTTTTCTTTCTTTTATAATCTCCTTCTTGTATAGACTCATTTTCTTTTTTCTTTCGTGTATAGTCTCATTCTCTTTTTCTTTCTTTTATAATCTCCTTCTTGTATAGACTCATTCTCTTTTTTCTTTCGTGTATAGTCTCATTCTCTTTTTCTTTCTTTTATAAACTCCTTCTTGTATAGACTCATTCTCTTTTTTCTTTCGTGTATAGTCTCATTCTCTTTTTCTTTCTTTTATAATCTCCTTCTTGTATAGACTCATTCTCTTTTTTCTTTCGTGTATAGTCTCATTCTCTTTTTCTTTCTTTTATAATCTCCTTCTTGTATAGACTCATTCTCTTTTTTCTTTCGTGTATAGTCTCATTCACTTTTTCTTTCTTTTATAATCTCCTTCTTGTATAGACTCATTCTCTTTTTTCTTTCGTGTATAGTCTCATTCACTTTTTCTTTCTTTTATAATCTCCTTCTTGTATAGACTCATTCTCTTTTTTCTTTTGTGTATAGACTCATTCTCTTTTTTCTTTCGTGTATAGACTCATTCTCTTTTTTCTTTCGTGTATAGACTCATTCTCTTTTTCTTTCTTTTATAATCTCCTTCTTGTATAGACTCATTCTCTTTTTTCTTTCGTGTATAGTCTCATTCTCTTTTTCTTTCTTTTATAATCTCCTTCTTGTATAGATTCATTTTCTTTTTTCTTTCGTGTATAGTCTCATTCTCTTTTTCTTTCTTTTATAATCTCCTTCTTGTATAGACTCATTCTCTTTTTTCTTTCGTGTATAGTCTCATTCTCTTCTTCTTTCTTTTATAATCTCCTTCTTGTATAGACTCATTCTCTTTTTTCTTTCGTGTATAGTCTCATTCACTTTTTCTTTCTTTTATAATCTCCTTCTTGTATAGACTCATTCTCTTTTTTCTTTCGTGTATAGTCTCATTCATTTTTCTTTCTTTTATAATCTCCTTCTTGTATAGACTCATTCTCTTTTTTCTTTTGTGTATAGACTCATTGTCTTTTTTCTTTCGTGTATAGACTCATTCTCTTTTTTCTTTCGTGTATAGACTCATTCTCTTTTTTCTTTCCTGTATAGACTCGTTCTCTTTTTCTTTCTTTTATAATCTCCTTCTTGTATAGACTCATTCTCTTTTTTCTTTCGTGTATAGTCTCATTCTCTTTTTCTTTCTTTTATAATCTCCTTCTTGTATAGATTCATTTTCTTTTTTCTTTCGTGTATAGACTCATTCTCTTTTTCTTTCTTTTATAATCTCCTTCTTGTATAGACTCATTCTCTTTTTTCTTTCGTGTATAGTCTCATTCTCTTTTTCTTTCTTTTATAATCACCTTCTTGTATAGACTCATTCTCTTTTTTCTTTCGTGTATAGTCTCATTCTCTTTTTCTTTCTTTTATAATCTCCTTCTTGTATAGACTCATTCTCTTTTTTCTTTCGTGTATAGTCTCATTCTCTTTTTCTTTCTTTTATAATCTCCTTCTTGTATAGACTCATTCTCTTTTTCCTTTCGTGTATAGACTCATTCTCTTTTTTCTTTTGTGTATAGACTCATTCTCTTTTTTCTTTCGTGTATAGACTCATTCTCTTTTTTCTTTCGTGTATAGACTCATTCTCTTTTTTCTTTCGTGTATAGTCTCATTCACTTTTTCTTTCTTTTATAATCTCCTTCTTGTATAGACTCATTCTCTTTTTTCTTTCGTGTATAGTCTCATTCACTTTTTCTTTCTTTTATAATCTCCTTCTTGTATAGACTCATTCTCTTTTTTCTTTTGTGTATAGACTCATTCTCTTTTTTCTTTCGTGTATAGACTCATTCTCTTTTTTCTTTCGTGTATAGACTCATTCTCTTTTTTCTTTCGTGTATAGACTCATTCTCTTTTTTCTTTTGTGTATAGACTCATTCTCTTTTTCTTTCTTTTATAATCTCCTTCTTGTATAGACTCATTCTCTTTTTTCTTTCATGTATAGACTCATTCTCTTTTTCTTTCTTTTATAATCTCCTTCTTGTATAGACTCATTTTCTTTTTTCTTTCGTGTATAGTCTCATTCTCTTTTTCTTTCTTTTATAATCTCCTTCTTGTATAGACTCATTCTCTTTTTTCTTTCGTGTATAGTCTCATTCTCTTTTTCTTTCTTTTATAATCTCCTTCTTGTATAGACTCATTCTCTTTTTTCTTTCGTGTATAGTCTCATTCTCTTTTTCTTTCTTTTATAATCTCCTTCTTGTATAGACTCATTCTCTTTTTTCTTTCGTGTATAGTCTCATTCTCTTTTTCTTTCTTTTATAATCTCCTTCTTGTATAGACTCATTCTCTTTTTTCTTTCGTGTATAGTCTCATTCACTTTTTCTTTCTTTTATAATCTCCTTCTTGTATAGACTCATTCTCTTTTTTCTTTCGTGTATAGTCTCATTCACTTTTTCTTTCTTTTATAATCTCCTTCTTGTATAGACTCATTCTCTTTTTTCTTTTGTGTATAGACTCATTCTCTTTTTTCTTTCGTGTATAGACTCATTCTCTTTTTTCTTTCGTGTATAGACTCATTCTCTTTTTCTTTCTTTTATAATCTCCTTCTTGTATAGACTCATTCTCTTTTTTCTTTCGTGTATAGTCTCATTCTCTTTTTCTTTCTTTTATAATCTCCTTCTTGTATAGATTCATTTTCTTTTTTCTTTCGTGTATAGTCTCATTCTCTTTTTCTTTCTTTTATAATCTCCTTCTTGTATAGACTCATTCTCTTTTTTCTTTCCTGTATAGACTCATTCTCTTTTTCTTTCTTTTATAATCTCCTTCTTGTATAGACTCATTCTCTTTTTTCTTTCGTGTATAGTCTCATTCTCTTTTTCTTTCTTTTATAATCTCCTTCTTGTATAGATTCATTTTCTTTTTTCTTTCGTGTATAGACTCATTCTCTTTTTCTTTCTTTTATAATCTCCTTCTTGTATAGACTCATTCTCTTTTTTCTTTCGTGTATAGTCTCATTCTCTTTTTCTTTCTTTTATAATCACCTTCTTGTATAGACTCATTCTCTTTTTTCTTTCGTGTATAGTCTCATTCTCTTTTTCTTTCTTTTATAATCTCCTTCTTGTATAGACTCATTCTCTTTTTTCTTTCGTGTATAGTCTCATTCTCTTTTTCTTTCTTTTATAATCTCCTTCTTGTATAGACTCATTCTCTTTTTTCT
The DNA here is from genome assembly GCA_963932145.1 of Acanthosepion lycidas. Lineage (NCBI taxonomy): Eukaryota > Metazoa > Mollusca > Cephalopoda > Sepiida > Sepiidae > Acanthosepion > Acanthosepion lycidas. Next base: position 44,000,933 of record OZ010612.1, read on the forward strand.
TTCGTGTATAGACTCATTCTCTTTTTTCTTTTGTGTATAGACTCATTCTCTTTTTCCTTTCGTGTATAGACTCATTCTCTTTTTTCTTTCGTGTATAGACTCATTCACTTTTTTCTTTCGTGTATAGTCTCATTCACTTTTTCTTTCTTTTATAATCTCCTTCTTGTATAGACTCATTCTCTTTTTTCTTTCGTGTATAGTCTCATTCACTTTTTCTTTCTTTTATAATCTCCTTCTTGTATAGACTCATTCTCTTTTTTCTTTTGTGTATAGACTCATTCTCTTTTTTCTTTCGTGTATAGTCTCATTCTCTTTTTTCTTTCGTGTATAGACTCATTCTCTTTTTTCTTTTGTGTATAGACTCATTCTCTTTTTTCTTTCGTGTATAGACTCATTCTCTTTTTTCTTTCGTGTATAGACTCATTCTCTTTTTTCTTTCGTGTATAGTCTCATTCACTTTTTCTTTCTTTTATAATCTCCTTCTTGTATAGACTCATTCTCTTTTTTCTTTTGTGTATAGACTCATTCTCTTTTTTCTTTCGTGTATAGTCTCATTCTCTTTTTTCTTTCGTGTATAGACTCATTCTCTTTTTTCTTTTGTGTATAGACTCATTCTCTTTTTTCTTTTGTGTATAGACTCATTCTCTTTTTTCTTTCGTGTATAGTCTCATTCTCTTTTTTCTTTCGTGTATAGACTCATTCTCTTTTTTCTTTTGTGTATAGACTCATTCTCTTTTTTCTTTTGTGTATAGACTCATTCTCTTTTTTCTTTCGTGTATAGACTCATTCTCTTTTTTCTTTCGTGTATAGACTCATTCTCTTTTTCTTTCTTTTATAATCTCCTTCTTGTATAGACTCATTCTCTTTTTTCTTTCGTGTATAGTCTCATTCTCTTTTTCTTTCTTTTATAATCTCCTTCTTGTATAGATTCATTTTCTTTTTTCTTTCGTGTATAGTCTCATTCTCTTTTTCTTTCTTTTATAATCTCCTTCTTGTATAGACTCATTCTCTTTTTTCTTTCGTGTATAGTCTCATTCTCTTTTTTCTTTCGTGTATAGACTCATTCTCTTTTTTCTTTCGTGTATAGACTCATTCTCTTTTTTCTTTCGTGTATAGGCTCATTCTCTTATTCTTTCTTTTATAATCTCCTTCTTGTATAGACTCATTCTCTTTTTTCTTTCGTGTATAGTCTCATTCTCTTTTTCTTTCTTTTATAATCTCCTTCTTGTATAGATTCATTTTCTTTTTTCTTTCGTGTATAGTCTCATTCTCTTTTTCTTTCTTTTATAATCTCCTTCTTGTATAGACTCATTCTCTTTTTTCTTTCGTGTATAGTCTCATTCTCTTTTTCTTTCTTTTATAATCTCCTTCTTGTATAGACTCATTCTCTTTTTTCTTTCGTGTATAGTCTCATTCTCTTTTTCTTTCTTTTATAATCTCCTTCTTGTATAGACTCATTCTCTTTTTTCTTTCGTGTATAGTCTCATTCTCTTTTTCTTTCTTTTATAATCTCCTTCTTGTATAGACTCATTCTCTTTTTTCTTTCGTGTATAGACTCATTCTCTTTTTTCTTTTGTGTATAGACTCATTCTCTTTTTTCTTTCGTGTATAGACTCATTCTCTTTTTTCTTTCGTGTATAGACTCATTCTCTTTTTTCTTTCGTGTATAGTCTCATTCACTTTTTCTTTCTTTTATAATCTCCTTCTTGTATAGACTCATTCTCTTTTTTCTTTCGTGTATAGTCTCATTCACTTTTTCTTTCTTTTATAATCTCCTTCTTGTATAGACTCATTCTCTTTTTTCTTTTGTGTATAGACTCATTCTCTTTTTTCTTTCGTGTATAGTCTCATTCTCTTTTTTCTTTCGTGTATAGACTCATTCTCTTTTTTCTTTTGTGTATAGACTCATTCTCTTTTTTCTTTCGTGTATAGACTCATTCTCTTTTTTCTTTCGTGTATAGACTCATTCTCTTTTTTCTTTTGTGTATAGACTCATTCTCTTTTTTCTTTTGTGTATAGACTCATTCTCTTTTTTCTTTCGTGTATAGACTCATTCTCTTTTTTCTTTCGTGTATAGACTCATTCTCTTTTTCTTTCTTTTATAATCTCCTTCTTGTATAGACTCATTCTCTTTTTTCTTTCGTGTATAGTCTCATTCTCTTTTTCTTTCTTTTATAATCTCCTTCTTGTATAGATTCATTTTCTTTTTTCTTTCGTGTATAGTCTCATTCTCTTTTTCTTTCTTTTATAATCTCCTTCTTGTATAGACTCATTCTCTTTTTTCTTTCGTGTATAGTCTCATTCTCTTTTTTCTTTCGTGTATAGACTCATTCTCTTTTTTCTTTCGTGTATAGACTCATTCTCTTTTTCCTTTCCTGTATAGACTCATTCTCTTTTTCTTTCTTTTATAATCTCCTTCTTGTATAGACTCATTCTCTTTTTTCTTTCGTGTATAGTCTCATTCTCTTTTTCTTTCTTTTATAATCTCCTTCTTGTATAGATTCATTTTCTTTTTTCTTTCGTGTATAGTCTCATTCTCTTTTTCTTTCTTTTATAAACTCCTTCTTGTATAGACTCATTCTCTTTTTTCTTTCGTGTATAGTCTCATTCTCTTTTTCTTTCTTTTATAATCTCCTTCTTGTATAGACTCATTCTCTTTTTTCTTTCGTGTATAGTCTCATTCTCTTTTTCTTTCTTTTATAATCTCCTTCTTGTATAGACTCATTCTCTTTTTTCTTTCGTGTATAGACTCATTCTCTTTTTTCTTTTGTGTATAGACTCATTCTCTTTTTTCTTTCGTGTATAGACTCATTCTCTTTTTTCTTTCGTGTATAGACTCATTCTCTTTTTTCTTTCGTGTATAGTCTCATTCACTTTTTCTTTCTTTTATAATCTCCTTCTTGTATAGACTCATTCTCTTTTTTCTTTCGTGTATAGTCTCATTCACTTTTTCTTTCTTTTATAATCTCCTTCTTGTATAGACTCATTCTCTTTTTTCTTTTGTGTATAGACTCATTCTCTTTTTTCTTTCGTGTATAGTCTCATTCTCTTTTTTCTTTCGTGTATAGACTCATTCTCTTTTTTCTTTTGTGTATAGACTCATTCTCTTTTTTCTTTCGTGTATAGACTCATTCTCTTTTTTCTTTCGTGTATAGACTCATTCTCTTTTTTCTTTCGTGTATATTCTCATTCACTTTTTCTTTCTTTTATAATCTCCTTCTTGTATAGACTCATTCTCTTTTTTCTTTCGTGTATAGACTCATTCTCTTTTTTCTTTTGTGTATAGACTCATTCTCTTTTTTCTTTCGTGTATAGACTCATTCTCTTTTTTCTTTCGTGTATAGACTCATTCTCTTTTTTCTTTCGTGTATAGTCTCATTCACTTTTTCTTTCTTTTATAATCTCCTTCTTGTATAGACTCATTCTCTTTTTTCTTTCGTGTATAGTCTCATTCACTTTTTCTTTCTTTTATAATCTCCTTCTTGTATAGACTCATTCTCTTTTTTCTTTTGTGTATAGACTCATTCTCTTTTTTCTTTCGTGTATAGTCTCATTCTCTTTTTTCTTTCGTGTATAGACTCATTCTCTTTTTTCTTTTGTGTATAGACTCATTCTCTTTTTTCTTTTGTGTATAGACTCATTCTCTATTTTCTTTCGTGTATAGTCTCATTCTCTTTTTTCTTTCGTGTATAGACTCATTCTCTTTTTTCTTTTGTGTATAGACTCATTCTCTTTTTTCTTTTGTGTATAGACTCATTCTCTTTTTTCTTTCGTGTATAGACTCATTCTCTTTTTTCTTTCGTGTATAGACTCATTCTCTTTTTCTTTCTTTTATAATCTCCTTCTTGTATAGACTCATTCTCTTTTTTCTTTCGTGTATAGTCTCATTCTCTTTTTCTTTCTTTTATAATCTCCTTCTTGTATAGATGCATTTTCTTTTTTCTTTCGTGTATAGTCTCATTCTCTTTTTCTTTCTTTTATAATCTCCTTCTTGTATAGACTCATTCTCTTTTTTCTTTCGTGTATAGTCTCATTCTCTTTTTTCTTTCGTGTATAGACTCATTCTCTTTTTTCTTTCGTGTATAGACTCATTCTCTTTTTTCTTTCGTGTATAGACTCATTCTCTTTTTCTTTCTTTTATAATCTCCTTCTTGTATAGACTCATTCTCTTTTTTCTTTCGTATATAGTCTCATTCTCTTTTTCTTTCTTTTATAATCTCCTTCTTGTATAGATTCATTTTCTTTTTTCTTTCGTGTATAGTCTCATTCTCTTTTTCTTTCTTTTATAAACTCCTTCTTGTATAGACTCATTCTCTTTTTTCTTTCGTGTATAGTCTCATTCTCTTTTTCTTTCTTTTATAATCTCCTTCTTGTATAGACTCATTCTCTTTTTTCTTTCGTGTATAGTCTCATTCTCTTTTTCTTTCTTTTATAATCTCCTTCTTGTATAGACTCATTCTCTTTTTTTCGTGTATAGACTCATTCTCTTTTTTCTTTTGTGTATAGACTCATTCTCTTTTTTCTTTCGTGTATAGACTCATTCTCTTTTTTCTTTCGTGTATAGACTCATTCTCTTTTTTCTTTCGTGTATAGTCTCATTCACTTTTTCTTTCTTTTATAATCTCCTTCTTGTATAGACTCATTCTCTTTTTTCTTTCGTGTATAGTCTCATTCACTTTTTCTTTCTTTTATAATCTCCTTCTTGTATAGACTCATTCTCTTTTTTCTTTTGTGTATAGACTCATTCTCTTTTTTCTTTCGTGTATAGTCTCATTCTCTTTTTTCTTTCGTGTATAGACTCATTCTCTTTTTTCTTTTGTGTATAGACTCATTCTCTTTTTTCTTTCGTGTATAGACTCATTCTCTTTTTTCTTTCGTGTATAGTCTCATTCACTTTTTCTTTCTTTTATAATCTCCTTCTTGTATAGACTCATTCTCTTTTTTCTTTTGTGTATAGACTCATTCTCTTTTTTCTTTCGTGTATAGTCTCATTCTCTTTTTTCTTTCGTGTATAGACTCATTCTCTTTTTTCTTTTGTGTATAGACTCATTCTCTTTTTTCTTTCGTGTATAGACTCATTCTCTTTTTACTTTCGTGTATAGTCTCATTCTCTTTTTTCTTTCGTGTATAGACTCATTCTCTTTTTTCTTTCGTGTATAGACTCATTCTCTTTTTTCTTTTGTGTATAGACTCATTCTCTTTTTTCTTTTGTGTATAGACTCATTCTCTTTTTTCTTTCGTGTATAGACTCATTCTCTTTTTTCTTTCGTGTATAGACTCATTCTCTTTTTCTTTCTTTTATAATCTCCTTCTTGTATAGACTCATTCTCTTTTTTCTTTCGTGTATAGTCTCATTCTCTTTTTCTTTCTTTTATAATCTCCTTCTTGTATAGATTCATTTTCTTTTTTCTTTCGTGTATAGTCTCATTCTCTTTTTCTTTCTTTTATAATCTCCTTCTTGTATAGACTCATTCTCTTTTTTCTTTCGTGTATAGTCTCATTCTCTTTTTTCTTTCGTGTATAGACTCATTCTCTTTTTTCTTTCGTGTATAGACTCATTCTCTTTTTTCTTTCGTGTATAGACTCATTCTCTTTTTCTTTCTTTTATAATCTCCTTCTTGTATAGACTCATTCTCTTTTTTCTTTCGTGTATAGTCTCATTCTCTTTTTCTTTCTTTTATAATCTCCTTCTTGTATAGATTCATTTTCTTTTTTCTTTCGTGTATAGTCTCATTCTCTTTTTCTTTCTTTTATAATCTCCTTCTTGTATAGACTCATTCTCTTTTTTCTTTCGTGTATAGTCTCATTCTCTTTTTCTTTCTTTTATAATCTCCTTCTTGTATAGACTCATTCTCTTTTTTCTTTCGTGTATAGTCTCATTCTCTTTTTCTTTCTTTTATAATCTCCTTCTTGTATAGACTCATTCTCTTTTTTCTTTCGTGTATAGTCTCATTCTCTTTTTCTTTCTTTTATAATCTCCTTCTTGTATAGACTCATTCTCTTTTTTCTTTCGTGTATAGACTCATTCTCTTTTTTCTTTTGTGTATAGACTCATTCTCTTTTTTCTTTCGTGTATAGACTCATTCTCTTTTTTCTTTCGTGTATAGACTCATTCTCTTTTTTCTTTCGTGTATAGTCTCATTCACTTTTTCTTTCTTTTATAATCTCCTTCTTGTATAGACTCATTCTCTTTTTTCTTTTGTGTATAGACTCATTCTCTTTTTTCTTTCGTGTATAGTCTCATTCTCTTTTTTCTTTCGTGTATAGACTCATTCTCTTTTTTCTTTTGTGTATAGACTCATTCTCTTTTTTCTTTTGTGTATAGACTCATTCTCTTTTTTCTTTCGTGTATAGTCTCATTCTCTTTTTTCTTTCGTGTATAGACTCATTCTCTTTTTTCTTTTGTGTATAGACTCATTCTCTTTTTTCTTTTGTGTATAGACTCATTCTCTTTTTTCTTTCGTGTATAGACTCATTCTCTTTTTCTTTCTTTTATAATCTCCTTCTTGTATAGACTCATTCTCTTTTTTCTTTCGTGTATAGTCTCATTCTCTTTTTCTTTCTTTTATAATCTCCTTCTTGTATAGATTCATTTTCTTTTTTCTTTCGTGTATAGTCTCATTCTCTTTTTCTTTCTTTTATAATCTCCTTCTTGTATAGACTCATTCTCTTTTTTCTTTCGTGTATAGTCTCATTCTCTTTTTTCTTTCGTGTATAGACTCATTCTCTTTTTTCTTTCGTGTATAGATTCATTCTCTTTTTTCTTTCTTTTATAATCTCCTTCTTGTATAGACTCATTCTCTTTTTTCTTTCATGTATAGACTCATTCTCTTTTTCTTTCTTTTATAATCTCCTTCTTGTATAGACTCATTCTCTTTTTTCTTTCGTGTATAGTCTCATTCTCTTTTTCTTTCTTTTTTAATCTTCTCGTATAGACTCATTCTCTTTTTTCTTTCGTGTATAGTCTCATTCTCTTTTTCTTTCTTTTATAATCTCCTTCTTGTATAGACTCATTCTCTTTTTTCTTTCGTGTATAGTCTCATTCACTTTTTCTTTCTTTTATAATCTCCTTCTTGTATAGACTCATTCTCTTTTTTCTTTCGTGTATAGACTCATTCTCTTTTTTCTTTCTTTTATAATCTCCTTCTTGTATAGACTCATTTTCTTTTTTCTTTCATGTATAGACTCATTCTCTTTTTCTTTCTTTTATAATCTCCTTCTTGTATAGACTCATTTTCTTTTTTCTTTCGTGTATAGTCTCATTCTCTTTTTCTTTCTTTTATAATCTCCTTCTTGTATAGACTCATTCTCTTTTTTCTTTCGTGTATAGTCTCATTCTCTTTTTCTTTCTTTTATAATCTCCTTCTTGTATAGACTCATTCTCTTTTTTCTTTCGTGTATAGTCTCATTCTCTTTTTTCTTTTGTGTATAGACTCATTCTCTTTTTTTCTTTCGTGTATAGACTCATTCTCTTTTTTCTTTCTTTTATAATCTCCTTCTTGTATAGACTCATTCTCTTTTTTCTTTCATGTATAGACTCATTCTCTTTTTCTTTCTTTTATAATCTCCTTCTTGTATAGACTCATTCTCTTTTTTCTTTCGTGTATAGTCTCATTCTCTTTTTCTTTCTTTTTTAATCTTCTCGTATAGACTCATTCTCTTTTTTCTTTCGTGTATAGTCTCATTCTCTTTTTCTTTCTTTTATAATCTCCTTCTTGTATAGACTCATTCTCTTTTTTCTTTCGTGTATAGTCTCATTCTCTTTTTTCTTTCATGTATAGACTCATTCTCTTTTTCTTTCTTTTATAATCTCCTTCTTGTATAGACTCATTCTCTTTTTTCTTTCGTGTATAGTCTCATTCTCTTTTTCTTTCTTTTTTAATCTTCTCGTATAGACTCATTCTCTTTTTTCTTTCGTGTATAGTCTCATTCTCTTTTTCTTTCTTTTATAATCTCCTTCTTGTATAGACTCATTCTCTTTTTTCTTTCGTGTATAGACCCATTCTCTTTTTTCTTTCGTGTATAGACTCATTCTCTTTTTTCTTTCGTGTATAGACTCATTCTCTTTTTTCTTTCTTTTATAATCTCCTTCTTGTATAGTCTCATTCTCTTTTTTCTTTCATGTATAGACTCATTCTCTTTTTCTTTCTTTTATAATCTCCTTCTTGTATAGACTCATTCTCTTTTTTCTTTCGTGTATAGTCTCATTCTCTTTTTCTTTCTTTTTTAATCTTCTCGTATAGACTCATTCTCTTTTTTCTTTCGTGTATAGTCTCATTCTCTTTTTCTTTCTTTTATAATCTCCTTCTTGTATAGACTCATTCTCTTTTTTCTTTCGTGTATAGTCTCATTCACTTTTTCTTTCTTTTATAATCTCCTTCTTGTATAGACTCATTCTCTTTTGTCTTTCGTGTATAGACTCATTCTCTTTTTTCTTTCTTTTATAATCTCCTTCTTATATAGACTCATTTTCTTTTTTCTTTCATGTATAGACTCATTCTCTTTTTCTTTCTTTTATAATCTCCTTCTTGTATAGACTCATTTTCTTTTTTCTTTCGTGTATAGTCTCATTCTCTTTTTCTTTCTTTTATAATCTCCTTCTTGTATAGACTCATTCTCTTTTTTCTTTTGTGTATAGACTCATTCTCTTTTTTCTTTCGGGTATAGTCTCATTCTCTTTTTTCTTTCTTTTATAATCTCCTTCTTGTATAGACTCATTCTCTTTTTTCTTTCATGTATAGACTCATTCTCTTTTTCTTTCTTTTATAATCTCCTTCTTGTATAGACTCATTTTCTTTTTTCTTTCGTGTATAGTCTCATTCTCTTTTTCTTTCTTTTATAATCTCCTTGTATAGACTCATTCTCTTTTTTCTTTTGTGTATAGACTCATTCTCTTTTTTCTTTTGTGTATAGACTCATTCTCTTTTTTCTTTCTTTTATAATCTCCTTCTTGTATAGAATCATTCTCTTTTTTCTTTCATGTATAGACTCATTCTCTTTTTCTTTCTTTTATAATCTCCTTCTTGTATAGACTCATTTTCTTTTTTCTTTCGTGTATAGTCTCATTCTCTTTTTCTTTCTTTTATAATCTCCTTCTTGTATAGACTCATTCTCTTTTTTCTTTCGTGTATAGTCTCATTCTCTTTTTCTTTCTTTTTTAATCTTCTCGTATAGACTCATTCTCTTTTTTCTTTCGTGTATAGTCTCATTCTCTTTTTCTTTCTTTTATAATCTCCTTCTTGTATAGACTCATTCTCTTTTTTCTTTCGTGTATAGTCTCATTCACTTTTTCTTTCTTTTATAATCTCCTTCTTGTATAGACTCATTCTCTTTTTTCTTTCGTGTATAGTCTCATTCTCTTTTTTCTTTCGTGTATAGACTCATTCTCTTTTTTCTTTCGTGTATAGACTCATTCTCTTTTTTCTTTAATGTATAGACTCATTCTCTTTTTTCTTTCGTGTATAGTCTCATTCACTTTTTCTTTCTTTTATAATCTCCTTCTTGTATAGACTCATTCTCTTTTTTCTTTCGTGTATAGACTCATTCTCTTTTTTCTTTCGTGTATAGTCTCATTCACTTTTTCTTTCTTTTATAATCTCCTTCTTGTATAGACTCATTTTCTTTTTTCTTTCGTGTATAGTCTCATTCTCTTTTTCTTTCTTTTATAATCTCCTTCTTGTATAGACTCATTTTCTTTTTTCTTTCATGTATAGACTCATTCTCTTTTTCTTTCTTTTATAATCTCCTACTTGTATAGACTCATTTTCTTTTTTCTTTCGTGTATAGTCTCATTCTCTTTTTCTTTCTTTTATAATCTCCTTCTTGTATAGACTCATTCTCTTTTTTCTTTCGTGTATAGTCTCATTCTCTTTTTTCTTTCGTGTATAGACTCATTCTCTTTTTTCTTTCGTGTATAGACTCATTCTCTTTTTTCTTTCGTGTATAGACTCATTCTCTTTTTTCTTTCGTGTATAGTCTCATTCACTTTTTCTTTCTTTTATAATCTCCTTCTTGTATAGACTCATTCTCTTTTTTCTTTCGTGTATAGACTCATTCTCTTTTTTCTTTCTTTTATAATCTCCTTCTTGTATAGACTCATTTTCTTTTTTCTTTCATGTATAGACTCATTCTCTTTTTCTTTCTTTTATAATCTCCTTCTTGTATAGACTCATTTTCTTTTTTCTTTCGTGTATAGTCTCATTCTCTTTTTCTTTCTTTTATAATCTCCTTCTTGTATAGACTCATTCTCTTTTTTCTTTTGTGTATAGACTCATTCTCTTTTTTCTTTCTTTTTTAATCTCCTTCTTGTATAGACTCATTCTCTTTTTTCTTTCGTGTATAGTCTCATTCTCTTTTTCGTTCTTTTATAATCTCCTTCTTGTATAGACTCATTCTCTTTTTTCTTTTGTGTATAGACTCATTCTCTTTTTTCTTTCGTGTATAGTCTCATTCACTTTTTCTTTCTTTTATAATCTCCTTCTTGTATAGACTCATTCTCTTTTTTCTTTCTTTTATAATCTCCTTCTTGTATAGACTCATTCTCTTTTTTCTTTCATGTATAGACTCATTCTCTTTTTCTTTCTTTTATAATCTCCTTCTTGTATAGACTCATTTTCTTTTTTCTTTCGTGTATAGTCTCATTCTCTTTTTCTTTCTTTTATAATCTCCTTCTTGTATAGACTCATTCTCTTTTTTCTTTCGTGTATAGTCTCATTCACTTTTTCTTTCTTTTATAATCTCCTTCATGTATAGACTCATTCTCTTTTTTCTTTCGTGTATAGTCTCATTCTCTTTTTTCTTTCGTGTATAGACTCATTCTCTTTTTTCTTTCGTGTATAGACTCATTCTCTTTTTTCTTTCGTGTATAGTCTCATTCACTTTTTCTTTCTTTTATAATCTCCTTCTTGTATAGACTCATTCTCTTTTTTCTTTCGTGTATAGACTCATTCTCTTTTTTCTTTCGTGTATAGTCTCATTCACTTTTTCTTTCTTTTATAATCTCCTTCTTGTATAGACTCATTCTCATTTTTCTTTCGTGTATAGACTCATTCTCTTTTTTCTTTCGTGTATAGTCTCATTCACTTTTTCTTTCTTTTATAATCTCCTTCTTGTATAGACTCATTCTCTTTTTTCTTTCGTGTATAGTCTCATTCTCTTTTTTCTTTCGTGTATAGTCTCATTCTCTTTTTCTTTCTTTTATAATCTCCTTCTTGTATAGACTCATTCTCTTTTTTCTTTCGTGTATAGTCTCATTCGCTTTTTCTTTCTTTTATAATCTCCTTCTTGTATAGACTCATTCTCTTTTTTCTTTCGTGTATAGACTCATTCTCTTTTTTCTTTCGTGTATAGTCTCATTCTCTTTTTCTTTCTTTTATAATCTCCTTCTTGTATAGACTCATTCTCTTTTTTCTTTCGTGTATAGACTCATTCTCTTTTTTCTTTTGTGTATAGACTCATTCTCTTTTTTCTTTCTTTTATAATCTCCTTCTTGTATAGACTCATTCTCTTTTTTCTTTCATGTATAGACTCATTCTCTTTTTCTTTCTTTTATAATCTCCTTCTTGTATAGACTCATTTTCTTTTTTCTTTCGTGTATAGTCTCATTCTCTTTTTCTTTCTTTTATAATCTCCTTCTTGTATAGACTCATTCTCTTTTTTCTTTCGTGTATAGACTCATTCTCTTTTTCTTTCTTTTATAATCTCCTTCTTGTATAGACTCATTCTCTTTTTTCTTTCGTGTATAGACTCATTCTCTTTTTTCTTTCGTGTATAGACTCATTCTCTTTTTTCTTTCGTGTATAGACTCATACTCTTTTTTCTTTTGTGTATAGACTCATTCTCTTTTTTCTTTCGTGTATAGACTCATTCTCTTTTTTCTTTAGTGTATAGTCTCATTCTCTTTTTCTTTCTTTTATAATCTCCTTCTTGTATAGACTCATTCTCTTTTTTCTTTCGTGTATAGACTCATTCTCTTTTTCTTTCTTTTATAATCTCCTTCTTGTATAGACTCATTCTCTTTTTTCTTTCGTGTATAGTCTCATTCTCTTTTTCTTTCTTTTATAATCTCCTTCTTGTATAGACTCATTCTCTTTATTCTTTCGTGTATAGTCTCATTCTCTTTTTCTTTCTTTTATAATCTCCTTCTTGTATAGACTCATTCTCTTTTTTCTTTCGTGTATAGTCTCATTCTCTTTTTTCTTTTGTGTATAGACTCATTCTCTTTTTTCTTTCGTGTATAGACTCATTCTCTTTTTTCTTTCGTGTATAGACTCATTCTCTTTTTTCTTTCGTGTATAGTCTCATTCTCTTTTTTCTTTTGTGTATAGACTCATTCTCTTTTTTCTTTCGTGTATAGACTCATTCTCTTTTTTCTTTCGTGTATAGACTCATTCTCTTTTTTCTTTCGTGTATAGTCTCATTCTCTTTTTCTTTCTTTTATAATCTCCTTCTTGTACAGACTCATTTTCTTTTTTCTTTCCTGTATAGTCACATTCTCTTTTTCTTTCTTTTATAATCTCCTTCTTGTATAGACTCATTTTCTCTTTTCTTTCGTGTATAGTCTCATTCTCTTTTTCTTTCTTTTATAATCTCCTTCTTGTATAGACTCATTCTCTTTTTTCTTTCGTGTATAGTCTCATTCTCTTTTTCTTTCTTTTATAATCTCCTTCTTGTATAGACTCATTTTCTTTTTTCTTTCGTGTATAGTCTCATTCTCTTTTTCTTTCTTTTATAATCTCCTTCTTGTATAGACTCATTCTCTTTTTTCTTTCGTGTATAGTCTCATTCTCTTTTTCTTTCTTTTATAATCTCCTTCTTGTATAGACTCATTCTCTTTTTTCTTTCGTGTATAGTCTCATTCTCTTTTTCTTTCTTTTATAATCTCCTTCTTGTATAGACTCATTCTCTTTTTTCTTTCGTGTATAGTCTCATTCTCTTTTTCTTTCTTTTATAATCTCCTTCTTGTATAGACTCATTCTCTTTTTTCTTTCGTGTATAGTCTCATTCTCTTTTTCTTTCTTTTATAATCTCCTTCTTGTATAGACTCATTTTCTCTTTTCTTTCGTGTATAGTCTCATTCTCTTTTTCTTTCTTTTATAATCTCCTTCTTGTATAGATTCATTCTCTTTTTTCTTTCGTGTATAGTCTCATTCTCTTTTTCTTTCTTTTATAATCTCCTTCTTGTATAGACTCATTCTCTTTTTTCTTTCGTGTATAGTCTCATTCTCTTTTTCTTTCTTTTATAATCTCCTTCTTGTATAGACTCATTCTCTTTTTTCTTTCGTGTATAGTCTCATTCTCTTTTTCTTTCTTTTATAATCTCCTTATTGTATAGACTCATTCTCTTTTTTCTTTCGTGTATAGTCTCATTCTCTTTTTCTTTCTTTTATAATCTCCTTCTTGTATAGACTCATTTTCTTTTTTCTTTCGTGTATAGTCTCATTCTCTTTTTCTTTCTTTTATAATCTCCTTCTTGTATAGACTCACTTTCTTTTTTCTTTCGTGTATAGTCTCATTCTCTTTTTCTTTCTTTTATAATCTCCTTCTTGTATAGACTCATTTTCTTTTTTCTTTCGTGTATAGTCTCATTCTCTTTTTCTTTCTTTTATAATCTCCTTCTTGTATAGACTCATTTTCTCTTTTCTTTCGTGTATAGTCTCATTCACTTTTTCTTTCTTTTATAATCTCCTTGTATAGACTCATTCTCTTTTTTCTTTCGTGTATAGACTCGTTCTCTTTTTCTTTCTTTTATAATCTCCTTCTTGTATAGACTCATTTTGTTTTTTCTTTCGTGTATAGTCTCATTCTCTTTTTCTTTCTTTTATAATCTCCTTCTTGTATAGACTCATTCTCTTTTTTCTTTCGTGTATAGTCTCATCCTCTTTTTCTTTCTTTTATAATCTCCTTCTTGTATAGACTCATTCTCTTTTTTCTTTCGTGTATAGTCTCATTCTCTTTTTCTTTCTTTTATAATCTCCTTCTTGTATAGACTCATTCTCTTTTTTCTTTCGTGTATAGTCTCATTCACTTTTTCTTTCTTTTATAATCTCCTTCTTGTATAGACTCATTCTCTTTTTTCTTTCGTGTATAGACTCATTCTCTTTTTTCTTTCTTTTATAATCTCCTTCTTGTATAGACTCATTTTCTTTTTTCTTTCATGTATAGACTCATTCTCTTTTTCTTTCTTTTATAATCTCCTTCTTGTATAGACTCATTTTCTTTTTTCTTTCGTGTATAGTCTCATTCTCTTTTTCTTTCTTTTATAATCTCCTTCTTGTATAGACTCATTCTCTTTTTTCTTTTGTGTATAGACTCATTCTCTTTTTTCTTTCTTTTTTAATCTCCTTCTTGTATAGACTCATTCTCTATTTTCTTTCGTGTATAGTCTCATTCTCTTTTTCGTTCTTTTATAATCTCCTTCTTGTATAGACTCATTCTCTTTTTTCTTTTGTGTATAGACTCATTCTCTTTTTTCTTTCGTGTATAGTCTCATTCACTTTTTCTTTCTTTTATAATCTCCTTCTTGTATAGACTCATTCTCTTTTTTCTTTCTTTTATAATCTCCTTCTTGTATAGACTCATTCTCTTTTTTCTTTCATGTATAGACTCATTCTCTTTTTCTTTCTTTTATAATCTCCTTCTTGTATAGACTCATTTTCTTTTTTCTTTCGTGTATAGTCTCATTCTCTTTTTCTTTCTTTTATAATCTCCTTCTTGTATAGACTCATTCTCTTTTTTCTTTCGTGTATAGTCTCATTCACTTTTTCTTTCTTTTATAATCTCCTTCATGTATAGACTCATTCTCTTTTTTCTTTCGTGTATAGTCTCATTCTCTTTTTTCTTTCGTGTATAGACTCATTCTCTTTTTTCTTTCGTGTATAGACTCATTCTCTTTTTTCTTTCGTGTATAGTCTCATTCACTTTTTCTTTCTTTTATAATCTCCTTCTTGTATAGACTCATTCTCTTTTTTCTTTCGTGTATAGACTCATTCTCTTTTTTCTTTCGTGTATAGTCTCATTCACTTTTTCTTTCTTTTATAATCTCCTTCTTGTATAGACTCATTCTCTTTTTTCTTTCGTGTATAGACTCATTCTCTTTTTTCTTTCGTGTATAGTCTCATTCACTTTTTCTTTCTTTTATAATCTCCTTCTTGTATAGACTCATTCTCTTTTTTCTTTCGTGTATAGTCTCATTCTCTTTTTTCTTTCGTGTATAGTCTCATTCTCTTTTTCTTTCTTTTATAATCTCCTTCTTGTATAGACTCATTCTCTTTTTTCTTTCGTGTATAGTCTCATTCTCTTTTTCTTTCTTTTATAATCTCCTTCTTGTATAGACTCATTCTCTTTTTTCTTTCGTGTATAGACTCATTCTCTTTTTTCTTTCGTGTATAGTCTCATTCTCTTTTTCTTTCTTTTATAATCTCCTTCTTGTATAGACTCATTCTCTTTTTTCTTTCGTGTATAGACTCATTCTCTTTTTTCTTTTGTGTATAGACTCATTCTCTTTTTTCTTTCTTTTATAATCTCCTTCTTGTATAGACTCATTCTCTTTTTTCTTTCATGTATAGACTCATTCTCTTTTTCTTTCTTTTATAATCTCCTTCTTGTATAGACTCATTTTCTTTTTTCTTTCGTGTATAGTCTCATTCTCTTTTTCTTTCTTTTATAATCTCCTTCTTGTATAGACTCATTCTCTTTTTTCTTTCGTGTATAGACTCATTCTCTTTTTCTTTCTTTTATAATCTCCTTCTTGTATAGACTCATTCTCTTTTTTCTTTCGTGTATAGACTCATTCTCTTTTTTCTTTCGTGTATAGACTCATTCTCTTTTTTCTTTCGTGTATAGACTCATACTCTTTTTTCTTTTGTGTATAGACTCATTCTCTTTTTTCTTTCGTGTATAGACTCATTCTCTTTTTTCTTTCGTGTATAGTCTCATTCTCTTTTTCTTTCTTTTATAATCTCCCTCTTCTATAGACTCATTCTCTTTTTTCTTTCGTGTATAGACTCATTCTCTTTTTCTTTCTTTTATAATCTCCTTCTTGTATAGACTCATTCTCTTTTTTCTTTCGTGTATAGTCTCATTCTCTTTTTCTTTCTTTTATAATCTCCTTCTTGTATAGACTCATTCTCTTTATTCTTTCGTGTATAGTCTCATTCTCTTTTTCTTTCTTTTATAATCTCCTTCTTGTATAGACTCATTCTCTTTTTTCTTTCGTGTATAGTCTCATTCTCTTTTTTCTTTTGTGTATAGACTCATTCTCTTTTTTCTTTCGTGTATAGACTCATTCTCTTTTTTCTTTCGTGTATAGACTCATTCTCTTTTTTCTTTCGTGTATAGTCTCATTCTCTTTTTCTTTCTTTTATAATCTCCTTCTTGTATAGACTCATTTTCTTTTTTCTTTCCTGTATAGTCACATTCTCTTTTTCTTTCTTTTATAATCTCCTTCTTGTATAGACTCATTTTCTCTTTTCTTTCGTGTATAGTCTCATTCTCTTTTTCTTTCTTTTATAATCTCCTTCTTGTATAGACTCATTCTCTTTTTTCTTTCGTGTATAGTCTCATTCTCTTTTTCTTTCTTTTATAATCTCCTTCTTGTATAGACTCATTTTCTTTTTTCTTTCGTGTATAGTCTTATTCTCTTTTTCTTTCTTTTATAATCTCCTTCTTGTATAGACTCATTCTCTTTTTTCTTCCGTGTATAGTCTCATTCTCTTTTTCTTTCTTTTATAATCTCCTTCTTGTATAGACTCATTCTCTTTTTTCTTTCGTGTATAGTCTCATTCTCTTTTTCTTTCTTTTATAATCTCCTTCTTGTATAGACTCATTCTCTTTTTTCTTTCGTGTATAGTCTCATTCTCTTTTTCTTTCTTTTATAATCTCCTTCTTGTATAGACTCATTCTCTTTTTTCTTTCGTGTATAGTCTCATTCTCTTTTTCTTTCTTTTATAATCTCCTTCTTGTATAGACTCATTTTCTCTTTTCTTTCGTGTATAGTCTCATTCTCTTTTTCTTTCTTTTATAATCTCCTTCTTGTATGGACTCATTCTCTTTTTTCTTTCGTGTATAGTCTCATTCTCTTTTTCTTTCTTTTATAATCTCCTTCTTGTATAGACTCATTCTCTTTTTTCTTTCGTGTATAGTCTCATTCTCTTTTTCTTTCTTTTATAATCTCCTTCTTGTATAGACTCATTCTCTTTTTTCTTTCGTGTATAGTCTCATTCTCTTTTTCTTTCTTTTATAATCTCCTTATTGTATAGACTCATTCTCTTTTTTCTTTCGTGTATAGTCTCATTCTCTTTTTCTTTCTTTTATAATCTCCTTCTTGTATAGACTCATTTTCTTTTTTCTTTCGTGTATAGTCTCATTCTCTTTTTCTTTCTTTTATAATCTCCTTCTTGTATAGACTCACTTTCTTTTTTCTTTCGTGTATAGTCTCATTCTCTTTTTCTTTCTTTTATAATCTCCTTCTTGTATAGACTCATTTTCTTTTTTCTTTCGTGTATAGTCTCATTCTCTTTTTCTTTCTTTTATAATCTCCTTCTTGTATAGACTCATTTTCTCTTTTCTTTCGTGTATAGTCTCATTCACTTTTTCTTTCTTTTATAATCTCCTTGTATAGACTCATTCTCTTTTTTCTTTCGTGTATAGACTGGTTCTCTTTTTCTTTCTTTTATAATCTCCTTCTTGTATAGACTCATTTTGTTTTTTCTTTCGTGTATAGTCTCATTCTCTTTTTCTTTCTTTTATAATCTCCTTCTTGTATAGACTCATTCTCTTTTTTCTTTCGTGTATAGTCTCATTCTCTTTTTCTTTCTTTTATAATCTCCTTCTTGTATAGACTCATTCTCTTTTTTCTTTCGTGTATAGTCTCATTCTCTTTTTCTTTCTTTTATAATCTCCTTCTTGTATAGACTCATTCTCTTTTTTCTTTCGTGTATAGTCTCATTCACTTTTTCTTTCTTTTATAATCTCCTTCTTGTATAGACTCATTCTCTTTTTTCTTTCGTGTATAGACTCATTCTCTTTTTTCTTTCATGTATAGACTCATTCTCTTTTTTCTTTTGTGTATAGACTCATTCTCTTTTATCTTTCGTGTATAGACTCATTCTCTTTTTTCTTTCGTGTATAGTCTCGTTCTCTTTTTCTTTCTTTTATAATCACCTTCTTGTATAGACTCATTCTCTTTTTTCTTTCGTGTATAGTCTCATTCTCTTTTTCTTTCTTTTATAATCTCCTTCTTGTATAGACTCATTCTCTTTTTTCTTTCGTGTATAGTCTCATTCTCTTTTTCTTTCTTTTATAATCTCCTTCTTGTATCGACTCATTCTCTTTTTTCTTTCGTGTATAGTCTCATTCTCTTTTTCTTTCTTTTATAATCTCCTTCTTGTATAGACTCATTCTCTTTTTTCTTTCGTGTATAGTCTCATTCACTTTTTCTTTCTTTTATAATCTCCTTCTTGTATAGACTCATTCTCTTTTTTCTTTCGTGTATAGTCTCATTCACTTTTTCTTTCTTTTATAATCTCCTTCTTGTATAGACTCATTCTCTTTTTTCTTTTGTGTATAGACTCATTCTCTTTTTTCTTTCGTGTATAGACTCATTCTCTTTTTTCTTTCGTGTATAGACTCATTCTCTTTTTTCTTTCCTGTATAGACTCATTCTCTTTTTCTTTCTTTTATAATCTCCTTCTTGTATAGACTCATTCTCTTTTTTCTTTCGTGTATAGTCTCATTCTCTTTTTCTTTCTTTTATAATCTCCTTCTTGTATAGATTCATTTTCTTTTTTCTTTCGTGTATAGACTCATTCTCTTTTTCTTTCTTTTATAATCTCCTTCTTGTATAGACTCATTCTCTTTTTTCTTTCGTGTATAGTCTCATTCTCTTTTTCTTTCTTTTATAATCACCTTCTTGTATAGATTCATTCTCTTTTTTCTTTCGTGTATAGTCTCATTCTCTTTTTCTTTCTTTTATAATCTCCTTCTTGTATAGACTCATTCTCTTTTTTCTTTCGTGTATAGTCTCATTCTCTTTTTCTTTCTTTTATAATCTCCTTCTTGTATAGACTCATTCTCTTTTTTCTTTCGTGTATAGACTCATTCTCTTTTTTCTTTTGTGTATAGACTCATTCTCTTTTTTCTTTCGTGTATAGACTCATTCTCTTTTTTCTTTCGTGTATAGACTCATTCTCTTTTTTCTTTCGTGTATAGTCTCATTCACTTTTTCTTTCTTTTATAATCTCCTTCTTGTATAGACTCATTCTCTTTTTTCTTTCGTGTATAGTCTCATTCACTTTTTCTTTCTTTTATAATCTCCTTCTTGTATAGACTCATTCTCTTTTTTCTTTTGTGTATAGACTCATTCTCTTTTTTCTTTCGTGTATAGTCTCATTCTCTTTTTTCTTTCGTGTATAGACTCATTCTCTTTTTTCTTTTGTGTATAGACTCATTCTCTTTTTTCTTTCGTGTATAGACTCATTCTCTTTTTTCTTTCGTGTATAGACTCATTCTCTTTTTTCTTTCGTGTATAGTCTCATTCACTTTTTCTTTCTTTTATAATCTCCTTCTTTTATAGACTCATTCTCTTTTTTCTTTTGTGTATAGACTCATTCTCTTTTTTCTTTCGTGTATAGTCTCATTCTCTTTTTTCTTTCGTGTATAGACTCATTCTCTTTTTTCTTTTGTGTATAGACTCATTCTCTTTTTTCTTTTGTGTATAGACTCATTCTCTTTTTTCTTTTGTGTATAGACTCATTCTCTTTTTTCTTTCGTGTATAGTCTCATTCTCTTTTTTCTTTCGTGTATAGACTCATTCTCTTTTTTCTTTTGTGTATAGACTCATTCTCTTTTTTCTTTTGTGTATAGACTCATTCTCTTTTTTCTTTCGTGTATAGACTCATTCTCTTTTTTCTTTTGTGTATAGACTCATTCTCTTTTTTCTTTTGTGTATAGACTCATTCTCTTTTTTCTTTCGTGTATAGACTCATTCTCTTTTTTCTTTCGTGTATAGACTCATTCTCTTTTTCTTTCTTTTATAATCTCCTTCTTGTATAGACTCATTCTCTTTTTTCTTTCGTGTATAGTCTCATTCTCTTTTTCTTTCTTTTATAATCTCCTTCTTGTATAGATTCATTTTCTTTTTTCTTTCGTGTATAGTCTCATTCTCTTTTTCTTTCTTTTATAATCTCCTTCTTGTATAGACTCATTCTCTTTTTTCTTTCGTGTATAGTCTCATTCTCTTTTTTCTTTCGTGTATAGACTCATTCTCTTTTTTCTTTCGTGTATAGACTCATTCTCTTTTTTCTTTCGTGTATAGACTCATTCTCTTTTTCTTTCTTTTATAATCTCCTTCTTGTATAGACTCATTCTCTTTTTTCTTTCGTGTATAGTCTCATTCTCTTTTTCTTTCTTTTATAATCTCCTTCTTGTATAGATTCATTTTCTTTTTTCTTTCGTGTATAGTCTCATTCTCTTTTTCTTTCTTTTATAATCTCCTTCTTGTATAGACTCATTCTCTTTTTTCTTTCGTGTATAGTCTCATTCTCTTTTTCTTTCTTTTATAATCTCCTTCTTGTATAGACTCATTCTCTTTTTTCTTTCGTGTATAGTCTCATTCTCTTTTTCTTTCTTTTATAATCTCCTTCTTGTATAGACTCATTCTCTTTTTTCTTTCGTGTATAGTCTCATTCTCTTTTTCTTTCTTTTATAATCTCCTTCTTGTATAGACACATTCTCTTTTTTCTTTCGTGTATAGTCTCATTCTCTTTTTTCTTTCGTGTATAGACTCATTCTCTTTTTTCTTTCGTGTATAGAATCATTCTCTTTTTTCTTTCTTTTATAATCTCCTTCTTGTATAGACTCATTCTCTTTTTTCTTTCATGTATAGACTCATTCTCTTTTTCTTTCTTTTATAATCTCCTTCTTGTATAGACTCATTCTCTTTTTTCTTTCGTGTATTGTCTCATTCTCTTTTTCTTTCTTTTTTAATCTTCTCGTATAGACTCATTCTCTTTTTTCTTTCGTGTATAGTCTCATTCTCTTTTTCTTTCTTTTATAATCTCCTTCTTGTATAGACTCATTCTCTTTTTTCTTTCGTGTATAGTCTCATTCACTTTTTCTTTCTTTTATAATCTCCTTCTTGTATAGACTCATTCTCTTTTTTCTTTCGTGTATAGACTCATTCTCTTTTTTCTTTCTTTTATAATCTCCTTCTTGTATAGACTCATTTTCTTTTTTCTTTCATGTATAGACTCATTCTCTTTTTCTTTCTTTTATAATCTCCTTCTTGTATAGACTCATTTTCTTTTTTCTTTCGTGTATAGTCTCATTCTCTTTTTCTTTCTTTTATAATCTCCTTCTTGTATAGACTCATTCTCTTTTTTCTTTCGTGTATAGTCTCATTCTCTTTTTCTTTCTTTTATAATCTCCTTCTTGTATAGACTCATTCTCTTTTTTCTTTCGTGTATAGTCTCATTCTCTTTTTTCTTTTGTGTATAGACTCATTCTCTTTTTTCTTTTGTGTATAGACTCATTCTCTTTTTTCTTTCTTTTATAATCTCCTTCTTGTATAGACTCATTCTCTTTTTTCTTTCATGTATAGACTCATTCTCTTTTTCTTTCTTTTATAATCTCCTTTTTGTATAGACTCATTCTCTTTTTTCTTTCGTGTATAGTCTCATTCTCTTTTTCTTTCTTTTTTAATCTTCTCGTATAGACTCATTCTCTTTTTTCTTTCGTGTATAGTCTCATTCTCTTTTTCTTTCTTTTATAATCTCCTTCTTGTATAGACTCATTCTGTTTTTTCTTTCGTGTATAGTCTCATTCTCTTTTTTCTTTCGTGTATAGACTCATTCTCTTTTTTCTTTCGTGTATAGACTCATTCTCTTTTTTCTTTCGTGTATAGACTCATTCTCTTTTTCTTTCTTTTATAATCTCCTTCTTGTATAGACTCATTCTCTTTTTTCTTTCGTGTATAGTCTCATTCTCTTTTTCTTTCTTTTATAATCTCCTTCTTGTATAGATTCATTTTCTTTTTTCTTTCGTGTATAGTCTCATTCTCTTTTTCTTTCTTTTATAATCTCCTTCTTGTATAGACTCATTCTCTTTTTTCTTTCGTGTATAGTCTCATTCTCTTTTTCTTTCTTTTATAATCTCCTTCTTGTATAGACTCATTCTCTTTTTTCTTTCGTGTATAGTCTCATTCTCTTTTTCTTTCTTTTATAATCTCCTTCTTGTATAGACTCATTCTCTTTTTTCTTTCGTGTATAGTCTCATTCTCTTTTTCTTTCTTTTATAATCTCCTTCTTGTATAGACACATTCTCTTTTTTCTTTCGTGTATAGTCTCATTCTCTTTTTTCTTTCGTGTATAGACTCATTCTCTTTTTTCTTTCGTGTATAGATTCATTCTCTTTTTTCTTTCTTTTATAATCTCCTTCTTGTATAGACTCATTCTCTTTTTTCTTTCATGTATAGACTCATTCTCTTTTTCTTTCTTTTATAATCTCCTTCTTGTATAGACTCATTCTCTTTTTTCTTTCGTGTATAGTCTCATTCTCTTTTTCTTTCTTTTTTAATCTTCTCGTATAGACTCATTCTCTTTTTTCTTTCGTGTATAGTCTCATTCTCTTTTTCTTTCTTTTATAATCTCCTTCTTGTATAGACTCATTCTCTTTTTTCTTTCGTGTATAGTCTCATTCACTTTTTCTTTCTTTTATAATCTCCTTCTTGTATAGACTCATTCTCTTTTTTCTTTCGTGTATAGAGTCATTCTCTTTTTTCTTTCTTTTATAATCTCCTTCTTGTATAGACTCATTTTCTTTTTTCTTTCATGTATAGACTCATTCTCTTTTTCTTTCTTTTATAATCTCCTTCTTGTATAGACTCATTTTCTTTTTTCTTTCGTGTATAGTCTCATTCTCTTTTTCTTTCTTTTATAATCTCCTTCTTGTATAGACTCATTCTCTTTTTTCTTTCGTGTATAGTCTCATTCTCTTTTTCTTTCTTTTATAATCTCCTTCTTGTATAGACTCATTCTCTTTTTTCTTTCGTGTATAGTCTCATTCTCTTTTTTCTTTTGTGTATAGACTCATTCTCTTTTTTCTTTTGTGTATAGACTCATTCTCTTTTTTCTTTCTTTTATAACCTCCTTCTTGTATAGACTCATTCTCTTTTTTCTTTCATGTATAGACTCATTCTCTTTTTCTTTCTTTTATAATCTCCTTTTTGTATAGACTCATTCTCTTTTTTCTTTCGTGTATAGTCTCATTCTCTTTTTCTTTCTTTTTTAATCTTCTCGTATAGACTCATTCTCTTTTTTCTTTCGTGTATAGTCTCATTCTCTTTTTCTTTCTTTTATAATCTCCTTCTTGTATAGACTCATTCTCTTTTTTCTTTCGTGTATAGTCTCATTCTCTTTTTTCTTTCGTGTATAGACTCATTCTCTTTTTTCTTTCGTGTATAGACTCATTCTCTTTTTTCTTTCGTGTATAGTCTCATTCTCTTTTTTCTTTCGTGTATAGACTCATTCTCTTTTTTCTTTCGTGTATAGACTCATTCTCTTTTTTCTTTCGTGTATAGACTCATTCTCTTTTTCTTTCTTTTATAATCTCCTTCTTGTATAGACTCATTCTCTTTTTTCTTTCGTGTATAGTCTCATTCTCTTTTTCTTTCTTTTATAATCTCCTTCTTGTATAGATTCATTTTCTTTTTTCTTTCGTGTATAGTCTCATTCTCTTTTTCTTTCTTTTATAATCTCCTTCTTGTATAGACTCATTCTCTTTTTTCTTTCGTGTATAGTCTCATTCTCTTTTTCTTTCTTTTATAATCTCCTTCTTGTATAGACTCATTCTCTTTTTTCTTTCGTGTATAGTCTCATTCTCTTTTTCTTTCTTTTATAATCTCCTTCTTGTATAGACTCATTCTCTTTTTTCTTTCGTGTATAGTCTCATTCTCTTTTTCTTTCTTTTATAATCTCCTTCTTGTATAGACACATTCTCTTTTTTCTTTCGTGCATAGTCTCATTCTCTTTTTTCTTTCGTGTATAGACTCATTCTCTTTTTTCTTTCGTGTATAGATTCATTCTCTTTTTTCTTTCTTTTATAATCTCCTTCTTGTATAGACTCATTCTCTTTTTTCTTTCATGTATAGACTCATTCTCTTTTTCTTTCTTTTATAATCTCCTTCTTGTATAGACTCATTCTCTTTTTTCTTTCGTGTATAGTCTCATTCTCTTTTTCTTTCTTTTTTAATCTTCTCGTATAGACTCATTCTCTTTTTTCTTTCGTGTATAGTCTCATTCTCTTTTTCTTTCTTTTATAATCTCCTTCTTGTATAGACTCATTCTCTTTTTTCTTTCGTGTATAGTCTCATTCACTTTTTCTTTCTTTTATAATCTCCTTCTTGTATAGACTCATTCTCTTTTTTCTTTCGTGTATAGACTCTTTCTCTTTTTTCTTTCTTTTATAATCTCCTTCTTGTATAGACTCATTTTCTTTTTTCTTTCATGTATAGACTCATTCTCTTTTTCTTTCTTTTATAATCTCCTTCTTGTATAGACTCATTTTCTTTTTTCTTTCGTGTATAGTCTCATTCTCTTTTTCTTTCTTTTATAATCTCCTTCTTGTATAGACTCATTCTCTTTTTTCTTTCGTGTATAGTCTCATTCTCTTTTTCTTTCTTTTATAATCTCCTTCTTGTATAGACTCATTCTCTTTTTTCTTTCGTGTATAGTCTCATTCTCTTTTTTCTTTTGTGTATAGACTCATTCTCTTTTTTCTTTTGTGTATAGACTCATTCTCTTTTTTCTTTCTTTTATAATCTCCTTCTTGTATAGACTCATTCTCTTTTTTCTTTCATGTATAGACTCATTCTCTTTTTCTTTCTTTTATAATCTCCTTTTTGTATAGACTCATTCTCTTTTTTCTTTCGTGTATAGTCTCATTCTCTTTTTCTTTCTTTTTTAATCTTCTCGTATAGACTCATTCTCTTTTTTCTTTCGTGTATAGTCTCATTCTCTTTTTCTTTCTTTTATAATCTCCTTCTTGTATAGACTCATTCTCTTTTTTCTTTCGTGTATAGTCTCATTCTCTTTTTTCTTTCGTGTATAGATTCATTCTCTTTTTTCTTTCGTGTATAGACTCATTCTCTTTTTTCTTTCGTGTATAGACTCATTCTCTTTTTCTTTCTTTTATAATCTCCTTCTTGTATAGACTCATTCTCTTTTTTCTTTCGTGTATAGTCTCATTCTCTTTTTCTTTCTTTTATAATCTCCTTCTTGTATAGATTCATTTTCTTTTTTCTTTCGTGTATAGTCTCATTCTCTTTTTCTTTCTTTTATAATCTCCTTCTTGTATAGACTCATTCTCTTTTTTCTTTCGTGTATAGTCTCATTCTCTTTTTCTTTCTTTTATAATCTCCTTCTTGTATAGACTCATTCTCTTTTTTCTTTCGTGTATAGTCTCATTCTCTTTTTCTTTCTTTTATAATCTCCTTCTTGTATAGACTCATTCTCTTTTTTCTTTCGTGTATAGTCTCATTCTCTTTTTCTTTCTTTTATAATCTCCTTCTTGTATAGACACATTCTCTTTTTTCTTTCGTGTATAGTCTCATTCTCTTTTTTCTTTCGTGTATAGACTCATTCTCTTTTTTCTTTCGTGTATAGATTCATTCTCTTTTTTCTTTCTTTTATAATCTCCTTCTTGTATAGACTCATTCTCTTTTTTCTTTCATGTATAGACTCATTCTCTTTTTCTTTCTTTTATAATCTCCTTCTTGTATAGACTCATTCTCTTTTTTCTTTCGTGTATAGTCTCATTCTCTTTTTCTTTCTTTTTTAATCTTCTCGTATAGACTCATTCTCTTTTTTCTTTCGTGTATAGTCTCATTCTCTTTTTCTTTCTTTTATAATCTCCTTCTTGTATAGACTCATTCTCTTTTTTCTTTCGTGTATAGTCTCATTCACTTTTTCTTTCTTTTATAATCTCCTTCTTGTATAGACTCATTCTCTTTTTCCTTTCGTGTATAGACTCATTCTCTTTTTTCTTTCTTTTATAATCTCCTTCTTGTATAGACTCATTTTCTTTTTTCTTTCATGTATAGACTCATTCTCTTTTTCTTTCTTTTATAATCTCCTTCTTGTATAGACTCATTTTCTTTTTTCTTTCGTGTATAGTCTCATTCTCTTTTTCTTTCTTTTATAATCTCCTTCTTGTATAGACTCATTCTCTTTTTTCTTTCGTGTATAGTCTCATTCTCTTTTTCTTTCTTTTATAATCTCCTTCTTGTATAGACTCATTCTCTTTTTTCTTTCGTGTATAGTCTCATTCTCTTTTTTCTTTTGTGTATAGACTCATTCTCTTTTTTCTTTTGTGTATAGACTCATTCTCTTTTTTCTTTCTTTTATAATCTCCTTCTTGTATAGACTCATTCTCTTTTTTCTTTCATGTATAGACTCATTCTCTTTTTCTTTCTTTTATAATCTCCTTCTTGTATAGACTCATTCTCTTTTTTCTTTCGT
Organism: Acanthosepion lycidas; assembly: GCA_963932145.1. NCBI lineage: Eukaryota > Metazoa > Mollusca > Cephalopoda > Sepiida > Sepiidae > Acanthosepion > Acanthosepion lycidas. Next base: position 44,027,446 of record OZ010612.1, read on the forward strand.
GTATAGTCTCATTCTCTTTTTCTTTCTTTTTTAATCTTCTCGTATAGACTCATTCTCTTTTTTCTTTCGTGTATAGTCTCATTCTCTTTTTCTTTCTTTTATAATCTCCTTCTTGTATAGACTCATTCTCTTTTTTCTTTCGTGTATAGTCTCATTCTCTTTTTTCTTTCATGTATAGACTCATTCTCTTTTTCTTTCTTTTATAATCTCCTTCTTGTATAGACTCATTCTCTTTTTTCTTTCGTGTATAGTCTCATTCTCTTTTTCTTTCTTTTTTAATCTTCTCGTATAGACTCATTCTCTTTTTTCTTTCGTGTATAGTCTCATTCTCTTTTTCTTTCTTTTATAATCTCCTTCTTGTATAGACTCATTCTCTTTTTTCTTTCGTGTATAGTCTCATTCTCTTTTTTCTTTCGTGTATAGACTCATTCTCTTTTTTCTTTCGTGTATAGACTCATTCTCTTTTTTCTTTCTTTTATAATCTCCTTCTTGTATAGACTCATTCTCTTTTTTCTTTCATGGATAGACTCATTCTCTTTTTCTTTCTTTTATAATCTCCTTCTTGTATAGACTCATTCTCTTTTTTCTTTCGTGTATAGTCTCATTCTCTTTTTCTTTCTTTTTTAATCTTCTCGTATAGACTCATTCTCTTTTTTCTTTCGTGTATAGTCTCATTCTCTTTTTCTTTCTTTTATAATCTCCTTCTTGTATAGACTCATTCTCTTTTTTCTTTCGTGTATAGTCTCATTCACTTTTTCTTTCTTTTATAATCTCCTTCTTGTATAGACTCATTCTCTTTTTTCTTTCGTGTATAGACTCATTCTCTTTTTTCTTTCTTTTATAATCTCCTTCTTGTATAGACTCATTTTCTTTTTTCTTTCATGTATAGACTCATTCTCTTTTTCTTTCTTTTATAATCTCCTTCTTGTATAGACTCATTTTCTTTTTTCTTTCGTGTATAGTCTCATTCTCTTTTTTTTTCTTTTATAATCTCCTTCTTGTATAGACTCATTCTCTTTTTTCTTTTGTGTATAGACTCATTCTCTTTTTTCTTTCGTGTATAGTCTCATTCTCTTTTTTCTTTCTTTTATAATCTCCTTCTTGTATAGACTCATTCTCTTTTTTCTTTCATGTATAGACTCATTCTCTTTTTCTTTCTTTTATAATCTCCTTCTTGTATAGACTCATTTTCTTTTTTCTTTCGTGTATAGTCTCATTCACTTTTTCTTTCTTTTATAATCTCCTTCTTGTATAGACTCATTCTCTTTTTCCTTTCGTGTATAGACTCATTCTCTTTTTTCTTTCTTTTATAATCTCCTTCTTGTATAGACTCATTTTCTTTTTTCTTTCATGTATAGACTCATTCTCTTTTTCTTTCTTTTATAATCTCCTTCTTGTATAGACTCATTTTCTTTTTTCTTTCGTGTATAGTCTCATTCTCTTTTTCTTTCTTTTATAATCTCCTTCTTGTATAGACTCATTCTCTTTTTTCTTTCGTGTATAGTCTCATTCTCTTTTTCTTTCTTTTATAATCTCCTTCTTGTAAAGACTCATTCTCTTTTTTCTTTCGTGTATAGTCTCATTCTCTTTTTCTTTCTTTTTTAATCTTCTCGTATAGACTCATTCTCTTTTTTCTTTCGTGTATAGTCTCATTCTCTTTTTCTTTCTTTTATAATCTCCTTCTTGTATAGACTCATTCTCTTTTTTCTTTCGTGTATAGTCTCATTCACTTTTTCTTTCTTTTATAATCTCCTTCTTGTATAGACTCATTCTCTTTTTTCTTTCGTGTATAATCTCATTCTCTTTTTTCTTTCGTGTATAGACTCATTCTCTTTTTTCTTTCGTGTATAGACTCATTCTCTTTTTTCTTTCGTGTATAGACTCATTCTCTTTTTTCTTTCGTGTATAGTCTCATTCACTTTTTCTTTCTTTTATAATCTCCTTCTTGTATAGACTCATTCTCTTTTTTCTTTCGTGTATAGACTCATTCTCTTTTTTCTTTCGTGTATAGTCTCATTCACTTTTTCTTTCTTTTATAATCTCCTTCTTGTATAGACTCATTTTCTTTTTTCTTTCGTGTATAGTCTCATTCTCTTTTTCTTTCTTTTATAATCTCCTTCTTGTATAGACTCATTTTCTTTTTTCTTTCATGTATAGACTCATTCTCTTTTTCTTTCTTTTATAATCTCCTTCTTGTATAGACTCATTTTCTTTTTTCTTTCGTGTATAGTCTCATTCTCTTTTTCTTTCTTTTATAATCTCCTTCTTGTATAGACTCATTCTCTTTTTTCTTTCGTGTATAGTCTCATTCTCTTTTTTCTTTCGTGTATAGACTCATTCTCTTTTTTCTTTCGTGTATAGACTCATTCTCTTTTTTCTTTCGTGTATAGACTCATTCTCTTTTTTCTTTCGTGTATAGTCTCATTCACTTTTTCTTTCTTTTATAATCTCCTTCTTGTATAGACTCATTCTCTTTTTTCTTTCGTGTATAGACTCATTCTCTTTTTTCTTTCTTTTATAATCTCCTTCTTGTATAGACTCATTTTCTTTTTTCTTTCATGTATAGACTCATTCTCTTTTTCTTTCTTTTATAATCTCCTTCTTGTATAGACTCATTTTCTTTTTTCTTTCGTGTATAGTCTCATTCTCTTTTTCTTTCTTTTATAATCTCCTTCTTGTATAGACTCATTCTCTTTTTTCTTTCGTGTATAGACTCATTCTCTTTTTTCTTTCTTTTTTAATCTCCTTCTTGTATAGACTCATTCTCTTTTTTCTTTCGTGTATAGTCTCATTCTCTTTTTCTTTCTTTTATAATCTCCTTCTTGTATAGACTCATTCTCTTTTTTCTTTTGTGTATAGACTCATTCTCTTTTTTCTTTCGTGTATAGTCTCATTCACTTTTTCTTTCTTTTATAATCTCCTTCTTGTATAGACTCATTCTCTTTTTTCTTTCTTTTATAATCTCCTTCTTGTATAGACTCATTCTCTTTTTTCTTTCATGTATAGACTCATTCTCTTTTTCTTTCTTTTATAATCTCCTTCTTGTATAGACTCATTTTCTTTTTTCTTTCGTGTATAGTCTCATTCTCTTTTTCTTTCTTTTATAATCTCCTTCTTGTATAGAATCATTCTCTTTTTCTTTCGTGTATAGTCTCATTCACTTTTTCTTTCTTTTATAATCTCCTTCTTGTATAGACTCATTCTCTTTTTTCTTTCGTGTATAGTCTCATTCTCTTTTTTCTTTCGTGTATAGACTCATTCTCTTTTTTCTTTCGTGTATAGACTCATTCTATTTTTTCTTTCGTGTATAGTCTCATTCACTTTTTCTTTCTTTTATAATCTCCTTCTTGTATAGACTCATTCTCTTTTTTCTTTCGTGTATAGACTCATTCTCTTTTTTCTTTCGTGTATAGTCTCATTCACTTTTTCTTTCTTTTATAATCTCCTTCTTGTATAGACTCATTCTCTTTTTTCTTTCGTGTATAGACTCATTCTCTTTTTTCTTTCGTGTATAGTCTCATTCACTTTTTCTTTCTTTTATAATCTCCTTCTTGTATAGACTCATTCTCTTTTTTCTTTCGTGTATAGTCTCATTCTCTTTTTTCTTTCGTGTATAGTCTCATTCTCTTTTTCTTTCTTTTATAATCTCCTTCTTGTATAGACTCATTCTCTTTTTTCTTTCGTGTATAGTCTCATTCTCTTTTTCTTTCTTTTATAATCTCCTTCTTGTATAGACTCATTCTCTTTTTTCTTTCGTGTATAGACTCATTCTCTTTTTTCTTTCGTGTATAGTCTCATTCTCTTTTTCTTTCTTTTATAATCTCCTTCTTGTATAGACTCATTCTGTTTTTTCTTTCGTGTATAGACTCATTCTCTTTTTTCTTTTGTGTATAGACTCATTCTCTTTTCTCTTTCTTTTATAATCTCCTTCTTGTATAGACTCATTCTCTTTTTTCTTTCGTGTATAGACTCATTCTCTTTTTTCTTTCGTGTATAGACTCATTCTCTTTTTCTTTCTTTTATAATCTCCTTCTTGTATAGACTCATTTTCTTTTTTCTTTCGTGTATAGTCTCATTCTCTTTTTCTTTCTTTTATAATCTCCTTCTTGTATAGACTCATTCTCTTTTTTCTTTCGTGTATAGTCTCATTCTCTTTTTCTTTCTTTTATAATCTCCTTCTTGTATAGACACATTCTCTTTTTTCTTTCGTGTATAGTCTCATTCACTTTTTCTTTCTTTTATAATCTCCTTCTTGTATAGACTCATTCTCTTTTTTCTTTCGTGTATAGACTCATTCTCTTTTTCTTTCTTTTATAATCTCCTTCTTGTATAGACTCATTCTCTTTTTTCTTTCGTGTATAGACTCATTCTCTTTTTCTTTCTTTTATAATCTCCTTCTTGTATAGACTCATTCTCTTTTTTCTTTCGTGTATAGACTCATTCTCTTTTTTCTTTCGTGTATAGACTCATTCTCTTTTTTCTTTCGTGTATAGACTCATTCTCTTTTTTCTTTTGTGTATAGACTCATTCTCTTTTTTCTTTCGTGTATAGACTCATTCTCTTTTTCTTTCTTTTATAATCTCCTTCTTGTATAGACTCATTCTCTTTTTTCTTTCGTGTATAGACTCATTCTCTTTTTCTTTCTTTTATAATCTCCTTCTTGTATAGACTCATTTTCTTTTTTCTTTCGTGTATAGTCTCATTCTCTTTTTCTTTCTTTTATAATCTCCTTCTTGTATAGACTCATTCTCTTTTTTCTTTCGTGTATAGACTCATACTCTTTTTTCTTTTGTGTATAGACTCATTCTCTTTTTTCTTTCGTGTATAGACTCATTCTCTTTTTTCTTTCGTGTATAGTCTTATTCTCTTTTTCTTTCTTTTATAATCTCCTTCTTGTATAGACTCATTCTCTTTTTTCTTTCGTGTATAGACTCATTCTCTTTTTCTTTCTTTTATAATCTCCTTCTTGTATAGACTCATTCTCTTTTTTCTTTCGTGTATAGTCTCATTCTCTTTTTCTTTCTTTTATAATCTCCTTCTTGTATAGACTCATTCTCTTTATTCTTTCGTGTATAGTCTCATTCTCTTTTTCTTTCTTTTATAATCTCCTTCTTGTATAGACTCATTCTCTTTTTTCTTTCGTGTATAGTCTCATTCTCTTTTTTCTTTTGTGTATAGACTCATTCTCTTTTTTCTTTCGTGTATAGACTCATTCTCTTTTTTCTTTCGTGTATAGACTCATTCTCTTTTTTCTTTCGTGTATAGTCTCATTCTCTTTTTCTTTCTTTTATAATCTCCTTCTTGTATAGACTCATTTTCTTTTTTCTTTCCTGTATAGTCACATTCTCTTTTTCTTTCTTTTATAATCTCCTTCTTGTATAGACTCATTTTCTCTTTTCTTTCGTGTATAGTCTCATTCTCTTTTTCTTTCTTTTATAATCTCCTTCTTGTATAGACTCATTCTCTTTTTTCTTTCGTGTATAGTCTCATTCTCTTTTTCTTTCTTTTATAATCTCCTTCTTGTATAGACTCATTTTCTTTTTTCTTTCGTGTATAGTCTCATTCTCTTTTTCTTTCTTTTATAATCTCCTTCTTGTATAGACTCATTCTCTTTTTTCTTTCGTGTATAGTCTCATTCTCTTTTTCTTTCTTTTATAATCTCCTTCTTGTATAGACTCATTCTCTTTTTTCTTTCGTGTATAGTCTCATTCTCTTTTTCTTTCTTTTATAATCTCCTTCTTGTATAGACTCATTCTCTTTTTTCTTTCGTGTATAGTCTCATTCTCTTTTTCTTTCTTTTATAATCTCCTTCTTGTATAGACTCATTCTCTTTTTTCTTTCGTGTATAGTCTCATTCTCTTTTTCTTTCTTTTATAATCTCCTTCTTGTATAGACTCATTTTCTCTTTTCTTTCGTGTATAGTCTCATTCTCTTTTTCTTTCTTTTATAATCTCCTTCTTGTATAGACTCATTCTCTTTTTTCTTTCGTGTATAGTCTCATTCTCTTTTTCTTTCTTTTATAATCTCCTTCTTGTATAGACTCATTCTCTTTTTTCTTTCGTGTATAGTCTCATTCTCTTTTTCTTTCTTTTATAATCTCCTTCTTGTATAGACTCATTCTCTTTTTTCTTTCGTGTATAGTCTCATTCTCTTTTTCTTTCTTTTATAATCTCCTTCTTGTATAGACTCATTCTCTTTTTTCTTTCGTGTATAGTCTCATTCTCTTTTTCTTTCTTTTATAATCTCCTTCTTGTATAGACTCATTTTCTTTTTTCTTTCGTGTATAGTATCATTCTCTTTTTCTTTCTTTTATAATCTCCTTCTTGTATAGACTCGTTTTCTTTTTTCTTTCGTGTATAGTCTCATTCTCTTTTTCTTTCTTTTATAATCTCCTTCTTGTATAGACTCATTTTCTTTTTTCTTTCGTGTATAGTCTCATTCTCTTTTTCTTTCTTTTATAATCTCCTTCTTGTATAGACTCATTTTCTCTTTTCTTTCGTGTATAGTCTCATTCACTTTTTCTTTCTTTTATAATCTCCTTCTTGTATAGACTCATTCTCTTTTTTCTTTCGTGTATAGACTCGTTCTCTTTTTCTTTCTTTTATAATCTCCTTCTTGTATAGACTCATTTTCTTTTTTCTTTCGTGTATAGTCTCATTCTCTTTTTCTTTCTTTTATAATCTCCTTCTTGTATAGACTCATTCTCTTTTTTCTTTCGTGTATAGTCTCATTCTCTTTTTCTTTCTTTTATAATCTCCTTCTTGTATAGACTCATTCTCTTTTTTCTTTCGTGTATAGTCTCATTCTCTTTTTCTTTCTTTTATAATCTCCTTCTTGTATAGACTCATTTTCTTTTTTCTTTCGTGTATAGTCTCATTCTCTTTTTCTTTCTTTTATAATCCCCTTCTTGTATAGACTCATTTTCTTTTTTCTTTCGTGTATAGTCTCATTCTCTTTTTCTTTCTTTTATAATCTCCTTCTTGTATAGACTCATTCTCTTTTTTCTTTCGTGTATAGTCTCATTCTCTTTTTCTTTCTTTTATAATCTCCTTCTTGTATAGACTCATTTTCTTTTTTCTTTCGTGTATAGTCTCATTCTCTTTTTCTTTCTTTTATAATCTCCTTCTTGTATAGACTCATTTTCTTTTTTCTTTCGTGTATAGTCTCATTCTCTTTTTCTTTCTTTTATAATCTCCTTCTTGTATAGACTCATTTTGTTTTTTCTTTCGTGTATAGTCTCATTCTCTTTTTCTTTCTTTTATAATCTCCTTCTTGTATAGACTCATCCTCTTTTTTCTTTCGTGTATAGTCTCATTCTCTTTTTCTTTCTTTTATAATCTCCTTCTTGTATAGACTCATTCTCTTTTTTCTTTCGTGTATAGTCTCATTCTCTTTTTCTTTCTTTTATAATCTCCTTCTTGTATAGACTCATTCTCTTTTTTCTTACGTGTATAGACTCATTCTCTTTTTTCTTTCGTGTATAGTCTCATTCTCTTTTTCTTTCTTTTATAATCTCCTTCTTGTATAGACTCATTCTGTTTTTTCTTTCGTGTATAGACTCATTCTCTTTTTTCTTTTGTGTATAGACTCATTCTCTTTTCTCTTTCTTTTATAATCTCCTTCTTGTATAGACTCATTCTCTTTTTTCTTTCATGTATAGACTCATTCTCTTTTTCTTTCTTTTATAATCTCCTTCTTGTATAGACTCATTTTCTTTTTTCTTTCGTGTATAGTCTCATTCTCTTTTTCTTTCTTTTATAATCTCCTTCTTGTATAGACTCATTCTCTTTTTTCTTTCGTGTATAGTCTCATTCTCTTTTTCTTTCTTTTATAATCTCCTTCTTGTATAGACACATTCTCTTTTTTCTTTCGTGTATAGTCTCATTCACTTTTTCTTTCTTTTATAATCTCCTTCTTGTATAGACTCATTCTCTTTTTTCTTTCGTGTATAGACTCATTCTCTTTTTCTTTCTTTTATAATCTCCTTCTTGTATAGACTCATTCTCTTTTTTCTTTCGTGTATAGACTCATTCTCTTTTTCTTTCTTTTATAATCTCCTTCTTGTATAGACTCATTCTCTTTTTTCTTTCGTGTATAGACTCATTCTCTTTTTTCTTTCGTGTATAGACTCATTCTCTTTTTTCTTTCGTGTATAGACTCATTCTCTTTTTTCTTTTGTGTATAGACTCATTCTCTTTTTTCTTTCGTGTATAGACTCATTCTCTTTTTCTTTCTTTTATAATCTCCTTCTTGTATAGACTCATTCTCTTTTTTCTTTCGTGTATAGACTCATTCTCTTTTTCTTTCTTTTATAATCTCCTTCTTGTATAGACTCATTTTCTTTTTTCTTTCGTGTATAGTCTCATTCTCTTTTTCTTTCTTTTATAATCTCCTTCTTGTATAGACTCATTCTCTTTTTTCTTTCGTGTATAGACTCATACTCTTTTTTCTTTTGTGTATAGACTCATTCTCTTTTTTCTTTCGTGTATAGACTCATTCTCTTTTTTCTTTCGTGTATAGTCTTATTCTCTTTTTCTTTCTTTTATAATCTCCTTCTTGTATAGACTCATTCTCTTTTTTCTTTCGTGTATAGACTCATTCTCTTTTTCTTTCTTTTATAATCTCCTTCTTGTATAGACTCATTCTCTTTTTTCTTTCGTGTATAGTCTCATTCTCTTTTTCTTTCTTTTATAATCTCCTTCTTGTATAGACTCATTCTCTTTATTCTTTCGTGTATATTCTCATTCTCTTTTTCTTTCTTTTATAATCTCCTTCTTGTATAGACTCATTCTCTTTTTTCTTTCGTGTATAGTCTCATTCTCTTTTTTCTTTTGTGTATAGACTCATTCTCTTTTTTCTTTCGTGTATAGACTCATTCTCTTTTTTCTTTCGTGTATAGACTCATTCTCTTTTTTCTTTCGTGTATAGTCTCATTCTCTTTTTCTTTCTTTTATAATCTCCTTCTTGTATAGACTCATTTTCTTTTTTCTTTCCTGTATAGTCACATTCTCTTTTTCTTTCTTTTATAATCTCCTTCTTGTATAGACTCATTTTCTCTTTTCTTTCGTGTATAGTCTCATTCTCTTTTTCTTTCTTTTATAATCTCCTTCTTGTATAGACTCATTCTCTTTTTTCTTTCGTGTATAGTCTCATTCTCTTTTTCTTTCTTTTATAATCTCCTTCTTGTATAGACTCATTTTCTTTTTTCTTTCGTGTATAGTCTCATTCTCTTTTTCTTTCTTTTATAATCTCCTTCTTGTATAGACTCATTCTCTTTTTTCTTTCGTGTATAGTCTCATTCTCTTTTTCTTTCTTTTATAATCTCCTTCTTGTATAGACTCATTCTCTTTTTTCTTTCGTGTATAGTCTCGTTCTCTTTTTCTTTCTTTTATAATCTCCTTCTTGTATAGACTCATTCTCTTTTTTCTTTCGTGTATAGTCTCATTCTCTTTTTCTTTCTTTTATAATCTCCTTCTTGTATAGACTCATTCTCTTTTTTCTTTCGTGTATAGTCTCATTCTCTTTTTCTTTCTTTTATAATCTCCTTCTTGTATAGACTCATTTTCTCTTTTCTTTCGTGTATAGTCTCATTCTCTTTTTCTTTCTTTTATAATCTCCTTCTTGTATAGACTCATTCTCTTTTTTCTTTCGTGTATAGTCTCATTCTCTTTTTCTTTCTTTTATAATCTCCTTCTTGTATAGACTCATTCTCTTTTTTCTTTCGTGTATAGTCTCATTCTCTTTTTCTTTCTTTTATAATCTCCTTCTTGTATAGACTCATTCTCTTTTTTCTTTCGTGTATAGTCTCATTCTCTTTTTCTTTCTTTTATAATCTCCTTCTTGTATAGACTCATTCTCTTTTTTCTTTCGTGTATAGTCTCATTCTCTTTTTCTTTCTTTTATAATCTCCTTCTTGTATAGACTCGTTTTCTTTTTTCTTTCGTGTATAGTCTCATTCTCTTTTTCTTTCTTTTATAATCTCCTTCTTGTATAGACTCATTTTCTTTTTTCTTTCGTGTATAGTCTCATTCTCTTTTTCTTTCTTTTATAATCTCCTTCTTGTATAGACTCATTTTCTCTTTTCTTTCGTGTATAGTCTCATTCACTTTTTCTTTCTTTTATAATCTCCTTCTTGTATAGACTCATTCTCTTTTTTCTTTCGTGTATAGACTCGTTCTCTTTTTCTTTCTTTTATAATCTCCTTCTTGTATAGACTCATTTTCTTTTTTCTTTCGTGTATAGTCTCATTCTCTTTTTCTTTCTTTTATAATCTCCTTCTTGTATAGACTCATTCTCTTTTTTCTTTCGTGTATAGTCTCATTCTCTTTTTCTTTCTTTTATAATCTCCTTCTTGTATAGACTCATTCTCTTTTTTCTTTCGTGTATAGTCTCATTCTCTTTTTCTTTCTTTTATAATCTCCTTCTTGTATAGACTCATTTTCTTTTTTCTTTCGTGTATAGTCTCATTCTCTTTTTCTTTCTTTTATAATCCCCTTCTTGTATAGACTCATTTTCTTTTTTCTTTCGTGTATAGTCTCATTCTCTTTTTCTTTCTTTTATAATCTCCTTCTTGTATAGACTCATTCTCTTTTTTCTTTCGTGTATAGTCTCATTCTCTTTTTCTTTCTTTTATAATCTCCTTCTTGTATAGACTCATTTTCTTTTTTCTTTCGTGTATAGTCTCATTCTCTTTTTCTTTCTTTTATAATCTCCTTCTTGTATAGACTCATTTTGTTTTTTCTTTCGTGTATAGTCTCATTCTCTTTTTCTTTCTTTTATAATCTCCTTCTTGTATAGACTCATCCTCTTTTTTCTTTCGTGTATAGTCTCATTCTCTTTTTCTTTCTTTTATAATCTCCTTCTTGTATAGACTCATTCTCTTTTTTCTTTCGTGTATAGTCTCATTCTCTTTTTCTTTCTTTTATAATCTCCTTCTTGTATAGACTCATTCTCTTTTTTCTTTCGTGTATAGTCTCATTCACTTTTTCTTTCTTTTATAATCTCCTTCTTGTATAGACTCATTCTCTTTTTTCTTTCGTGTATAGACTCATTCTCTTTTTTCTTTCGTGTATAGACTCATTCTCTTTTTTCTTTTGTGTATAGACTCATTCTCTTTTATCTTTCGTGTATAGACTCATTCTCTTTTTCTTTCTTTTATAATCTCCTTCTTGTATAGACTCATTCTCTTTTTTCTTTCGTGTATAGTCTCATTCTCTTTTTCTTTCTTTTATAATCTCCTTCTTGTATAGACTCATTCTCTTTTTTCTTTCGTGTATAGTCTCATTCTCTTTTTTCTTTCGTGTATAGACTCATTCTCTTTTTTCTTTCGTGTATAGACTCATTCTCTTTTTTCTTTCGTGTGTAGACTCATTCTCTTTTTTCTTTCGTGTATAGACTCATTCTCTTTATTCTTTCGTGTATAGTCTCATTCTCTTTTTCTTTCTTTTATAATCTCCTTCTTGTATAGACTCATTCTCTTTTTTCTTTCGTGTATAGACTGATTCTCTTTTTTCTTTCGTGTATAGTCTCATTCTCTTTTTCTTTCTTTTATAATCTCCTTCTTGTATAGACTCATTCTCTTTTTTCTTTCGTGTATAGTCTCATTCTCTTTTTCTTTCTTTTATAATCTCCTTCTTGTATAGACTCATTCTCTTTTTTCTTTCGTGTATAGTCTCATTCTCTTTTTCTTTCTTTTATAATCTCCTTCTTGTATAGACTCATTTTCTTTTTTCTTTCGTGTATAGTCTCATTCTCTTTTTCTTTCTTTTATAATCCCCTTCTTGTATAGACTCATTTTCTTTTTTCTTTCGTGTATAGTCTCATTCTCTTTTTCTTTCTTTTATAATCTCCTTCTTGTATAGACTCATTCTCTTTTTTCTTTCGTGTATAGTCTCATTCTCTTTTTCTTTCTTTTATAATCTCCTTCTTGTATAGACTCATTTTCTTTTTTCTTTCGTGTATAGTCTCATTCTCTTTTTCTTTCTTTTATAATCTCCTTCTTGTATAGACTCATTTTCTTTTTTCTTTCGTGTATAGTCTCATTCTCTTTTTCTTTCTTTTATAATCTCCTTCTTGTATAGACTCATTTTGTTTTTTCTTTCGTGTATAGTCTCATTCTCTTTTTCTTTCTTTTATAATCTCCTTCTTGTATAGACTCATCCTCTTTTTTCTTTCGTGTATAGTCTCATTCTCTTTTTCTTTCTTTTATAATCTCCTTCTTGTATAGACTCATTCTCTTTTTTCTTTCGTGTATAGTCTCATTCTCTTTTTCTTTCTTTTATAATCTCCTTCTTGTATAGACTCATTCTCTTTTTTATTTCGTGTATAGTCTCCTTCACTTTTTCTTTCTTTTATAATCTCCTTCTTGTATAGACTCATTCTCTTTTTTCTTTCGTGTATAGTCTCATTCTCTTTTTCTTTCTTTTATAATCTCCTTCTTGTATAGACTCATTCTCTTTTTTCTTTCGTGTATAGTCTCATTCTCTTTTTTCTTTCGTGTATAGACTCATTCTCTTTTTTCTTTCGTGTATAGACTCATTCTCTTTTTCTTTCTTTTATAATCTCCTTCTTGTATAGACTCATTCTCTTTTTTCTTTCGTGTATAGTCTCATTCTCTTTTTCTTTCTTTTATAATCTCCTTCTTGTATAGACTCATTCTCTTTTTTCTTTCGTGTATAGTCTCATTCACTTTTTCTTTCTTTTATAATCTCCTTCTTGTATAGACTCATTCTCTTTTTTCTTTCGTGTATAGACTCATTCTCTTTTTTCTTTTGTGTATAGACTCATTCTCTTTTTTCTTTTGTGTATAGACTCATTCTCTTTTATCTTTCGTGTATAGACTCATTCTCTTTTTCTTTCTTTTATAATCTCCTTCTTGTATAGACTCATTCTCTTTTTTCTTTCGTGTATAGTCTCATTCTCTTTTTCTTTCTTTTATAATCTCCTTCTTGTATAGACTCATTCTCTTTTTTCTTTCGTGTATAGTCTCATTCTCTTTCTTCTTTCGTGTATAGACTCATTCTCTTTTTTCTTTCGTGTATAGACTCATTCTCTTTTTTCTTTCGTGTGTAGACTCATTCTCTTTTTTCTTTCGTGTATAGACTCATTCTCTTTATTCTTTCGTGTATAGTCTCATTCTCTTTTTCTTTCTTTTATAATCTCCTTCTTGTATAGACTCATTCTCTTTTTTCTTTCGTGTATAGACTCATTCTCTTTTTTCTTTCGTGTATAGTCTCATTCTCTTTTTCTTTCTTTTATAATCTCCTTCTTGTATAGACTCATTCTCTTTTTTCTTTCGTGTATAGTCTCATTCTCTTTTTCTTTCTTTTATAATCTCCTTCTTGTATAGACTCATTCTCTTTTTTCTTTCGTGTATAGTCTCATTCTCTTTTTCTTTCTTTTATAATCTCCTTCTTGTATAGACTCATTTTCTTTTTTCTTTCGTGTATAGTCTCATTCTCTTTTTCTTTCTTTTATAATCCCCTTCTTGTATAGACTCATTTTCTTTTTTCTTTCGTGTATAGTCTCATTCTCTTTTTCTTTCTTTTATAATCTCCTTCTTGTATAGACTCATTCTCTTTTTTCTTTCGTGTATAGTCTCATTCTCTTTTTCTTTCTTTTATAAACTCCTTCTTGTATAGACTCATTTTCTTTTTTCTTTCGTGTATAGTCTCATTCTCTTTTTCTTTCTTTTATAATCTCCTTCTTGTATAGACTCATTTTCTTTTTTCTTTCGTGTATAGTCTCATTCTCTTTTTCTTTCTTTTATAATCTCCTTCTTGTATAGACTCATTTTGTTTTTTCTTTCGTGTATAGTCTCATTCTCTTTTTCTTTCTTTTATAATCTCCTTCTTGTATAGACTCATCCTCTTTTTTCTTTCGTGTATAGTCTCATTCACTTTTTCTTTCTTTTATAATCTCCTTCTTGTATAGACTCATTCTCTTTTTTCTTTCGTGTATAGTCTCATTCTCTTTTTCTTTCATTTATAATCTCCTTCTTGTATAGACTCATTCTCTTTTTTCTTTCGTGTATAGTCTCATTCTCTTTTTTCTTTCGTGTATAGACTCATTCTCTTTTTTCTTTCGTGTATAGACTCATTCTCTTTTTCTTTCTTTTATAATCTCCTTCTTGTATAGACTCATTCTCTTTTTTCTTTCGTGTATAGTCTCATTCTCTTTTTCTTTCTTTTATAATCTCCTTCTTGTATAGACTCATTCTCTTTTTTCTTTCGTGTATAGTCTCATTCACTTTTTCTTTCTTTTATAATCTCCTTCTTGTATAGACTCATTCTCTTTTTTCTTTCGTGTATAGACTCATTCTCTTTTTTCTTTTGTGTATAGACTCATTCTCTTTTATCTTTCGTGTATAGACTCATTCTCTTTTTCTTTCTTTTATAATCTCCTTCTTGTATAGACTCATTCTCTTTTTTCTTTCGTGTATAGACTCATTCTCTTTTTTCTTTCGTGTATACTCTCATTCTCTTTTTTCTTTCGTGTATAGACTCATTCTCTTTTTTCTTTTGTGTATAGACTCATTCTCTTTTATCTTTCGTGTATAGACTCATTCTCTTTTTCTTTCTTTTATAATCTCCTTCTTGTATAGACTCATTTTCTTTTTTCTTTCGTGTATAGTCTCATTCTCTTTTTCTTTCTTTTATAATCCCCTTCTTGTATAGACTCATTTTCTTTTTTCTTTCGTGTATAGTCTCATTCTCTTTTTCTTTCTTTTATAATCTCCTTCTTGTATAGACTCATTCTCTTTTTTCTTTCGTGTATAGTCTCATTCTCTTTTTCTTTCTTTTATAATCTCCTTCTTGTATAGACTCATTTTCTTTTTTCTTTCGTGTATAGTCTCATTCTCTTTTTCTTTCTTTTATAATCTCCTTCTTGTATAGACTCATTTTCTTTTTTCTTTCGTGTATAGTCTCATTCTCTTTTTCTTTCTTTTATAATCTCCTTCTTGTATAGACTCATTTTGTTTTTTCTTTCGTGTATAGTCTCATTCTCTTTTTCTTTCTTTTATAATCTCCTTCTTGTATAGACTCATCCTCTTTTTTCTTTCGTGTATAGTCTCATTCTCTTTTTCTTTCTTTTATAATCTCCTTCTTGTATAGACTCATTCTCTTTTTTCTTTCGTGTATAGTCTCATTCTCTTTTTCTTTCTTTTATAATCTCCTTCTTGTATAGACTCATTCTCTTTTTTCTTTCGTGTATAGTCTCATTCACTTTTTCTTTCTTTTATAATCTCCTTCTTGTATAGACTCATTCTCTTTTTTCTTTCGTGTATAGTCTCATTCTCTTTTTCTTTCTTTTATAATCTCCTTCTTGTATAGACTCATTCTCTTTTTTCTTTCGTGTATAGTCTCATTCTCTTTTTTCTTTCGTGTATAGACTCATTCTCTTTTTTCTTTCGTGTATAGACTCATTCTCTTTTTCTTTCTTTTATAATCTCCTTCTTGTATAGACTCATTCTCTTTTTTCTTTCGTGTATAGTCTCATTCTCTTTTTCTTTCTTTTATAATCTCCCTCTTGTATAGACTCATTCTCTTTTTTCTTTCGTGTATAGTCTCATTCACTTTTTCTTTCTTTTATAATCTCCTTCTTGTATAGACTCATTCTCTTTTTTCTTTCGTGTATAGACTCATTCTCTTTTTTCTTTTGTGTATAGACTCATTCTCTTTTATCTTTCGTGTATAGACTCATTCTCTTTTTCTTTCTTTTATAATCTCCTTCTTGTATAGACTCATTCTCTTTTTTCTTTCGTGTATAGACTCATTCTCTTTTTTCTTTCGTGTATAGTCTCATTCTCTTTTTTCTTTCGTGTATAGACTCATTCTCTTTTTTCTTTCGTGTATAGACTCATTCTCTTTTTTCTTTCGTGTGTAGACTCATTCTCTTTTTTCTTTCGTGTATAGACTCATTCTCTTTTTTCTTTCGTGTATAGTCTCATACTCTTTTTCTTTCTTTTATAATCTCCTTCTTGTATAGACTCATTCTCTTTTTTTTTCGTGTATAGTCTCATTCTCTTTTTCTTTCTTTTATAATCTCCTTCTTGTATAGACTCATTCTCTTTTTTCTTTCGTGTATAGTCTCATTCTCTTTTTTCTTTCGTGTGTAGACTCATTCTCTTTTTCTTTCTTTTATAATCTCCTTCGTGTATAGACTCATTCTCTTTTTTCTTTCGTGTGTAGACTCATTCTCTTTTTTCTTTCGTGTATAGACTCATTCTCTTTATTCTTTCGTGTATAGTCTCATTCTCTTTTTCTTTCTTTTATAATCTCCTTCTTGTAGAGACTCATTCTCTTTTTTCTTTCGTGTATAGACTCATTCTCTTTTTTCTTTCGTGTATAGTCTCATTCTCTTTTTCTTTCTTTTAAAAATCTCCTTCGTGTATAGACTCATTCTCTTTTTTCTTTCGTGTATAGTCTCATTCTCTTTTTCTTTCTTTTATAATCTCCTTCGTGTATAGACTCATTCTCTTTTATCTTTCGTGTATAGACTCATTCTCTTTTTTCTTTCGTGTATAGACTCATTCTCTTTTTTCTTTCGTGTATAGTCTCATACTCTTTTTCTTTCTTTTATAATCTCCTTCTTGTATAGACTCATTCTCTTTTTTTTTCGTGTATAGTCTCATTCTCTTTTTCTTTCTTTTATAATCTCCTTCTTGTATAGACTCATTCTCTTTTTTCTTTCGTGTATAGTCTCATTCTCTTTTTCTTTCTTTTATAAACTCCTTCTTGTATAGACTCATTTTCTTTTTTCTTTCGTGTATAGTCTCATTCTCTTTTTCTTTCTTTTATAATCTCCTTCTTGTATAGACTCATTTTCTTTTTTCTTTCGTGTATAGTCTCATTCTCTTTTTCTTTCTTTTATAATCTCCTTCTTGTATAGACTCATTTTGTTTTTTCTTTCGTGTATAGTCTCATTCTCTTTTTCTTTCTTTTATAATCTCCTTCTTGTATAGACTCATCCTCTTTTTTCTTTCGTGTATAGTCTCATTCACTTTTTCTTTCTTTTATAATCTCCTTCTTGTATAGACTCATTCTCTTTTTTCTTTCGTGTATAGTCTCATTCTCTTTTTCTTTCATTTATAATCTCCTTCTTGTATAGACTCATTCTCTTTTTTCTTTCGTGTATAGTCTCATTCTCTTTTTTCTTTCGTGTATAGACTCATTCTCTTTTTTCTTTCGTGTATAGACTCATTCTCTTTTTCTTTCTTTTATAATCTCCTTCTTGTATAGACTCATTCTCTTTTTTCTTTCGTGTATAGTCTCATTCTCTTTTTCTTTCTTTTATAATCTCCTTCTTGTATAGACTCATTCTCTTTTTTCTTTCGTGTATAGTCTCATTCACTTTTTCTTTCTTTTATAATCTCCTTCTTGTATAGACTCATTCTCTTTTTTCTTTCGTGTATAGACTCATTCTCTTTTTTCTTTTGTGTATAGACTCATTCTCTTTTATCTTTCGTGTATAGACTCATTCTCTTTTTCTTTCTTTTATAATCTCCTTCTTGTATAGACTCATTCTCTTTTTTCTTTCGTGTATAGACTCATTCTCTTTTTTCTTTCGTGTATACTCTCATTCTCTTTTTTCTTTCGTGTATAGACTCATTCTCTTTTTTCTTTTGTGTATAGACTCATTCTCTTTTATCTTTCGTGTATAGACTCATTCTCTTTTTCTTTCTTTTATAATCTCCTTCTTGTATAGACTCATTTTCTTTTTTCTTTCGTGTATAGTCTCATTCTCTTTTTCTTTCTTTTATAATCCCCTTCTTGTATAGACTCATTTTCTTTTTTCTTTCGTGTATAGTCTCATTCTCTTTTTCTTTCTTTTATAATCTCCTTCTTGTATAGACTCATTCTCTTTTTTCTTTCGTGTATAGTCTCATTCTCTTTTTCTTTCTTTTATAATCTCCTTCTTGTATAGACTCATTTTCTTTTTTCTTTCGTGTATAGTCTCATTCTCTTTTTCTTTCTTTTATAATCTCCTTCTTGTATAGACTCATTTTCTTTTTTCTTTCGTGTATAGTCTCATTCTCTTTTTCTTTCTTTTATAATCTCCTTCTTGTATAGACTCATTTTGTTTTTTCTTTCGTGTATAGTCTCATTCTCTTTTTCTTTCTTTTATAATCTCCTTCTTGTATAGACTCATCCTCTTTTTTCTTTCGTGTATAGTCTCATTCTCTTTTTCTTTCTTTTATAATCTCCTTCTTGTATAGACTCATTCTCTTTTTTCTTTCGTGTATAGTCTCATTCTCTTTTTCTTTCTTTTATAATCTCCTTCTTGTATAGACTCATTCTCTTTTTTCTTTCGTGTATAGTCTCATTCACTTTTTCTTTCTTTTATAATCTCCTTCTTGTATAGACTCATTCTCTTTTTTCTTTCGTGTATAGTCTCATTCTCTTTTTCTTTCTTTTATAATCTCCTTCTTGTATAGACTCATTCTCTTTTTTCTTTCGTGTATAGTCTCATTCTCTTTTTTCTTTCGTGTATAGACTCATTCTCTTTTTTCTTTCGTGTATAGACTCATTCTCTTTTTCTTTCTTTTATAATCTCCTTCTTGTATAGACTCATTCTCTTTTTTCTTTCGTGTATAGTCTCATTCTCTTTTTCTTTCTTTTATAATCTCCCTCTTGTATAGACTCATTCTCTTTTTTCTTTCGTGTATAGTCTCATTCACTTTTTCTTTCTTTTATAATCTCCTTCTTGTATAGACTCATTCTCTTTTTTCTTTCGTGTATAGACTCATTCTCTTTTTTCTTTTGTGTATAGACTCATTCTCTTTTATCTTTCGTGTATAGACTCATTCTCTTTTTCTTTCTTTTATAATCTCCTTCTTGTATAGACTCATTCTCTTTTTTCTTTCGTGTATAGACTCATTCTCTTTTTTCTTTCGTGTATAGTCTCATTCTCTTTTTTCTTTCGTGTATAGACTCATTCTCTTTTTTCTTTCGTGTATAGACTCATTCTCTTTTTTCTTTCGTGTGTAGACTCATTCTCTTTTTTCTTTCGTGTATAGACTCATTCTCTTTTTTCTTTCGTGTATAGTCTCATACTCTTTTTCTTTCTTTTATAATCTCCTTCTTGTATAGACTCATTCTCTTTTTTTTTCGTGTATAGTCTCATTCTCTTTTTCTTTCTTTTATAATCTCCTTCTTGTATAGACTCATTCTCTTTTTTCTTTCGTGTATAGTCTCATTCTCTTTTTTCTTTCGTGTGTAGACTCATTCTCTTTTTCTTTCTTTTATAATCTCCTTCGTGTATAGACTCATTCTCTTTTTTCTTTCGTGTGTAGACTCATTCTCTTTTTTCTTTCGTGTATAGACTCATTCTCTTTATTCTTTCGTGTATAGTCTCATTCTCTTTTTCTTTCTTTTATAATCTCCTTCTTGTAGAGACTCATTCTCTTTTTTCTTTCGTGTATAGACTCATTCTCTTTTTTCTTTTGTGTATAGTCTCATTCTCTTTTTCTTTCTTTTAAAAATCTCCTTCGTGTATAGACTCATTCTCTTTTTTCTTTCGTGTATAGTCTCATTCTCTTTTTCTTTCTTTTATAATCTCCTTCGTGTATAGACTCATTCTCTTTTATCTTTCGTGTATAGACTCATTCTCTTTTTTCTTTCGTGTATAGACTCATTCTCTTTTTTCTTTCGTGTATAGTCTCATACTCTTTTTCTTTCTTTTATAATCTCCTTCTTGTATAGACTCATTCTCTTTTTTTTTCGTGTATAGTCTCATTCTCTTTTTCTTTCTTTTATAATCTCCTTCTTGTATAGACTCATTCTCTTTTTTCTTTCGTGTATAGTCTCATTCTCTTTTTCTTTCTTTTATAATCTCCTTCTTGTATAGACTCATTTTCTTTTTTCTTTCGTGTATAGTCTCATTCTCTTTTTCTTTCTTTTATAATCTCCTTCTTGTATAGACTCATTTTCTTTTTTCTTTCGTGTATAGTCTCATTCTCTTTTTCTTTCTTTTATAATCTCCTTCTTGTATAGACTCATCCTCTTTTTTCTTTCGTGTATAGTCTCATTCACTTTTTCTTTCTTTTATAATCTCCTTCTTGTATAGACTCATTCTCTTTTTTCTTTCGTGTATAGTCTCATTCTCTTTTTCTTTCTTTTATAATCTCCTTCTTGTATAGACTCATTCTCTTTTTTCTTTCGTGTATAGTCTCATTCTCTTTTTTCTTTCGTGTATAGACTCATTCTCTTTTTTCTTTCGTGTATAGACTCATTCTCTTTTTCTTTCTTTTATAATCTCCTTCTTGTATAGACTCATTCCCTTTTTTCTTTCGTGTATAGTCTCATTCTCTTTTTCTTTCTTTTATAATCTCCTTCTTGTATAGACTCATTCTCTTTTTTCTTTCGTGTATAGTCTCATTCACTTTTTCTTTCTTTTATAATCTCCTTCTTGTATAGACTCATTCTCTTTTTTCTTTCGTGTATAGACTCATTCTCTTTTTTCTTTTGTGTATAGACTCATTCTCTTTTATCTTTCGTGTATAGACTCATTCTCTTTTTCTTTCTTTTATAATCTCCTTCTTGTATAGACTCATTCTCTTTTTTCTTTCGTGTATAGACTCATTCTCTTTTTTCTTTCGTGTATAGTCTCATTCTCTTTTTTCTTTCGTGTATAGACTCATTCTCTTTTTTCTTTTGTGTATAGACTCATTCTCTTTTATCTTTCGTGTATAGACTCATTCTCTTTTTTCTTTCGTGTATAGACTCATTCTCTTTTTTCTTTTGTGTATAGACTCATTCTCTTTTATCTTTCGTGTATAGACTCATTCTCTTTTTCTTTCTTTTATAATCTCCTTCTTGTATAGACTCATTTTCTTTTTTCTTTCGTGTATAGTCTCATTCTCTTTTTCTTTCTTTTATAATCCCCTTCTTGTATAGACTCATTTTCTTTTTTCTTTCGTGTATAGTCTCATTCTCTTTTTCTTTCTTTTATAATCTCCTTCTTGTATAGACTCATTCTCTTTTTTCTTTCGTGTATAGTCTCATTCTCTTTTTCTTTCTTTTATAATCTCCTTCTTGTATAGACTCATTTTCTTTTTTCTTTCGTGTATAGTCTCATTCTCTTTTTCTTTCTTTTATAATCTCCTTCTTGTATAGACTCATTTTCTTTTTTCTTTCGTGTATAGTCTCATTCTCTTTTTCTTTCTTTTATAATCTCCTTCTTGTATAGACTCATTTTGTTTTTTCTTTCGTGTATAGTCTCATTCTCTTTTTCTTTCTTTTATAATCTCCTTCTTGTATAGACTCATCCTCTTTTTTCTTTCGTGTATAGTCTCATTCTCTTTTTCTTTCTTTTATAATCTCCTTCTTGTATAGACTCATTCTCTTTTTTCTTTCGTGTATAGTCTCATTCTCTTTTTCTTTCTTTTATAATCTCCTTCTTGTATAGACTCATTCTCTTTTTTCTTTCGTGTATAGTCTCATTCACTTTTTCTTTCTTTTATAATCTCCTTCTTGTATAGACTCATTCTCTTTTTTCTTTCGTGTATAGTCTCATTCTCTTTTTCTTTCTTTTATAATCTCCTTCTTGTATAGACTCATTCTCTTTTTTCTTTCGTGTATAGTCTCATTCTCTTTTTTCTTTCGTGTATAGACTCATTCTCTTTTTTCTTTCGTGTATAGACTCATTCTCTTTTTCTTTCTTTTATAATCTCCTTCTTGTATAGACTCATTCTCTTTTTTCTTTCGTGTATAGTCTCATTCTCTTTTTCTTTCTTTTATAATCTCCTTCTTGTATAGACTCATTCTCTTTTTTCTTTCGTGTATAGTCTCATTCACTTTTTCTTTCTTTTATAATCTCCTTCTTGTATAGACTCATTCTCTTTTTTCTTTCGTGTATAGACTCATTCTCTTTTTTCTTTTGTGTATAGACTCATTCTCTTTTATCTTTCGTGTATAGACTCATTCTCTTTTTCTTTCTTTTATAATCTCCTTCTTGTATAGACTCATTCTCTTTTTTCTTTCGTGTATAGACTCATTCTCTTTTTTCTTTCGTGTATAGTCTCATTCTCTTTTTTCTTTCGTGTATAGACTCATTCTCTTTTTTCTTTCGTGTATAGACTCATTCTCTTTTTTCTTTCGTGTGTAGACTCATTCTCTTTTTTCTTTCGTGTATAGACTCATTCTCTTTTTTCTTTCGTGTATAGTCTCATACTCTTTTTCTTTCTTTTATAATCTCCTTCTTGTATAGACTCATTCTCTTTTTTTTTCGTGTATAGTCTCATTCTCTTTTTCTTTCTTTTATAATCTCCTTCTTGTATAGACTCATTCTCTTTTTTCTTTCGTGTATAGTCTCATTCTCTTTTTTCTTTCGTGTGTGGACTCATTCTCTTTTTCTTTCTTTTATAATCTCCTTCGTGTATAGACTCATTCTCTTTTTTCTTTCGTGTGTAGACTCATTCTCTTTTTTCTTTCGTGTATAGACTCATTCTCTTTATTCTTTCGTGTATAGTCTCATTCTCTTTTTCTTTCTTTTATAATCTCCTTCTTGTAGAGACTCATTCTCTTTTTTCTTTCGTGTATAGACTCATTCTCTTTTTTCTTTCGTGTATAGTCTCATTCTCTTTTTCTTTCTTTTATAATCTCCTTCGTGTATAGACTCATTCTCTTTTTTCTTTCGTGTATAGTCTCATTCTCTTTTTCTTTCTTTTATAATCTCCTTCGTGTATAGACTCATTCTCTTTTATCTTTCGTGTATAGACTCATTCTCTTTTTTCTTTCGTGTATAGACTCATTCTCTTTTTTCTTTCGTGTATAGTCTCATACTCTTTTTCTTTCTTTAATAATCTCCTTCTTGTATAGACTCATTCTCTTTTTTTTTCGTGTATAGTCTCATTCTCTTTTTCTTTCTTTTATAATCTCCTTCTTGTATAGACTCATTCTCTTTTTTCTTTCGTGTATAGTCTCATTCTCTTTTTCTTTCTTTTATAATCTCCTTCTTGTATAGACTCATTTTCTTTTTTCTTTCGTGTATAGTCTCATTCTCTTTTTCTTTCTTTTATAATCTCCTTCTTGTATAGACTCATTTTCTTTTTTCTTTCGTGTATAGTCTCATTCTCTTTTTCTTTCTTTTATAATCTCCTTCTTGTATAGACTCATTCTCTTTTTTCTTTCGTGTATAGTCTCATTCTCTTTTTCTTTCTTTTATAATCTCCTTCTTGTATAGACTCATTCTCTTTTTTCTTTCGTGTATAGTCTCATTCACTTTTTCTTTCTTTTATAATCTCCTTCTTGTATAGACTCATTCTCTTTTTTCTTTCGTGTATAGACTCATTCTCTTTTTTCTTTTGTGTATAGACTCATTCTCTTTTATCTTTCGTGTATAGACTCATTCTCTTTTTTCTTTCGTGTATAGTCTCATTCTCTTTTTCTTTCTTTTATAATCTCCTTCTTGTATAGACTCATTCTCTTTTTTCTTTCGTGTATAGTCTCATTCTCTTTTTTCTTTCGTGTATAGACTCATTCTCTTTTTTCTTTCGTGTATAGACTCATTCTCTTTTTTCTTTCGTGTGTAGACTCATTCTCTTTTTTCTTTCGTGTATAGACTCATTCTCTTTTTTCTTTCGTGTATAGTCTCATACTCTTTTTCTTTCTTTTATAATCTCCTTCTTGTATAGACTCATTTTCTTTTTTTTTCGTGTATAGTCTCATTCTCTTTTTCTTTCTTTTATAATCTCCTTCTTGTATAGACTCATTCTCTTTTTTCTTTCGTGTATAGTCTCATTCTCTTTTTTCTTTCGTGTGTAGACTCATTCTCTTTTTCTTTCTTTTATAATCTCCTTCGTGTATAGACTCATTCTCTTTTTTCTTTCGTGTGTAGACTCATTCTCTTTTTTCTTTCGTGTATAGACTCATTCTCTTTATTCTTTCGTGTATAGTCTCATTCTCTTTTTCTTTCTTTTATAATCTCCTTCTTGTATAGACTCATTCTCTTTTTTCTTTCGTGTATAGACTCATTCTCTTTTTTCTTTCGTGTATAGTCTCATTCTCTTTTTCTTTCTTTTATAATCTCCTTCGTGTATAGACTCATTCTCTTTTTTCTTTCGTGTATAGTCTCATTCTCTTTTTTCTTTCGTGTATAGACTCATTCTCTTTTATCTTTCGTGTATAGACTCATTCTCTTTTTTCTTTCGTGTATAGTCTCATACTCTTTTTCTTTCTTTTATAATCTTTTTCTTGTATAGACTCATTCTCTTTTTTTTTCGTGTATAGTCTCATTCTCTTTTTCTTTCTTTTATAATCTCCTTCTTGTATAGACTCATTCTCTTTTTTCTTTCGTGTATAGTCTCATTCTCTTTTTCTTTCTTTTATAATCTCCTTCTTGTATAGACTCATTTTCTTTTTTCTTTCGTGTATAGTCTCATTCTCTTTTTCTTTCTTTTATAATCTCCTTCTTGTATAGACTCATTTTCTTTTTTCTTTCGTGTATAGTCTCATTCTCTTTTTCTTTCTTTTATAATCTCCTTCTTGTATATACTCATTTTCTTTTTTCTTTCGTGTATAGTCTCATTCTCTTTTTCTTTCTTTTATAATCTCCTTCTTGTATAGACTCATTTTCTTTTTTCTTTCGTGTATAGTCTCATTCTCTTTTTCTTTCTTTTATAATCTCCTTCTTGTATAGACTCATTCTCTTTTTTCTTTCGTGTATAGTCTCATTCTCTTTTTCTTTCTTTTATAATCTCCTTCTTGTATAGACTCATTCTCTTTTTTCTTTCGTGTATAGTCTCATTCACTTTTTCTTTCTTTTATAATCTCCTTCTTGTATAGACTCATTCTCTTTTTTCTTTCGTGTATAGACTCATTCTCTTTTTTCTTTCGTGTATAGACTCATTCTTTTTTTTTCTTTTGTGTATAGACTCATTCTCTTTTATCTTTCGTGTATAGACTCATTCTCTTTTTTCTTTCGTGTATAGTCTCATTCTCTTTTTCTTTCTTTTATAATCTCCTTCTTGTATAGACTCATTCTCTTTTTTCTTTCGTGTATAGTCTCATTCTCTTTTTCTTTCTTTAATAATCTCCTTCTTGTATAGACTCATTCTCTTTTTTCTTTCGTGTATAGACTCATTCTCTTTTTTCTTTCGTGTATAGTCTCATTCTCTTTTTCTTTCTTTTATAATCTCCTTCTTGTATAGACTCATTCTCTTTTTTCTTTCTTGTATAGGCTCATTCTCTTTTTCTTTCTTTTCTCTATATTATCTTAATTGATTTCTTCCTTATATAATCGCATACTTTCTTTCTTTTATAGTTTTCTTTCTTTCTTTCTTTCTTTCTTTTTCTGTCTTATTTCATGCTTTCTTCTGCTGAGTATCCACATCGTTGTTATTTTGATCATTTCATTTTAACAGATTTACTCCTCGACTCCCTAAACAAGAAACGCAGAAATCTTGACATGAAAATATCGAATGTGAAGAGAGTTGCCAAATTAATTAATCTGATTGGAAATCTTTTCAAAGCTAACATGACCCTTATTAACCTCAACAGACTTAGATGACCTCAATACTTTTACTCTTTTCCCCACGCCATTTTGGAAACAATCTAAATGAGGTAGAACTATAAACAGTATTTACATGGCACGTGGAACTAGAACAGTCTACCCCAGTGATCGAAATAAAGTGTTCAGTTCGAAATTCGAACCACCTGAAGAAGGCCGGAGCGTACAACGGCCGAAACGTTGTGACAAATCTGGCGACAAAGATGAGGACAATAGTCCGACTAATGTAAATACTGTACATAATACCTAATCTCAGAAATATAGACAGACTCTAAAACTATAAAGTTCAACGCTTCTTTCATATTCCAAAATGTCTTCAGTTCTTGAGCAAAGTTCTGGTATTCTTCTTTGTAAACCTTTGGAACTGACAAATAAGAGATTTACACTATTTACATTGTTTGGACTGTTGTCCTCATCTTCATTGCCGTATCCACGCAGTTTCGGACGATGTTTTAGCCTTCCTCAACCGATATACGATGTATTTTCGAACTGATCTCTTTTCTTAATCCTTGGGATTATATTGTTCTAATTCTACGTGCCATGCCTTTGGAGACCTCAATATCAGTTAATTCCCTTCAATAATTCACCTCTCCAAGTTTTCGTTCCCTCTGCTGTGGCCGAACTCATAACTGTCTGGGCTTTAGTCACTTTCTGCATTACTCAGCCAACCTTTGTATCCACGGACACCTTGGATAAAAGCGTCAGTTTAAAATAAGCCAACTTGTTTTGGAAATGTGAAGTTTGATTATGTTACGTGCCACCTACATTTTATTTATAACTGCATCAAAAGCAAACACTAAAGAAACAATTTTTGAATTATTTCACCCCAAGCAAAGTAGAAATGCCACCAGTACGCAGGCGGTTGTAAGGGACGAAAGTGAAAGAGAGGATTGATTTAGAATATGGATGATTGTGGAAAGGAAAAATGAACGGGCTTCAAGAAGACAGAAGATGGCTATTGACATTGGATTTAAATTCTTGAAGATTGTAGTTATCAAGGAAGCAAGGAAACGGAAGAGAGTTCCACGGGTGAGAAGTGTGAGAAAAGAAACTGCTGGAGTAGATGCGACCGTTCCGTTGCATTTAGCTATTTTGACAGTAATATGTTGGGACCTAGTTACCAATCTAGTAGCACGCTTATATTCATTTATTCAGGACACCAGGGAAAATGGCATGAAAATATTTGTAGAAAAGACAGAGGGAAGCCACTTCACGTCGGCGAGAAAGTGACTGAAATCGAGATGCCTGGTTAGGATCGATTACGTTGCAGATATTTCTTTGGATTTTTTCAAGAATCTCGAGATATACAGCACCAGGAGCACCAGACAAGATATGGCAACTGTATTCAATGCAAGGACGAATGGAATATTTTTAAATGTGAAATATGGATTCTGACAAGAAAAAATTTCTGTCTCGATACCAGTGACTCAACTTTCCTTGCAGCAGATGGATCTACTAATTCGATATAAAGATATTCCATTTATATGTCAATGGAAAACGTGTAGCCAAGAAGGAATTGTATGTTACTCTCACTGAGTCTAACATCAGTCATGTTGGTGGCACGCAGATAAGGTTCTCTGTGGTCGTTAAATATGAGCAGCGTTCTTTTGGAGGCGTTAAAATTCACAAGTCATTTTTTATCCCAGTTTACCACTGATTGAAGATCCTTTTCAAAAATAGCTACCAGATTAAACACGATATCCTATAAATTATTCAGTCTATCACGCCAACCATCACGGTCCCGTACCAAGACCCAGAGAGCATGAGGGTGGCATTCTGTGTCATAATATAAATGGTTAATGTATGTGATTCCTTGGCGACCAACTCGAGTTGCGCCATGCCTAGCTGTCCGGAGCAGTAGGTCACTCGCAAGTTCTTGTTTACTCCTAAGCAATGTCCTGCAAAGCCCATACTGCGTTTGCGTAAGATTGTAGCAGTATCAGGGATGGGTCCACGGTGCTGTAGTTAGATCCACAGAGGGAGACACTAGCTTCTTCGAAATTAAGGTAGAGGTCCTTCACGGTCACAGCTTTTCACCTGTTTTCTTTGTTATCACCCCCCCGTGACAATATACTGTAGAAATATCAGGGACGGGTCTATAGAGCTGTGATTTAGGTAGACTCCAGGCGATGTTAAATTTCGCTCTCAGCCTTTGTAGATTCCATCTGTAGATTCCATCAAGCTGAGATTCAGGGTTTTAATTAATACAGTAGCACCATACATTAAAACTGCCTCTACAGTGGCTCGAAAGAATCTCCGTTTGAGGTTATCTGATAGATCAGATTTCCAGACTACATCCATTTTATTCAAGGCAGACCAGGCTTTAGCTATACGAATTTTTATATCCTTTTCAGTAGAATTTATTTCGCTTCCAAGGTTGTAAGAAAAACAGTAAGAATCAATAGCTGCATTGTCAGGTGGATGGGGAAAAACAGACCAACCGAGTTACAATATATTTCCTGTGTTATCCTTTCTGTATACGTTTTCTATAATCTACCGTGTACGCTTCCATTTCCACTTAGGTATGTTAATGTACACCAAATTTATCTCTTATGATATATTTATCATTATAATCGATTTCTTAACCAAATTTACTTATGAATCAACCCTTTGTTTAAATATAAGCGTTATCTCTAGGCAGGGGCAAAGACATAATTTTCTCGCGTAAAAGATTTTTGCTGGGGTGTATTGAAAAGAATACAGCTGAATTTGATTCATCTTCATAATTACTAAGGCACTGCCTTTTCTGCCCAATCATGGGTACATTTTTTTTACTGCAGTTATTTGTTTAAATTATCTCATATATGCTGTTAGTATAAAAGAAAATAATGCATTTAGCATCTAAGAATTACGTATTTTCCATCGACGCTACAGGGCGGTGTTCGAGCCGAGATAAAAGCCAATTTTCGATTTTTCTTTTCCTGATGTTCAAAGCAGCACCTTCATATAAGATGAGCGACGCAAAATCTTGTAATGCGTCGGAGTATCGTTTTCAGGCAGAAGATTCCTTCTAGTTGAAAGAAAAAAGCTGAACGTATGAACTTTTAAAATTAAAGTTTCTTCTATGATTTAACGATTGGCATATTCGAATCACCCGAAGATCTGAAGATCTAATAAATTGGATGATATTCAATCTAGAGTAAAGTTAAGCCAAGCCACAGGTGTTTTTGATTCAATAACCAAAATGAAAATCGATGTGAACGAAATGATTTGGGGACGGATAGATCGATAGAAAATTAATTAACGAGATAAATTCACTGGTCAGTGATAGAGAGTGCGCAGAGAGTTCATATCTATCTCTGGTAATATGCAACTTTAGTTTTATATAAGTGGGAAGGTTTCTACACTTGTGAGTGGAGTTATCTTCCCTTGAAATGTTTGCCTGTACAGCCTTAGTTTTCTTGGATATACATTCGGATATCTGATGTTAAGTTGATTTATTTTTTACGTGTGAAGCGTTTTTGCCCTTGCGTTTTTAATTTTTGTTTTACTTTTCACGTGGAGGCTTTAATTGCTAAGCGCCTTTTTTCAGTCAAGCTTTTATTTTCCCCACTCGCTTTAATTTGTAAATTTCCCTTTTATTTTATTTTATTTATTTTTTTTGTAAAGAAAGCTTTATTAGCCAAGCGTTAATTTTTACTCCCTTCAATTTAGTATTTAAACTGTATTTTTATTTCTAATCTATTTATTGTAACTTGCTTGTCAAGCTTTAATTTTCCTTTTCGTAAACAAGTCTTTATTTTTGAATATTGTCTCATTAAACTTTTCTTTTACGTAAAACGTAGTTGTTTTATATTTAAGCCGACTTTTCGTGGCGCTCGCCAGACCCGTTTTTATTTTTCTTTCTTATTTGTTGTGTTTTTACGTGTAACTTGTTTTTTTTGGCGATATTCCTCCTCCCCTCGTTATATAGGGTGGTTTTGTTTATTTTTCTTTGTTTTGTTGGCCCACCCTTGACTCTAGTCCGTTTTTTCTTAGTTTCGTCTCTGTTTTTATTTCAACTTCAATTTCAAGAAAAGAATAAGAAAAAATAAAATTATATTGGCAGCACTAAATTAAGGCTGCCAGTGAGTTACTCTGAGGATACACCGCCGATACCCGGCGAAAGAAAGAAAACGGTCTGGGCTGAAAATAGGCCGAGGAAGGAGGACGCAGCTTACTAAGAGGCTCAAAGGACCAAGTACGAGGAATGGATTAAGAGGAATAAATTCCTCACAATCCCAGAACAATCCGAACAATCTCCATGCTGACCACCGATGTGAAGAGTTGGAAATTAATTGCGGTCAGCAGGGAAACCATAGAAGAAGCCCTCAAAAATTTGAGTATTGAGCCAAAGATGTTACCCAGGAGGTCAAACGTAATGTGGAACATTCTCCTGGCTACCGAACAGGAAGCCAGGCAGTTGGTCAGAAGCGTTTTGATGTCGAAGGCAGTCTGGCTTCAAATTGAATATATGGGTATACGCGGGACGAAAATCACCATTCATGGGGTGCCCGTGGACATCTAAGAAGACAAAATAGGGATCTTTTTTTCTATATAGGGACAAATCCAAGGAGAAGAGGATGTTTGTGTTGGTAGAAATCCGCAGACCTTTCTGCTGGTCGTGTGGGGCCTCAGGTACATGTCGAAGGAGTATCTAAGAAGGAGAAGGGATGCTAGCATCACAACCCCGCCATCACAAACGGAGACAACAGCAGAAACAGTAGCAGCAACTGAAATGGCCACCGACGGTGTCTGGAAGGAAGTGCAGATGGGACGAAAGACAACAAGCCCGCCCTCACTCCAGTAGCAGGAAGGGCCTCCACCAAAACAATCACAGCCACCACCGCAAGAGCAACCTAAGAAGGTGCAGCAGAAGCAGCAACAGCAACAGAAACCGCTGCAACAAGATAAAAAACAACAGAAGCTGCAACAAAAACAAAAAATGAGCAACAACAACAACACCCCAAGAAGCAGCAGAAGCAGCGACCCGAAACGGACATAGAGGTGGAGGAAATGTATCCACTTTGCTCTTCATCTTTTAAGAGGAGCAGAGAGAAAGGAGAAGGGAAACAAGTAGAAAAACGCACTGGTCGAAGTAGAGCGAAGAGGAGCATGGATAAAACCAGGTCCCTATCTATCCCTGCCTCGCCAAAAGAAACTGTTGGTGCCCATCAAAGAGACCCCCCTACTTTACCTAAAATCCTCCTCGTCCTTCGCCTCTTTCCCCAGTTCAACATCCAACCGCCTAATCCATTTCTTCTCAGGCCCATTCCGCTAGGGAAAAAAAAGAAGAAATATTTCACTGGCCCAGACGATATATGTAAGGTAAACAGGAAAGAACTTGAAAAGGACCTGTTCAGGCACAAGAAGGCCCTTTTGGGGCCATTATTTATAATGTTCCCCGTAACTTCCCGAACAGATGTTATCACTTGTGTAAGGGATACGAGGGGGGGGGGGGTGAGTGACTAAAGGTATGATGCCAACTTATTGAACCAAAAGACATGTTCATTGAGCATGTCTTTTGCTTCAATGTATATTCGACTGAATATATTTTGCTTCAAAGTATATTCGTGTTGGGTTCGCCCGTCTTAAAAAATTAATCAAATTTTGTTTAGGGAAGATCCCGATATTCCTCCGCACTCGTTATATAGGGTGGTAAATCTAACGTATCCTAAGGACGTTGGTGGTATTGTCCTAGATGGATGGATGACGTCAGATTTAGGCACAGGGTACCTAAGACTGTCCATCGGAGTCCTTAACCGTCTGAATGCGAGGGGCTTGAGGGATCGGAGTAAGGCTGCCCGCCTGCTTCGTGACCTCTTTCAGTGCGGATGTCACTTTGTTTGCAACGTTGATGATTGTGTGATATCGTCAGCCGGGCGATCGTAGCTTGGTTGATCTGATCGGGGAGTTTGTTCTTGTCGATAGACACCGCATCGATCACCCAGAGTGGGGATGAAGACGTGAGCATTAATTAGCCGACTACCCAGGTGGCTAGCTGAATAGAATAGTCAGGACCGACATAGATCTACTAGATTGTCCACGTTCCACTAGTTAGGCTGTTCGAACCACAGACTTGTCCGTACCTAGGTGGCGTTAAATTGTATGCCTAGAATGGCTGGATACTGGAAGTTCAATCTGACATTACTAGTCAGGTGGACCTTCCAGCAACAGAGTGAAGCAGAAGCTAGTGGAAGCGATTATTGAGAATAGGTGGTGGGAGAGGATTAGGTCCTTCACCACCGAGTTTACCAAGCGTCTCGAACTAAATAGGGCTAACAAGGATAGTCTTTCCCGGTCAGAGGCTGGGGGATCCCCTAGAGATACCAGGGAGTCTGGTCTCTGTGACGATGATTTTCGCAACTATTTGGCTTACTTTCTTCGGTTTTCGTCGACTGAAGAGACTAGCTAGCTGTGAGGGAGAGATCAGGGAGAACGAATTCTACTCAGCATTGAAGGTCGGCAGTAGCAAGTCTCAGGTTCTGTCTATAAATTTTATTTGAGGCTGTCGCACACCTTTGTTCTGGTTTAAACTGTCGTGTTCAACAAATCGTTCTGCCAGTGGTCCGTCCCTGACCGGATCTCATGGGGTGAGGTCACACTGTTGAAAAGGGGAAAGGGTTTTGCACGAGATTTAGATGACTACAGGCCCACACCTCTGCTAAACATAGATTTTGGCCAAGAGCGTTTGCAGTTAGTTGCCGAGATTCTGTTGGGACCCGAGCAGATTTATATTGTGAAGGGCCGAACAATTCAAAGCAACCTGCATCTGATCCAAGGCATTTTATAGGGTCGATTATTGCTACCTGACTGCTGTCCTGCAGGCCATCGGATCGAAGCCGACTTCTGCCAATGAATTAGCCTCCTGCTATCGCTCCCCCAGTTCTGTGGTACACGTAAACGGAAAGCGGTCCGGCGCTTTTGCGCTGTCTCAGTCGATTCGTCAAGTTTGTGCGCTGTCGCCCTTTTTCATGCTTTGACTTTGGAGCCTCTCCTCTCACCGGCCGAGAAGATAGTGTCGACCAGCCTTAACTCATTCCCTCATTTTAGGCCTTGTGCAACAATTGTTTTTTTTATATACAGTAAATCTTGGAGTTATCTTTCCTTGAGTACGCTGCGTGCTGGGGAGAACTTTCCAAGACACAACAAAATGGCGTCGACGATAGGATATCTAACTTCGTTAGAGGATCCTGAGCTTGTTGAGAATTGGATTAGATTTTCGCGGCATTTGCGAGAGTCAAGAAATTTAGTGACAGCAAATATAAACGAGGAGTAAATGAAATAACGGATTTATTTATATCCTCAGCCGGTTGTGAGGCCATAAAAAAGATCTCCATAATAGTATATCCGAAGATGCTAGAAAACTTGATATGTCTACGTCCAAAAAAGAAACGTCATAGCTGAGAGGACGAAGTTTCATGAAACCAGGCAAAACCCTAATGAAACCATTAGACAGTACGTTCACAGCCTAAAAAAAGCATCGAGATGCTGTGAATTAGAAAAGTTGGGGTACAGGACTGGTGTCTATAGAAGAGTAATTAAGTTAAGGCTTATTGACGAACTGCATGACGTCTTGAATAAGTATAAAAATTTGGAACAGCTTCAAGTCCAGAATATGGATTTTGAAATGAGTTTTGAATTTTTACAGCAGCTAGAGTTAATTCAGAGATGTAATACTCCTTAGCAGGGAGACATAGAGAATTATGGAGTGTTTACAAAAATGTTTCTGTCACAAAGAACATGAGATGAACAAATATAAATTCCCGGCTTTTGGAAAGATGTGTTTTAAATACTAGAAGAAAAACCATTCCCAGTCAGTATGCAAATATAAAAACAAAACAGGAGTGGAGATGATAGATCCTCCGATGAGAAACGCTGAAATTTATGACGTAAATTTGCGAGATAAAGAGTAGAGAAAGGGTAAAATTAATGGAATAACTGTATTAATGCAAATGGATACAGGGAGTGATGTAACCTTAATAACCAAGAATTTGGGAGAAATTAGGAAGACCGAAATCAAGGAAGACCAATCTGCAATTGAAACAATTTGACGGGTCATTTATTTAAAAACTTGGATGTTTAAAGTGGGTGTTCGTGACGAAGACTCGATCCGATGTAATACCAATCATAATTTTGGGGTGCGTAAGCGATCATTGTCTCCTGGGTGTTGGATATCTCAAAATGAATTAATTGCATGAAATTAGAAGAACCTGAGATTGAACTTTTAAAGGATTACGAAGCGAGTGTTCGGCTCAAAGAGAATAGCCAAGCCGTATATTTTCAGTCTCATAAAGTTCCGCTTCCCCTTCTGGCCGTGGTTATGGAGAAACTTGTTAAAATAATAAAAGAATATTGGAAGTCAGCCAAGGAGGTAGGATTTTTTAGGTACTAAATATCTAAAGATGGGATTTCATGAGATGACAGACTTATTAGCAAAATCAGAAATAAGTACACCTAAAAATAAGAAAGAGATAGAATCTTTCTTGGGTTTGACTAACTTTTATAATAAATATATACGTTGATATAGCAATATGACTGAATCTTTTGCGAATTTGAGAAAGAAGAATAATGAATTTCAGTTTACTGTAATGCACATGTTAAGAGTAGAATTTTCAAGGAACCGAGTAGCAAGGACATTGGCGTCGGATAATGCACCAGAGTTTGCTGAAGAAAGCTTGTGTACAGGGTTAACACAAATTGGATGGAGGCCATACAAAACACGTCCATAGCATTCTCAATCAGATGGAATATTGGAGAGGATATTCTAGACGATAAAAGTTGAATTGAAAACATTCTCTCCAGGGAATTGCACCCAAGTTATCTATCAACATTGTTTTGATATTACAAGAACACCCTACTTACGGGCAGAACACAAAGCCCCTCTGAAATGATGGGGAGTCAAATTAGAGACCGAATGTCCTTCTCAACAAATGAGAATGTATAGTACAAAAAGAATCAAAATTCGAATCCCGAGAAAGCACAATTTGTAGGGCAAAAATGATTTAATGCATTGATAATAACGAAAAATGGACAGGGCGTGTCAGCTCGTGAAGATCAGTTTAGATAGCGAAGAGAGCTGGAAGATATTGAAATGGAGGAAGAGCCTGACGCAGAAGAGAGGGATCAGGATTATCACCAAGAATTGGTGAGTGAAGGGGCGAGGGAATAAGTGCGTCTAGTGATAATGAGGAACACGAGAAAGGTTCAAATGAAGAAAATCCGGTACGACCGAGATCCCCCATAAAGAAGAATCTAGGTAATCAGCATGATACAAGAGGTACACACCCAGGAATGGATTGTAGAAGTAGCAGATATACTAAGGGTATAAAGCCTCTAAGGTTCCCGGAGATGTGGTGATATACACTCTTTCCTTGACTACATTGCATACTTGTGAGAACTTTACACGACACAACACTATCTTAATCTGTTCCTATCTATCTATCTATCTATCTATCTATCTATCTATCTATCTATCTATCTCATTCTCTTTCTTTATCATTGTTCATATCTATCTCATTCTCTTTCTTTCTCATTGTTCATATCTATCTATCTATCTATCTATCTCATTCTCTTTCTTTCTCATTGTTCATATCTATCTATCTATCTATCTATCTATCTATCTCATTCTCTTTCTTTCTCATTGTTCATATCTATCTATCTATCTATCTATCTATCTATCTCATTCTCTTTCTTTATCATTGTTCGTATCTATCTATCTATCTATCTATCTATCTCATTCTCTTTCTTTCTCATTGTTCATATCTATCTATCTATCTATCTATCTATCTATCTATCTTTCTATCTATCTATCTATCTCATTCTCTTTCTTTCTCATTGTTCATATCTATCTATCTATCTATCTATCTATCTATCTATCTATCTATCTATCTATCTAATTCTCTTTATTTGTCATTCTTTTCGTATCTGTCTATATATCAGTCTGTTCAAATATATCTATAAAAAGATATAACCTCAAAAGAAAAACAACATATTGTCAAGGTATCCAGGGACAAAAACACAGCATTTGAGGAAGCAATACATTTGAACATAAATCAACGAAGAATTAGAAAAAATATATTGAAAACATTGGCAATTATCTTTATGAATTAACGAAAATGAAATTTGAGAAAAATGAAGTTGGTAATAAGAGAGAATAATGAATTGATTAACAGTAAAAGAAATGTTTGAAGAAATTGGCATGTCGAATATAAAAAGAGAGAAAAGTTACTGAAGTTTATGAACCTTGGTTAAAGACATGAAAGCAATCAACTACTTCCATTAAGTTAGCATCACAAAGAGAAACGTATATGTTGAATGAAGACGTACATGAAAAATGATTTCTCAATACTAGGTACCTCCACTACTCGCTGAAAAAACGACAACATAGCATAATGAAAAAGGCCCCAAATTTAACAAAAAAATTATCGTCAAAATGTTTATGCTGTTATTAAGAGGAAAGACAAAAATAGTTTTTATTAAATTTTTATTCCTTTCTAGCACGTTCGAAATTTTGGTTAAAAATCTTTTTTTTTCGTCAGCGGTCGACGTTATATTTACGATTAATGTTTTTGCGCTTTTTTTCAGGTGAAAAAACATGGATTTGGAAATTCTTGCAAAAATCAAATAATTGTCGGATTTTAATAAATCTTTCAGAACTTATTCACAAATAAATTATTTTTGATTTTTTTTGGTAAAAAATATGTTTGCATTATATTAGGTTGGTGCAAAAATAATGATGTAATAATGTCGTTTTTTGACGTTAAAAATAGGTAAAAAAACGACATTATTACGTCATTATTTTTGCACTAACCTAATATATGTTACCTCTTAATACTTAATTTCATGAAATTACGAGAAATTAAATTTCAATTTCAAAATTTCTTTTATTAGTTAAAAGCAGGAGTCCTTGGAGAATGTAAATCATCATTTCTTTTCAAACCACTACACATTACCGAAAATCTGTGTTATTTTAAAATTAAAGTAAATAATATTTTTCCACGTCAGATTAATTGTATACTAAATTAGTTAATATTCCTTAAATAAAATTTCAAAAAAGTATATTTATATTTGAAATATTTTTAAAAACAAGAATTAACTTGTTTACAAATGTATCAAAAATGGTTGAATTTAAACGATTTCTGAAAATTATTAAAAAGTTGAGATTCCAATCAATATAATTTCTATTTGAAATATACAAATATACAATAGTAAATTTAATCATTTAGCTTTCAATTAAAGCTAAAAATCAAACTTCAATAATGCTTTTTTCATTTAAAAAATTTATTTTAAACCTTAGGTATCGAAAGTTCAGCGTCGGTGCCTACTCAGCAGTGATATTTACCGATAAATATATAGTTACATGACATGAGTGCAGGGTTTTAGTTTGTCTACCTCATAGGAATTGTTAGCCAATACAACGGTCAGGAAATCTAGTAAGGTTTTGTGTAAAGATAATAGCAGAGATTTTATTGACGAGATGTATGGGAGAATATTCATGCAAATTAGTGTCATTTCTTATTCAACAAAAGCTCTCAAACAGACCTCATTGAATAGAAATCCTCTGCTTCTCCAGATATTAATCCAAAAGAAAACTTGTATTCCATCATTAAATAGATGTCTATGAGAATAGAAACTCATATTCAAGTAAATATTTCTGTAAATCAATAAAAACCGTAAATGGACTTTTTCTCGAAAAGTCGTGATGTAAGTTTGGCAAAAAGAACATGAGATTTGTTCCACTCTCTCGCAGCCACCCATGTCAAGTTTACGATGGTTACGATTGGCTAGGAGTAAAGCGGACTTGCAGGTTCTTTAAAGCAGTCTACTCGACTCAGTGACGCTGTTTACGAGTGGCCAGGAGTGAAATGGATTTGCATGTCCGGTGAACTGTGATAGCGGCCTCATTCACTGTAGATCCATTTCCCCCCATTAAAACAACATGCAACACGTGGCTCTTTGGGCGATGAGATAAGTCACTATTCTCTGTAGAAAAATGTTGAAGAATCACTGTATCTTCAAAGATTACCAGTATTAGAACAGTATCTGAATCATACTTTCTTTGGTACACTTGTTTTCTGATGAAAAGTCACAGATAATTAAATTAGGATTTTAAATCAAAATTATTTTAAAATGTAAAAACTGGATATATAATTTTGAATTAATCATCAACAGAATATTTTTTCTAAATATTTCTTCCTAAATTATATCGGAGAAAAACAGCTTTTGTTTAACTGTTCTATTTGACTGGAGTTTAATTTTTATAAAACAATTAGTATTTAAGCCTCCTTGGTGATACAATGTCGCTTTTTGGCCGGCAAGTCTTTCTTCTCGTTTGCACTGTATTTTTAATTTTACTTCCTCATTATTCCCCTTCAACCCTTGACCTTTTAAAAGCAGGTGATTTCAGGAATTTCTACCTCTCATGTTATAAGTTTTATTTTTAACTGCAAATTGCAAAATTATGAAAAAATTATTGAAAAATTATGAAAAAATTATAAACAAGTTATAGTAAAATTTTATAGGAAATTATAGAAAATCCTATAAAATATACAAAAATATAAAAGTATATAAAAATTATGGAAAATTATATAAAAATTATGAAAAACTTATAAAAATTATAGGAAAATTATAGAAATTATGTAGAAATACTATAGAAAAATTATGAAAAAATTATAGAAGACACTGCTGAAGCAATCATGTCTAGAAATCAAGGGAAAAAACTGCTGCGGGAAATGTCGTAACATTAAAAAAATAGTTGAAGAATAAATAATTACCAAAGCTTACAAGAAAAAAAAATTCCATCATTAAATGACACATATGGAGTTAATATGCCGTTAAACAAACAAACCAAACCTTAACTCAAGTAAATGATTGAATACCTATTAGGGTCCCAGCTATGGGCAAAATAGTTAACCTCCAAACTGGGGTCAAAACATTATGAAAGTATGAAAGAGTTTATAGTAAAAATACCAGCAAAGTTTATCAACAATACGTTTTTGTAAAAATAAATAATAAATAATAATATTTTTAAAATTTACCAGCCATACATTTCTGTAGCGGAAAAATGACCATTTCTGTAAAATAAATTAATAATACACGCAAGAAAATAAAATTTCGGCATTAAATGACCCATAAGGTATTGATATGCCGTGTTGATATAAATAAATTAAAATTAAAATTGGCAAGTTGTTTTAGTTGAAGTGAAAAGGTTTCTTGACATGAGGTTTTGAAATGTCGTAGAATTTGTGATTTGAAAAACTCAATTTTGGAATTTGGACCCGGATCGGACTTTCGGTCCAAATCGGTATTTTGGACTTAGAGCCCAAATCAAAGTGAGGTTTTGAGGTTCCATGGTGTGAATTGAAGAATTCAGTGTTATTTCTTCAAAATTAGCATTGCTGTTTTCTAAGTTGGATCATAACATCAATTACCCCACCCCCACACACATATTCCGGCAGGATAGCTTACTTGAAAGTCCACACGAACTACGTTTTTTAAGATGGTATATATATATATATATATATATATATATATATATATATATATATATATATATATATATATATATATATATATATTATATATATATATATTATATATAGATATATATATATATTATATATATATATATATTATATATATATATATATATATATATATATATATATAGTGTATCGGAACAGCAGATGATTATTTAAGCACATATTGTTAAATATAATAGACAACGAATGTCTATTATGTTTGATCAGGAACCGTTCTACTCTTCGTAAGCCACTGTCCGAAGCTTAGAACGGATCATGATCAAACATAATAGATATTCCTTGGCTGTTATATTTAACAACATATGTCTGAAGTCTAAAGTTAACATAAAATGAAAAGTACGATTTACTTATAATGTTGCTTTGTGATCAAAATCGCTTCCCCGATTCGTTGGGTCATAACGATGATATTTCGAATGTCACAAAAAATTTTGTTTTGTTTTTTTCTGAAATTTTGACAGGGATCGCCTCCAACTGAAATATGCACTCTGACATTTCAAGGTAAGTTTGAAATATTCAACAGAAATAATAATAATAATAATAATAATAATAATAATAATAATAATAAGGGCTTTATCTATGTAATTTTTATTTTATTTTATTTTATTTATTTATTTTTTTTTTTGTCAGTGAAAAGTGTCATGATGCCATTTCTAACCTTAGGTCCCTGGGCGGGACCCGGAAAGAAATGTGTAAACGTCAGAAATCAAAGAAAATAATAATAATAATAATAATAATAATAATAATAATAATAATAATAATAATAATAATAATAATAATATAAAGAAGAAGAATTGTTAGAAAATCTTTCTCAAGGAAATAACCTCAATAACTATGAAAAACATCGATGACATCAGGCGTCAGTCTATCTAGTGTATATCCTAGAGTATATCAGCGTATATGATATTATATATCTATATATCAGTGAATATAAAGTGAAAATAACAAAACAATAACAACGATAATAACAATGACGAATTTACAAAGAAAAACCTTCATTTATTTTAGATGTTATATTACACCCAGGATTTGTTTTTATGTAAGATTATATGAAGCAGTAAATAAAAAACACAACAACAACAATAATAATAATAATAATAATAATAATAATAATAATAATAATAATAATGATGATATGGAACAAAACAACAAACAGAAATATAAATACAAAACGATATCAAGATATAGATTTGTGCTTTATGAAAAAATTTAAAAAAAACAGACATGAGCAAAAACAGAAAAAATAGATGTAAATACACTTGCGATAAACTGCTCGACACTTGCTGATTCAAATCGATAGATAGATAGAT
The DNA here is from genome assembly GCA_963932145.1 of Acanthosepion lycidas. Classification (NCBI taxonomy): domain Eukaryota; kingdom Metazoa; phylum Mollusca; class Cephalopoda; order Sepiida; family Sepiidae; genus Acanthosepion; species Acanthosepion lycidas. The sequence continues at coordinate 44,067,785 of OZ010612.1, forward strand.
AGATAGATAGATAGATAGATAGATAGATAGATAGATAAATAGAAAATAAGAAAGAAAGAAAGAAAGAAAGATCTTCCTTACATATCGTTCTGTTTCTTGTCACCTGTCATTTCATCTTCAGCAATTAAGGCAAGTCCATATCGGTGAAGCATACTTGACAGATGCAATTAGAGTGAGGCAACTCTGTTCCTGGGAGTCGGGCGATGACGATGTGGGTCACACAAGTTCAATTTATATTTTAGAATATACTTTCAACTTTCCATTAGCTGAATTTGAACATGAAACCCTGATTTTAAATATTAGTAGAATTTACAATCAAAATAATTGGTAATGGATTTATATACAATAAAACCATTATCTTGACTCCATCATCAATGGATTTTAAATGTTATTTAAAATCTCACTTTCAGTCATATTCCCATGGACGCAATGTGGCTTCCCTGTGCCTTTTCTATAAATAATTTCAATATATTTCTTCTGATGAACTTTCCTCTTTGGTAACTAGACTTTATAAATTTAAGCGCAGTGCTAGATTGGCGGTTAAGTTTCATTATTTTACAGTTGAAATGGATAGATGTAACAGTAAGTTCTATGCTAACATTTTCTTCTATCGCACTTCTTCTTTGTGGAACTTCCTTCCAGTTTCTTGCTTTCCACTCAACTTTGATCTTCAAAAATTTAAATGTAATATCAATCGTCATCTACTGTCTTCATGATTCTTATTTTACTGCTTTCTTTCATAATTAAGTTGGATTTTTTCTTCCATATTCTCTAACACCCACTTGCGTCTTAATGGCTTTATTGCATTGTTTGTAGTGAAATGATTTTTTAAAAAGTAGAAACTGGTATATAATAAAAACAGGTGAGAAAATTGAAAAAACCGCAAATGATAGAATTTCCATATATGTATATATATATATATATATATATATATATATATATATATATAAGAAGAAAAATATACGGAAAAAACAAACAAAAATCCTTATATGCAATTATGCTGTTTTAATGTTAATAATTAAATATAAGGATTTTTGTTTGTTTTTTCCGTATATTTTTCTTCATACTGTCGGATCTATATCCATATATTTGCTTACACACACACACACACACACACACATATATATATATATATATATATATATATATATATATATATAAAGACATTTTTATGTTATACATTCCTTTTATAAATATAAATATTTAAGTAAATGCTTTGTTCATTATGAACAGTATTAAACAGCATTTACCGACCTGAAAGTCCAATAAATATTCGTCCTCCTTGCTAACCGAACGCGCCTCTGTGGCCTAATCGGTAAAGGCACGTCAAGCTAAATGATAGTTCCGTATAGGATACAGGTTCGAATCCTGTCGGAGGACGAATATTTTCTGTGAAAATTTCTCGCACATTCAGGCCGGTAAATGTTGTTTAATACTGTTTATTATAAACAGAGCATTTAATTAAATATTTGTATCTATAAAAAGAATGTATAAACATAAAAATATCTCAAAATAATTGTTGGACTTTGTCCATTTCATAATATATATATATATATATATATAGAGAGAGAGAGAGAGAGATGTGTGTGTGTATTTAGGCAACAATCCACATTTTATACATGTTTCTTTAAAGACGACTGATGAGGTATTGCGATTAAGATTTGTATTGAATTTTTCTTGTGTTCATACAAGTGTTTCATTTTCTGGTCAGAAAGTATGTAAAAATTTTCCTTCTCCTTAAAAATAACAACATACCTGCAAAATCAAAACTACAAAGAACCACCATTATTTATGAGTTCAAATGCCCCTTAAAGAACTGTGTTCTTGATCCGACCAAACTCATAAATAATGAAATTTTTGTTGTAAAAGTAGTTTTCATACACCCTATTACATACCTATCCAGGCACCTTACGTTACACCTATCCGACCATAGCTCTATTAGAACCCATTTAAACACACACGCAAACCTACCAGACTCCATCTGAAACAGACTAGTTGAAAACACAAGCATAATAATCTCATCCACATATAAAAAATATAATAAAATAATGTGACCCCTAATAATAAAAAGGAAAAGACAGCAGCCATAACATTAACTACAAACACGGCCACGATGTACGGACTGAAAAAAAAAATTCCTATAACTCTAGATGCATATACACAACTCAAAGATTCAGTCAAAATGTAAAAAATAAATTCATCCTCGATAATGGCTAAATGTATAGCCGAATGTGCCCGGAAATACAGAATATTTGGATAGTTTTTACGTACTTTCTATCCAGAAAAGAAAACACTTGTACAGACACATGAAAAATTAAATAAAATGCTTAATCTTGTACCTTGTCAGACGTCTTTAACGAAACGTATATATATATATATATATATATATATATATATATATATATATATATATATACCCAAGTATGGGATTGGTGGTTACGGAATAAATTCCAATAACCAACTAATACTATTTTTAAAAGACCGCTTAATACAGAGTAGGGCAAATATAATTATTTATTTGAAAATTATAACATAAATATGTTATAAAATCACTACAAAAATAGTCATTTTTTTCAACACCTCTAGAGTCTTATCAAGTAATGGTGTTGACTGTAGAATATATTCAACACCATCACTTCATAATACACCAGAAGTGTTGAAACAAAATGGTGGTGGGACGGTGTGTATGTGCGTATGTGTATGTATGTGTGTATGTGTACAAATGAGTTTACTAATTCCTCGTAGTAAGACAGTATATCTATGGAGGGGGAATATACGCACGCATATATACACGCATGCTGGGAGAAACACACGAAAATGGAAACAGATCCACGAACACATAGGGGTCAGTAAAACATTAAAAGATAAAATGCCGATAAGTAATTCATCATTTATCTTGAACCAACCTTAACTGTTTTATGACCCTTCGTGCAGAACTCTTCATGCCAATTCAAAAAAGACATTCGGATTACTAACACAAAAACAGAGAATGCCTCATATCGAGAATATTTAACATTGAAAAACATAAGGAAAAAATTAATTATTTTTAATAATATGTGGAAATCTCCGCCTTTTACCTGATGACGGTCGCGTGACCAGAAACTCGTGTAGTAAAATTATGGAAAATAAAGCATAATATTTTTTTCTAAAAAAAATCCACATTACAACCAAAAACGTTTGCGGCACCTCTCTTCTCTTCTTTTTAATATACATACTTTTCTCTCGTTAGAACCACTACAACCCCTTTCTTTTATATATATATATATATATATATATATATATATATATATATATATATATATATATATATATATAAGCAGACGCGTGTGCACCTGCGTGTGTATGTAATATATGCGGGATACGAGAAGAATGGTACTTACTATCTATGGAATCAAAATTTGTATTATAAATTCGAATTTACGCGGAATTCTCTCGTGTTCAAATCCTATCAATATTCTGCTGGAAACCATGCAAATCTGACTCATTGTCACACATCTTGGAAAAGGTTTTGTCTTCGCTATTCATTGTTATACCTAGAAAAATTTATCGAGACAATTGGAGCAACAGCAAAAGTATCTGTTGCTCATCGTCAAACGCAGGTCAGTGTTTCGAACATCAGAGTGTATATGTAAAAATCGCTTATTTTGCGTTATTGCCTCGGTCAGTTTTTACAAATTGTAACACGCGACATGATATATAAGCATTCCTTACGTCATTTTCAATATTTCTGACATTTTAAATTAGAATCTCTCCTTGCGGAATGCAGGCGGTTTTGTAATTCGTTTCTATCTGAAAAAGTCGGACATATATCACCAATGTTGGCCCAAATCCATAAAGAGTAATAGCAATGCAGATATTTATAAAATGTTATTGGCGTTTTGCCTGTCAGAATGTATTTAGTCACTTTTCCGATAAAATAATCTTGTTCTCTTATCAAGCGACACTGCTTTCTTTTTATCACGCCATGCAAGGCAATAAAGCCTCTAAGACACAAGGGGATAGAGGGTGTGGAAGAATTAGGAACAGAAACATTAATAATGAGTGGGGAGTGAAGACAATGATTGACATTGCATTTAAATTTTTGCAGATTAAAGTTGACTGGAAAGCAAGGAGCCGGAAGGGAGTTCCACCAAGAGACGTGCAAGAAACGAAACAGTTAGAATACAAGTTACGTCTACAGCTTAACTGTAAATGAATGAGATCTCAATATCAGTCTAGTAGTGCACTTAAATTCATAAAGTCTAGGTATCATAGCGAAGAGCGATATTTATTCTGTTTAATACAGAAATGTGTCACAAGGCCGTAGGGGGATTAGGGAAAAGACGGTCTTCTTCTGTCTTAACTATAACTTAGCTAGCCCTACACACTGACCCAATCATACAAACAATATTCCTTACACCAAAACAACACATTCATACGTACCTTTCTTACTACAATCACCATAATACCTCTTTGTCTCTATGAAAATACTAACTAGTCCTCATAATTACAATTTGTTGTCTGTGGGGGGGGGATAAAATAACAATTCTAAAAACTTAACCCCAATGAGTATTTACAATATGAATACAAAAAACTATTTACAAGAAACTAAAGAAAATAAGATTAGTAATAAAAGCCCCCACAATCACTAAATGTGGCAGAAACATCACTTCACTGGCCGAAATCAACGCGGGACTATAATAGTCTAAAACATTAATTCATCTCAAGCACTCACACTGACATGCACTCATTCAGACACGACCACAAATACGAAAAAAAAACCACTCACGCGAAACGAAAGCCGCCCCGCATCCACAAGCGGACTGACATCACTGACCACCTAACGAGGGAGGGGATGGGGAAATAAAACTTAAAGAAAATTAGGGACAGAAATAAAAGGGGCCAATGATAGTTAAGAGCTCATCTGGACAATTACCGTGGAAGTATTTATAGAAAAAACAAAGTGAGACAATATTATGACGGTTAGAAAGTGACAGAAGCCGAGCCGCCAGATTAGGATTAATAATATTGCTGATTCTTCTTTGGATTTTATCAAGGAGCTCAAGGTTAATAGCAAGGGGCACCTGATCATATGTTAATTTGTTATGATGTTATCCAGAGTTGTTATTGTCTTTAATTGAATTATTTAATTACGGCTTCTTTTAAAACCAGCATTCTTCAGACGTTCGATTTTCTTTGTTATGGTTGCTGTGGTTAACGTTTCAGCCGATGCATTCTTCAGCCGTCGCCAGGTGTAATTCGTGACAAAATGTTTGGGGAAGCTGAGCAAGTTTTCCTGAGGAAGCATGAATCGAGCTAGCACGGATTTGGAAACTTAGTTTTTCTTTGCAAAGCAGTTTTTATGTTCTCATTTGAAATTATCTGAATAACACATGGCGAGGGTTAAAGAACGGATCGGCCGGAACGTTAATAATTTTTCCGTCTGATCCTTTTTCCAACTTCCGTGATATATTATCGTTACTCTATGATTCTGATTAGTATTCCTATTGCAGTTTTGACGATTTTTCATCTTCTGTGTTCCCTGTCTCCACAGTTTCCTATTTTAGTAAATTTTGTCTTTTTTTTTTATGTCTCCTAATATCTGTCCCGCTAGCTATTTAAACAAGTTCGTTAAGTAGGATATGCATCTGTCCCTCTTCTTTTCAATATGTCCCCTGTGAGTGTCGAATTTTCTCTTTATGTCCCCTAGAAATTGCAACACTACTTTTTCTGATGTTAAGTGTCGTTTTTTGTTACGATTTTCTTTAAAAACCTTTCCCAAGCACGTAAGACAATATAATGGATTCAACAGGAATTCGAACTCGGCTCTCCGATTCCTCAATCCAATCCGCTACTCCACCGCGCCTTTCGATGTATTTTACTAGAATAATGAATTGCTGACATTTTACGATAAAAATGTATTTTTATACTTTCATAATGTTCTTTTGGATAGCTCAATATTTACCCATAGCTTGGACCCTAACAGATGCTCTCACCCTATAGACCTGGAACAACAATGATTAAACCTCTAATTTCCCGATCGGTGTTTTTGCTGCCGGATGTAGTTTATCGTCATACCCAGGACTCTGTTTCGAAACATCTAATTATAATGAGAAATGCATCACCCTAACTAACCATTTCTTAATTATAACATAACAGGTGATGAAAAAGGGTTACATAAATCAGTCAGTTATGTGCCATGCGGGATATGCGCTGAGGCGAACATCTACCTTTTGATACATGACTGACGAGGCATATTTTTTCCCTCAGTAGTTTGCCATATCTTTCTGTGGTAGACCAGTTGCCATCCAAGGCTATAGGACTTGGTCTGTCCTGCTATTTACCCATAGCTGGGGGGAGAAGAAGAGGATTCATACCTTTCCCAAAGGTATTAGCACGTAAGTGAATGTAATGAATTCGACAGGAATTCGAACTCGGCTCTCCGATTCCTCAATCCGAATCGCTATCCATTACTCCAAAGACAATGTTAAAAAGGGCGACTTGATTGCTAGAAAAAGACAAATCTTCACAACCGACACCCAAATTTTATTCTTCGCAGAAGAAAGCTAATTGGATTATCTGGGCATTATTTATTTCTTCTTCTTTTATGTGCGGTGTCACTTCAGGACGTAGACGATCATGGCCCTCCATATTTTCCCTTCCCTTAATAAGTTTTATCTTTTAGTCATTTCTCCCAAACCCTGTTTTACCCCCCATTTCCTCTGTCCATCCTCTTTCCTCAATCTGTTTTTTAAAATTAAAAAGCAAAATTACCTCTTTTTGTAACTGCATCGAAAATATTCCTAGTCAGTTTCTATTTTTTCTTTGCCGTGTCCTTTCAGGACGTAGGCGATCATGGCTCTCCACCTCCCTCTATCCCTGGCAGCTCTCAACAAGTTCCTTCCCTCTGCTTCCTCCCCCAGACCACGTTCTGACATCCACTTGCTTAAGCCCGCTAGGTAAGTGACGCGTTATTTTCCCTTGTCTCTCTCTTTCCCTCTATTCGACCCGTGAGTATCAGATTCTCCAGGCCCTCCTTCCTCATTATGTGTCCCACAAACTTCAGCTGCCTCTTCCTGATGCTGTATAAGCCTCCTTCTCATCCTTGCTCACACGCTCGGTCCATGATATCCTTAGCATCCTTCTGTAGAACCACATCTCCGTTGCCTCGAGTCTCTTCTTCATCTTTCGGGACATCAGCTGCCGTTTAATTTAGCGATTAACATAACATTCAGGAGCAAGTAATCAAGGCGGAGGTATATATCGCACAGCATTTAAAAAGATATTCCTATCCACCTTCACAATACAGGAAAATACTTGTTGACAGCACCAATCTACTACACCATGAAAGAAAAATAAGCAAAAACTTCAAATTCTCTAAGACCTCTATATCAAAAGCAACTAACCAACGCAAAATTTATTATTAGTATATTAGCAATGTTTGAAAATGTATCTGAGTTTACTAATAGCCTTTTAAAATGTATCAAGTTGCAATTGTCCCATCTTTGGCTATCTCTCTTGGATTGGGGACACTTGTTTACAAAAAAATCTTAATCACAACTGTTAATTTTTAAATAATTATTGCAGAGCGTGCTCTTGTGTGTTTGCAAAATCACTATCACAACTTACATTAATTTTGTCTTCGCAATTCACCCGCTGAAGATGATCTCGGTGAAGATCGAAAGTACTTGGATTAACAAAAAATACAGCGCATTCATTGATGAATTTCGACTTAACACCAAGAAGATAATTAGAGAACTAGAAAGGATTATTGTAAAAATAAATAGACATAATATGTCTATATTATTTAATTAAAAATGCTTGAATGAATATATATATATATATATATATATATATGGACATCTACATTTAAGCATTTTTCATTAAATAATGTAGACATATTATATCTATTTATTCTTATAATAATCCATTCTAGTTCTCTAATTATCTTCTTGATGTTAATTATATATATATATATACACACACATATATATATATATTAGGTTGGTGCAAAAATAATGACGTAATAATGTCGTTTTTTGACGTATTTTTTAACGTCAGAAAACGACATTATTACGTCATTATTTTTGCACCAACCTAATATATATATATATATATATATATATATATATATATATACGTTGAAGCAAAGGTTAGGAGACGAAATAAGACTGGAAAGACTCGAAAAGATTAAAATAAAAGGAGGAAATTCAAATGTAGCAGAGTAACGGCTTGTTTACTTGATGGAATCTTTCACCAGATGCAAAGGAAATACGCCTAGAATATTCTATTCGATGCTATAGAGTTGAATTTTAGTTTCTTGATCGGTCAAAATTCCCCTCCCACTAACACGGCGATTGAGTAGTTTACTTTTAGAGTTCTTAAAACATAATGGAATACTAAATGCGTAATATATCCATAAAATTTTCATCGAAAAACGGTTTTTTTTCCTGTCAGTAGTAAAAAGGCGGTTGTCCTCCAAGATAGCGAATGGCCGTATAAAGCAAGAAAAGGAGGTACAAATTATGGAAATCGGTTAGTATGTTCTACCACACCCCACTCTATTCCCCAAATCTTGCACTGACTGACGATTACATTTTCCGATCGCTAGAAAAGAAAAGAAAACACAATGAGAGATAAAACTAGAAAAACAAATTAAAACTTTATATACCGTAAATGCTCGCATATCATGCGACTGTTGAAGACCTAATTTTGAAGCTAATTTTAAGGGGGTCGCATCATACACGTGATATAAAATTAGTGTATGTACTGCTGGCCTTGGCTACGCCGTTGATCAACCTATATATCCTTTTGCTGTAGTCAAATAGTAAAGCTGTATTTAAAATAATGCATCTAATATTTACATATTAGTTTTTTATTATAAAATGCAAAGATAGCGAATGTATCTTTTGCATTGTCTACGTTTATAAGATGTTTAGCTGTTTTCCAGTCGAATCCATTACATTCACTTGCGTACTAATACCCTTGGAAAAAGTATGAATCCTCTTCTTCTCCCCCTATGGATAAATAACAGCACAGGGTTCTATAGCCTTTGATGGCAACTGGCCTGCCGCAGAAAGAAATGGCAACCTACTGCGGGAAATAATCTGCCTCGTCATGTACATGATCGCTTAAACGTGTATCACGTATGGCAGATAACTTGGGATAGTGTTACTAATGATACTTTGATCATTTTTCTTTTTTTTCTGATGAAAACCAGATTCACAAGTTCGGGAAAAAACATTTTTACATCAAAACCTAATCAGAAGATATCGAAGAATGGTCTGATATATGACAACAATATTCAGTGGTTTTCAAACGTTTTTTGCCCAATGCATCCTTTTCGCCGTATCTCAGAATCTCACCCTCCCTTTTCCAGATTATCTGACTCAAAATGTACATTACAAATAATATACATATATTACTGAAAATCTTCATTCTTTTCTAAATTAGTATTAAATAGATAATTTTTATAGAGGAGATTTTCAAATTTAATAACAATAGAAAATGCTGGTGGATTTATAAAATTTAATATTTTAAGACATTTTTATGTTTATACATTCTTTTTATAGATGGTATTTATCAATCCACCCACGAGGATTGAATGTGGCACAAGGCTTTTTTAATGTGGGTATCTCCGAGCCCGTAGGCTCAGCCAAAAATAAATAACCATCCAAACCCCCCGAGGGGGGCCAGTTCCGTCAACCTCCCCCAACGAAACTCTACCCTTCGGCGGAGCTACGTCAGGGTTCCTCCCTGCAAGCAGAGAGTTCGACAGACACCCAACCCGGCAGCTCACAAAGCACAGATACTACACTTTGATCCTAGCCACCGGGCCGGTATTCTTTTTATAGATGGTATTTATCAATCCACCCACGAGGATTGAATGTGGCACAAGGCCTTTTTAATGTGGGTATCTCCGGGCCCGTAGGCCCAGCCAAAAATAAATAACCATCCAAACCCCCCGAGGGGGGCCAGTTCCGTCAACCTCCCCCAACGCAACCCTACCCTTCGGCGGAGCTTCGTCAGGGTTCCTCCCTGCAAGCAGAGAGTTCGACAGACACCCGACCCGGCAGCTCACAAAGCACAGATACTACACTTTGATCCTAGCCACCGGGCCGAGCGGGTATGCTTTTTATAGATGGTATTTATCAATCCACCCACGAGGATTGAATGTGGCACAAGGCCTTTTTAATGTGGGTATCTCCAAGCTCGTAGGCCCAGCCAAAAATAAATAACCATCAAACCCCCCGAGGGTGGCGAGTTCCGTCAACCTCCCCCAACGAAACTCTACCCTTCGGCGGAGCCTCGTCAGGGTTCCTCTCTGCAAGCAGAGAGTTCGACAGACACCCGACCCGGCAGCTCACAAAGCACAGACACTACACTTTGATCCTAGCCACCGGGCCGAGCGGGTATGCTTTTTATAGATACGAATATTTAAGTAAATGATCTGTTTATAATCAACAGTATCAAACAACATTTACCGGCCTGAATGTCCTAGAAATTTTCATAGAAATTATTCGTCCTCCGACAGGAATCGAACTTGTATCCTATACGGAACCTTCATATAGCCTTTAACCGATTTGGCAACAGAGAAGCGTTCTGTTAGCAAGGTCGATTTTACTGTCTTTAAACTACAATATTCCATGATTCTCTCACGTACATTCATTGTTTACATTCGGATACGCCATGAACAGAGATGAATATTAACATTAAACTTAGCTAGCCACGATAGCTGACCCAAACATATCACAATATTCCTAACAACAAAACAACACATTCTCACTTACCGTTCTTACTACATCCACCATGATACCTCAATGTCTCCATAAAGTCCTAACTAGTCCCCCATATATAAAATTCTTGTCTGTGCGGAGGAGTGGAATATAACAACAATTTAAAATCTAAACCTGAATGTGTATTTACAAGTATGAACAAAAACTATGAACACCATAGCGAAAAGGTCATCGGAACAATGAACTAGAGAGCATTTATAGAAAAGACATAGGGAGGCAATTTCACGGCGATGCGAAAGTGAATGAAACTGAGTCGGCAGATCAGGACCGATAATATTGCAGATTCTTTTTTGGATCTTATCAAGGTGCTCAAAGTAAATAGCAGAGGAACTGGCTCATATTTGGCAGCAATATTCTAAGCATATATATATATATATATATATATATATATATATATATATATATATATATATATATATATATATATATATATATATATGGGTTTGACAAAGTTATATTCCACACACAGGCACACACACACACACACATATTTATATATGCGTGTGTGTGTGTCTACTTATCACGTGGGTTTCAGCGTATAAGGAAGTATGAAGTTCAGTTATCAAAGAGCCAACCAACCCGCACATATGATTTGGAGAAGAGGTAAATTGTTACCTTTTCCATGGGTTCCGTTGGCAAGGTTGAATTTACTGCTTATAAGTTTCATCCTTGCCAACCGAACGATCCTTTGTGGCCGAGCGGTCAAGGCACGTCAGCGTAAATGACGGTTCCGTATAGGATGCAGGTTCGAATCCTGTCCAATGACGAATATTTTCTATGAAAATTTCTCGCACATTCAGGCCGGTAAATGTTATTTAATACTGTTTATTATAAACAGAGCATTTACTTAAATACTTGTATCTATAATAAGAACGTTAAACATAAAAATGTCTTTAACAAATAAATTGTCGGACTTTGTCCATTTCTTAATGTATATATATATATATATAGAGAGAGAGAGCAGTAATTAAATATTATTGAACTGTCTGAGTGTAGTACTTTGTTGAATAAAAAGACGTAAACTAAGGAATATTTAACTTTAATATCTACTCTCAGAATGCTATGATGTGCGTGCGCATGTCTGGCTAGATAATATATGTGACCGATAAACCTGATTTATTAAGTCGTTTTATTGCTAAACGATCGCTGTTCTGTCATAAAACTTGTAGTAATTTTCTGCGTTTATTGGTCTCATGCTTACGTATATATAATAGTTGGCTACAGTCATTTTCCGAGCAAAACCGTCTGTTATATGTGTGTGTACGCCTCCGATATATATATATATATATATATATATATATATATATATATATATAACGGATATGCATTTCTTCCTTTCCGGTTGTACAACTCAAGCTTCAGTCGTGGTGCTAAGAATAAATGTGTATTTATAATTTAAAACACTATTTTATTAATACCAGCACTCAATGTGCGATATTATATAGCCACACACACACACACACACATACACACACACACACATACACACACACACACACACACACATATATATATATATATATATATATATATTGCTTCTAACAACAAAATTGTCCAAATTGTGTAACTGCATAAATGTCCATCACACAAAAGGTTTAGAATTTAAAAAAAAAAAAGTAAATAAACTAATTGAGTTTCTTTTTCCAGCTTCTCTGATAAGTCGATTAGCTATCTTGTCGCTATTTGTTGTAAGATTCACTGAAAAACTCTTATTTAGCTAGAAATAGAACAGGTTAAAATCGTTTTGTGTAAAACCAACCACTGTCTTCCCAGATGAGCAATGCGGAAAGGAAAAAGATCATTTAGGCCACCAGTAATGGTTTCAATATTCATATTCTGGCTTCTTTCTTCAAAATCCACCCAAGATCCATCGAGAGAACGATGAATAAGTTAAAAATAGGGAACAGTAGAGAGGAAAACTGGATCAAGATGTCAAAAAAGATAGACGGATCATCATTTCAACTTAGACATAAAGAGATCAATTAGAAAAATCCAACTCAATTTATAAGACGTTTGGCACGTGAGAAATGGGTTTCAGTTATAACAGTCCAAAGAGCAGTGAAAAAAAGATTTTAAAACGCAATTGTAGATGAAACCTGTGAGACAACTTGTTACTCCAGGACAGAAAGTTAGAAGGTTAGAGAAGGTGAGGATCATCTTGAATAGATCGGAAAATGATCATGGAACTATATATATATATATATATATATATATATATATATATATATATATATATATATATATATATATGTATATTATATATATATGTATATTATACATATATATATATATATATATATATATATACATATATAGATGTAGATATATATAGAATAAAAGTAATTAATTTATAAAAGTAATAAATTATAACCATGGAATGTTAGTGTTTAAGCCTTTTATTATATATATATATATATATATATATATATATGTATATATATATATATATATATATATATATATATATATATATATATATATATATATATACCTTAAATTAAGCCTTCATGATCCTTAGCTCTGACTTATGATGAACATGTCATTTTCGTTTATGATCGCTTCTCCAGTTACACATATATCCATATACAAGGCCATATAACACATTTTTATACATGCAAATATGTACCCGCAGTCATGCGTGCATACAATCATCCTCATATCTAAATACACGCCAATATTTACTATCGTATATAAATATCGACACATATATATACCAATTACATTAAGATCCCTTTGTAATTGGTTAGTGTGAAATTCCCTACTTATTTTGCTATTTTTCCACATTGCTCATGCATGAATAACTAATTTTTAGATTCATATATATATATATATATATATATATATATATATATGCAATTTTAGTTGAAAGCGACCGACAAGGTGCTGCGGTTAAGTTTTTTATATAATTTCTCATGTGTTCGTATATTTTTCTTTTCAACACATAAATTATATAAAAATTCTCCGATTGTTTTACAAGCGCTTTTTTCCATACTTTAGCCCTTATCAAGGATGTATTTTATTTTTCTTTTAACTGATGCATTTATTTATATGAATGTTTTATATATTTATATATATATATATATATATATATATATATATATATAGTGAATATTCATAATATCCAACGTCAATAAATAGTATGATTCGGACTTTCATGCAAACGTCAATCTTCAGGTGCTGAATACATTCTGATCTTTATGAGATTCGTCTTCTTTTGATGTTGATTTAAAATTGTGTTTATTTAATTATTATTGCCTGAAATATTTTAATTAGTTATTTATAATTTATATCATTCAAATTCTTAATTTCGAAAGACAATAAAAATTATTTTAAATGTCAAATTTGAAGCTAAGTAAAGAAGTAACAAGGGGGATAACTCTCTTTTTTGCATAAATTACCAAAGTCTTAACATAAAAAAGTAGAGTCTAATGGAATAAACAGGTCGAGACTATATATATTCAATGTGTTTGAAACCCATGCTTACAAAGATGAAATTACATAGAGACACGTTATAAATCAATTGAGTAGGTAATATGGGATTATATATACGTATTTATATATAAATAATGTTATTAATAAATAAATATTAATAGGTGTTATATTAATATTCGTAAAATCTATTTCGAAATCTATTTTAATCGGGGTCAATGCGTTTCAACAGATGTTTGGTTTTGTCGATCCATGTAGACATCAATTAGTTTCTTGTGTTCAGCAAGTTAATGTTATTTAAGTGTTTTAATATAATAATCTTCTCGAACAAATACAAGTTACACCTGTCGTTTTTTTCCCTTATATGATTCGGCTTTCGTCATTATCTTCTAGCTAATGGTTACTTTCTTGTAGTTGTTTTTTTAATCATTAAATATACTGTGATAACATAAGTGTTGTGCAGTTTATGTATTTGTTATTGCTCAGTGTCATGTTTTGGTGATATAAATGGGTCTGAGATCAAATCGATGACAGTTTTATAATTAAACTTAATGTTCAGGCATGAAGGCAATCTTAAGGGCATTAAAACTGTTGACATCACTCACTGCTTTTATATTTTACATTTACATACGTTCCTTCACTGATATTGATCACTTTTACTCATTTATATAGAAAACCATAAAACTATATTTTTATCACCCACACACACACACACACACACACACACACACACACATATATATATATATATATATATATATATATATATATATATATATATATATATATATATATTATAATTGTTTTTTTTTTAATATATAATCAGCGCAACCCCGGAATTCCCATGCTTTAAAACTGAAACTTCAATTCAAATTCAATCATAAAAATTAAACTTAAAATACAAAGTTCCGTTCCATTATCAAGCGATGCTAAGAATAACTTTATAGAAATTATTTATAATTTTTAAGATTGAATTTTTGTAATTGAAGAACCTTAAATTATAAATATTGTTCTTTCCTAATAATAATAATAATAATAATAATAATAATAATAATATATATATATATATATATATATATATATATATATATATATATATATATATATATATATATATATATATATATATGCAAATATATAGAAAATAGGAAAGAACTCGTTAGGTAAATAATCCAAAGTTCTTTAGTATTTTTGTTATTATTTTTAAAAAATAGTTCTCGATACAGAAGTAGAGCATAAATGTAATTATTTATTTAAAAATATGATTCCAACACACTGCATAAGAGTTCTCATGTTTCAAAACATGACTCGAAAACTTCAATATGATTATTAGAATTAAATTGAATTAAAGTAAGCTCTGTTCCATCTTCAAGTGAAATTTCGCTTGAAGATGGAACATATATATATATATATATATATATATATATATATATATATATATATATATATATATATATATATATTTTTTTTTTGTTTGAATAAAAACAGACCACGTTACGGTTCCATGTAATAAATTATTTCACCATAACCCCTTTAACAGGGCTCTGGATCATCAGACTTTACTTCCAAAAATTGAAATGAAAAATGAAAAGAAATTCAAACATTTTTGACGGACCTCATCAAGTATACGTAAAATTAACGAAGTGAGGAAGTGAGGTGGGAAAGAGGATATGAATGTGTCATATGTAGCATTTCAAATTCTTATTTTTAATTTTTAACTCCAATGTGTCGGCTAGATGTTGTTCGAATTTATTGTGTCTATTCTCAAGATATAGATGGCTAAGGAGTGGAGGGGTGGAGACCGACTTTAAAGGAAGAAGCTACACTACTTTCACGAGGACAGTTTTTCTTTCAAATTTTTTAGACGATGTTAATTCGCGTTACTTTAACGGGCATGTTTGGGAGGATAAGTTTTTTCTGTATCTGAATGTTTAAACAATCTTCAAAGAAATTAATTTGAAATTCGGTGGAGTTTTTTGTTATTTTCTGTGAAACAGTCGATTAGAAAAATTCACAGATAGTACATTGAAAGAGTAATCTATTTTATATTTAGTAATCTTATTAATTAATTTATTTTTATCTTTTATTAATTAGTAAAAAAACAAAAAACAAAAAAAACATTATATATATATATATATATATATATATATATATATATATATAATGGTTTTGTATATGTATATAAAGTTTTGTAATTTCTTCAATGAATTTCGTTTTTTTTATTGCATATTTATTATTCCAATCCTTCTCTTATTTATCGAGCTGGCGAGCTTTTCAGTCCCGTTTCTCCAGTTGTTTATATATCCATCTCTTTCCTTCCAGTTATGTGAGCATAAATGTTTTAAAATATTTACTGCAAAAATGAAGCGTCGATTGACGTCACCCCACCATTATTATTTACCTACACTTACCTTCTACTTACATAGCCTGACGAACAGAACACACCTTGGCCAGTGACCAAGAAAGTCTTCAGTGAAAGTATCTCCTGTCCCGTTTCGATCGATGTAAACCATGAGATGATCAGTGTCCGTAGGAACCATGGCGAGACGCCAACTTGTGGTCCGTCAAAAGTGAGAGATTGTGGTTGGGGGAGGTGGAAAATGGAAAAACCGGTCGGGTAAGTTGAGGAAAGGTGAATCCTATGCGATGGTTTGCTTTGGACAAACTCAGCCTGGCCAAATTTATGGACAGTCGCTTTTATTAAACGCCTCGTGTCTTGGTCATCTTCAAAAAAGAGGACAAGGGTCATCGGTTTATAAACAACGCTGTGTTGAGTGTCCACTGCGTCTTTGTCTACTGCTCGTCAGCTATCGTCTTTTTTCTTTCTCAGGGTCTGTTCCTCGTCCTGTCTTATACGCGGGAGTGCGACTACGCGAAAGAATTTACTTTCAATTTTCATAGGGACTTTAATAAGGTCCTGAAACAGATTATGTTGTGTTTTACTTTATGATCCAGTCTTACGTCAGTTTGGGTGCCTCAACGTGGTGCAGTGGTTAGCAAATTTGTCCGGATCGATCAATCACGACTGAGTTCGATCTTCACTGAGTGCTCCACATTCTCTGCCTTGTCTCATATGTGAGCACTTCCACGTGATGTAATGCTTAACTTTAGTTTTCGCTAGATTTATTACAACTGAATAGTGAGTTCGATCTTCACTGGGTGTCCTATACTTTCAGCCATATCACAATATTTCGACTGTTGTATCCTCCGACCTTCATCAGCGGTATATCGATCCGGGTGACCGCTAGGGAACTGTGCACTGACCCCTCATTTAATCTACAGCTGTTCCCGTTCCACTGCCAGTCTAGTGATATTTCCACTAGTTCTTAGTGTTCAGTTACTGTTCACCCTGAATAATAGTAAAAAAAGAAAAGTCTAACCTTAAGAAATCAGAACCAATATAGTGGGATTATTTCGAAATATCGTTGGCCGTTATTATAGACACAACGTTTCGGTCAAGTACACTCTAGTCTTCATCAGGTGCCCATTGTTAGGCAGCTATAGAATTTCTGTTGATCATTGTCTTTGTGATCACAAACATTATTCCTTTCGACCGAACCAGAGTTTCACTACCTGATACATGAATTGAACTCAAAACCACAAGATGACAGTAAACCATGTTTAACCTACTCCTATACCGACTACGCCACCACTCCAGAATAAAAAAAAGATCTGTTATATTCAATATAAGATAGTTTCCATATTTGGTTGTCATGACGGTTTCGTACTGCTTTGCAATAATTTTGCATTTCATTTTGAGATGAGGAATTACCATTATGTTTAATTAATATCAAACTATTAATCTCATTTTTATCATTCTAGATATTATTGTATGTGTATAGCTGGCCACTCGTATTCGAGGATACCCGTCTACTAGTGCGGCTAGCCAATCCCTATTGCAGACGCTTGCTCAGGTGCATTTGTGTTTATTAGACACCCAGAGAGTCCACCTGTGGTTTATACTGAAACTATGCTGAGCAGACCTTAGTTACAGTTTCTGGGAAAGAACGTGTTATCTAGCGTGATCAACAATGGGAACAAGGCCAGCACGCTCAAGCCGTCGGCTACAATGACTTGTGACCGTGCTAGCACAGCTATCGGCGGCACCCAAGGGTTCCGTCTACACAATTTCACTCACAAGGCTTGGGTCAACCCAAAGTATGGTTTTCAGGCACTTTTCAAAGGAACGACCCTTCCAGTCCGATAACATCAAGAAGTCACCTTCCTAACTAATCGACCATGGTGAGATTCGAACCCAAGTCTCATGATCAAAATGCGAACGTTATTATAGATATATGATATCTGATGATGTCCAAATTGTACCTAACTGAAACATTGTGTCTCTAGTCATCGAAATCTGAAATGTCTTTGAAAAAATATCGGGAAAATTGTTTAATATCCCTTCCAACATATTTTTTAAATCATTTCATCCCAAGTAAGATAATAAGGCCACTATGACGCAAGAGTTACTAAGAGTGAAAGAAACTTAGAAAACCTTACAGATTGGAAAGGACAATAAAAGAACGGGTGTAAAACAAGCAGATGGCGATTAACATTGCATTTACATTTTTGAAGATCACACTTGGCAGGAAAACGAGAGACCAGAACGGAGTTCCACAGGAAGGACGCTCCACAGGTGAGAAGTGTGAAAGAAGAAACTGCTAGGATAGAGCTGTGAGACGTAGCTGCCATGTTGGGCAATTTCCTCACAGATCAAAAGACTTCAAAAGACAGAAATATGGCTCTACTGAAGAATGTGGAAATTAAGACAAACGATGTATGTTAGAAAGTAGGAAGTATTAAAGAAAATAGAAACTAATAAAAACAAAAAAATATAAAAAATATTGTTGATATTAAAAAGAAACGGGAAAGAGTGCGAACAAATGTGAAAGGTGAACTTGTTTACTAATGGAACTGCTACAAAATAAATACTGTCTAGACATCTTATTACTGAAGTTAAAAAAAAATAATTATTTGAACAAATATTTCGATTTTTTAAAAATAATAATGTCTGTTCTAAAATCTACCTATTCACTCGCTTAAGTCCCATAGACTACACCGAGAAGGGGCAACTTGACGTGGAGTAATAGTTAGAAAGCTTGTCTCGCTAGATCAATTACGACTGAATAGTGAGTTCGATCCTCACTGTGTGCCCCATACTTTCGGCCTTGTGCCACATCTAAGCTGGGCTTAGACTACACTGAAGAGGGGCGCCTCGACGTGGTGTAATATTTAGAAAGCTTGTCTTGCTAGATCAATTACGACTGAGTAGTGAGTTCGATCCTCACTGTGTGCCCCATACTTTCGGCCTTATGCCACATCTAAGCCGGGCTTAGACTACACTGAAGACGGGCGCCTCGACGTGGTGTAATATTTAGAAAGCTTGTCTCGCTAGATCAATTACGACTGAGTAGTGAGTTCGATCCTCACTGTGTGCCCCATACTTTCGGCCTTGTGCCACATCTAAGCCGGGCTTAGACTACACTGAGGAGGCGTTGGTGTTGTGATTTCTGGAGGAAGTAGTTTTTTTATGCCAATATCAAACAGATTTTGAATTAAGACTTGTCCTAGACTGGGTTCCAACCAAGACTGAAGAAAACAGCCTACTCCACTGTTTAACTAAAAATTAGCAGAAGAAATAGAGCCATACATTTCTCAAAGGTATTTACGCGAAAATGCTTGCTCCACTGCTAGAAAAGCCGGTTTCTTGTGTCGTGCAAGACAATTGTTATCGCCAGAATCTATCTTACATATAAGTCTACCATTAATCTTTGTTTTAAAAACTACCGCTACATGTGGTCAGATGCTCCTGGTATATATTTATAAATTCTTGATAAAAGCCAAAGAAGAATCTGCAAAGTTATTGTTCCTCAACTTCAGTTACTTTCCCATCACCCTGACGCAGCTTCCCTGTTCCTTTCTTCTGATGTACTTTCGTCTATGTCATCTAGTAATGAATTTAAGCGCAATACTAGATTGGCGGCTAGGTCTCGTCATTTTACCGTTAAAATGTCTAGCTTTAGCCGTAACAGTTTCCGCTATCGTACTTCTGGTTTATGGAACTCTCTTTCAGCTTATTGATTCGCAGTCAACATAGGTCTTCAAAAAAATTAAATGCGATGCAAATCATTATCTTCTGTCTTCTTAATTTTTGTTCTTTTATTGTTCTTTTTCTTTAAAAGTATCTTTCCTCATAGTCTCTTACCCTTTGGGTCTTAGTTGCGGCATTGCCGTACTTGGGGTGAAATGATAAGAAAAAAAAACAAAAAAAAAACAAAAAACGAATGTCACAATTCCGTCGTGGCTCGCCGATTTTTAGTTTTGGGCCGCGAACCATTGATTGTAGCAGACGCGCATAAAGACTGCATGCACTTGGTTCAAATTCTTATACGCTCTTATGAAAGGTTTTCAGTCTTTTCTTTCTCCGACTATCCGGGTAAATTTTAGCATTCAGTAAAAACAGAAAAAAAATGATTCGCTAGAAACAAGAACAAGTGTACTAAACTGTTACGTGATATCTGTCCTCCTGTATGTCAGAGTATGCTGGACAGTATCCTCAAAGATGAAAAAGAGACTTGAATCAACAGAAATGTGGTTCTACAGAAGGATGCTGAGGATACCATAAACCGAACATTTGAGCAACGACCAAGTTTTGGAGAAAATAGAAACAAAAAGGAAACAAATACTTAAAATCAAGAGGAGGCAGTTGATATTTATAGGGCATATAATGAAGAAGGAAGGCTTGGAAAATCTGATGCACATGGGACAGATAGAGGGCAAAACAGATAGAGGATAACAATGCCTAACCTACTTAGTAAATGGTGCAGGGTGTGGGAGAAATACGAGAGAGACACAGTTTATTAAGAGCTATAAAGGACAGGAAGATGTGGAGAGCCATGATCCTGAGGCGACACGGCAAATAAAGAAGAGGAAGAAGAAAACTTAAAAGACACGATTTTATTCGGTCACATATTTCTTGCTGACTTTCACAAAACCACAAGTGCTAATGGCTGCTATGTCTGGATGATCTTTACTGACCTCTCTCATGTAATCAGTCTTTCACTAAAATTTTCATTTCAGTCTCTCAGTTTTATCATTGACAACTTAAAACGAGATATTCTGACAACATACTTCTCTCTCTCTCTCTCTCTCTCTGTATATATATATATATATATATATATATATATATATATATATATATATATTGAACAATAAAAAAAATATTAAAAAATTAAAATCTTCAGACACACTGGGTTGTAGATTAATATTCTTTCGTTTTTTTATTATTATTTCATTTAGATTCCTCGACTAGTTTCGGCCAAAATGGCCATCATCAGGAGAAGAAATATTTCTGCTGGCTGGTAGCACTAAACTACAGAAATGAATGTCTTGATGGAGAAAATGAACTTTTGTCTGTAGTTTTCATTTGTTTTTTTATTTTTTTATCTTTTTAACATGAATCTTTTAACATTCCTTGTGTTGGTCAAACAGTCTCTTTTAAGTTGTTATTTGAGATAAGAGCTGGATGGATCTAATGGATATATATATATATATATATAGATATATATATATATATTTCTCTCTCTCTCTCTCATCCATTCTCTCTCTCTTTTTCACTATCTCTCTTTTTCTCACTCTCTCTTCTTCGCTACCTCTCTTTCTCTCTACATTCTCCTCTCCGTCTCCCTTTCTTTTACTCTCTCTTTTCCCTAACCCTTTCTTTCATTCTCACTCTCTCTTTTTCCCTATCTATACATCCCTCATACTCTATCTTTTACCTATCTCTCTTTCTCTCATTCTCACTCTCTCTTTTTATCTATCTCTCTTTCTCTTCCTGTTTCCTATCTCTCTTTCTTTTACCCTCACTTCTTTTGCTGTATCTTTTTCTCTCACCTTTTCTCTCATTTTCTCTTTTCCTCTCTCTCTCTCGCTCTCTCTCTCTTCATAGGTTTCTTTCTTTCACTCACTGCTTCCTTACTTCTCTTTTTTCTCTTTCTTTCATACTCTCTTTTTCCCGATCTCTCTTTTCCCCGATCTCTCTTTTTCTCTAGCTATCTTTCTCTCTCCACCTCTCTTTTCCTATCTTTCTTTCTCTCACCACCTCCTTTTTTCTCTATCTCTCTTTTTCTCAGTCTCTCTTTTTACCTCCCGATCTCTTTCACTCTCTTTTGCTCTTTCTCTCACTTTTTCCCTTTCTTCCTCTCACTCTTCTTCTCGATTACTCTTTCTCTCATTCTTTTTCTTTTTCTCGACTTCCACTCTCTATTTTCAATATCTCACTCTCCATCACTCTCTCTGTTTTTCCTTACCTATTTCTCTCATTCACTCTCCTATCAATTTCCCTCACTCTCGTTCTCTTTTTCATTATCTTTCTTTCTCTCTCTCTCTCTCTTTCTATGTTTCTCTCACCTTATCTCTCTCTCTATCTCTCTCTCTCTCTCTAACCAATTCCATTTCCTTTTGCGCTTTCCATTCTTCCCCGTCCTTTAATGTCTCTCTCTTTCTCTCTCTCTCTCTGCCTTTATAATGCAACGAGCAATGCCACAACGAAATGGTGCTTCTTACAAATTATTACCTTTCTCTTTAAATGAGTGATATTCTCAGGGGAGGAAGAATTTTCGGTTTTCTATTTTGAAGAAAATGAGTCAATAAACCAGTCAGTCAGTCAGAATAAGGAAAGTATTTTTAGACACAAAATTATTTTACTATCTTTTGTTATCGTCACATGCCGTTCGTATTTACCGATTTAGGTATCTAATTTTTTCATATTTATTATATCTATCTATCTATCTATCTATCTGTCTATCTATCTGTCTATCTATCTAATGTTCATTATCTATCTATCTATCTATCTATCTATCTATTTATCTATCTATGAATCTAATGTTCATTATCTATCTGTCGCAGTCTTTTCTTATCTATCTCAGTCTTTGCATATCTATCTATCTGTTCATATCCCTCTCTCTCTCTCTCTCTCTCTATATATATATATATATATATATATATATATATATATATATATATATATATATATATATGACAGTCTTTTCTATCTATTTATTTATCTGTTCATATCCTTCTCTCTCTCTATATATATATATCTATATTTTCTTATCTATCTGTCGCAATTTTTTCATATCTATCTTACGCTTTTTATATCTATCTATCTATCTATCTATCTATCTATCTATCTATCTATCTATCTATCTATCTATCTATCTATCGAACGAGCGAACGAGAGATCGATCTATCTATCTATCTCAGTCTTTTCATATCTATCTATCTATCTATCTATCTATCTATCTATCTCAGTCTATCTATCTATCTATCTATCTATCTATCTATCTATCTATCTATCTATATATATATATATATATATATATATATATATATATATATATATCGGAGTCTTATCCTATCTATCTATCTATCTATCTATCTATCTATATATTTATCCATCGTGGTTTTTCATATCTATCTCAGTCTTCGCATATCTATCTATCTATCTATCTATCTATCTATCTATCTATCTATCTATCTATCTATCTATCTATCTATCTATCTATCTCTCTCTCTCTCTCTATATATATATATATATATATATATATATATATATATGACATATATATGATATCTATCTATCTATCTATCCATCGAAAGATCGATCGATCGATCTATCTGTCGCAGTCTTTTCATATCTATCTCATTCTGTTTATGTAATCTCAGTATCTAGCCATCTGACTATCACTCCATATATGTCATTCGATTTATCGAATTTCACTCTATATCTATATCAATCATTATCTTCGATTTTCCTAATCCCTGAACATTTATTGTTCCTGCTCTTTAATAATGTTTTCTTTTCCTTTCTAGTGGCTTCGTGGCATTGCTTTAGATGCAATGATAAGAAACACGCACACACACAGATAGATAGATAGATAGATAGATAGATAGATGTGAAAAGAGAACGAGATAGATAGATAGATAGATAGATAGATAGATAGATGTGAAAAGAGAACGAGATAGATAGATAGATAGATGTGAAAAGAGAACGAGATAGATAGATAGATAGATAGATAGATAGACGTGAAAAGAGAACGAGATAGATAGATAGATAGATAGATAGATAGATAGATATGAACAGACTGAGATAGATAGATAGATAGATAGATAGATGTGAAAAGAGAACGAGATAGATAGATAGATAGATAGATAGATATGAACAGACTGAGATAGATAGATAGATAGATAGATAGATAGATAGATAGATAGATATGAACAGACTGAGATAGATAGATAGATAGATAGATAGATAGATAGATAGATAGATAGATAGATAGATAGATAGATAGATAGATAGATAGATATAGTTCGGTTTAACTAATTTCACTCTATACTTATCTATCTATCTGATAATGTTTCTCTTTATCTATATCTAATCTCATTCTATACAACCCTTTCTCTATTTAATTATATATTTCACCCCCCTATCTATATATTAATCTGCACTTATTCCTTCTTGATTCTGACGTTTAAATTGCGAAGTAAGAATATTTATCCATCTTGTGTAGCGCATGTTAGAGAATTTCTCGCAAGCCGTAAATCATTCTATGCTTGACCAACTCCAACACGATGACTAAAATCGTAGTTGTGTCCGGTGCCTATTAAAAAACAAAATACGTCAGACACCGAAGAGAAAATGAGGAAGTGTTTTATTTTGGCAAATACAATAAATTTCTGAAATATGTCGAGCATTGTTCCAATAAAGTACTTGGTAGGATTTGGCGCTAAAAAAAAGAGAACTAGTGGGAGAGGGGGGAGAGATGATAAGGAAAAGGAAGCGAATACAGAGAAGATGAGAAACTGAAATAGATGAGAAAGAGAGGAAGGAAGAGAGAAAGAAAAGAATAAAGAAGATAGGAATATATTAGGTCGGTGCAAAAATAATGTCGTTTTCTCACATAGTAACATATGTGCGAAAACGACATTATTTTTGCACCAACCTAATATAAATTGCCCATAATTTTTATTATCCCAAGCGCTTTGGGTGATTTCTATAGCCATTTACAAAGATATTTTGTCTCTGGTGTTGTTATTTTTATCTCATGTTTTGATTGTTAATTTATTAAATTGTGTTAAAATTATAGACAATTTATATATTCCTTAACTCCTACAAAACAGAAAAATGTTA
Source organism: Acanthosepion lycidas (assembly GCA_963932145.1). Taxonomy (NCBI): domain Eukaryota; kingdom Metazoa; phylum Mollusca; class Cephalopoda; order Sepiida; family Sepiidae; genus Acanthosepion; species Acanthosepion lycidas. The sequence goes on from OZ010612.1 coordinate 44,093,180, forward strand.
GAAAGGGAGCTGGTAAAAATTAAAAAAATAATTAAAATAATTCAATCTTCCCTGTCGGCTGTATTCGATGAAACATGATTGAAACGTTACTGCCAAAATAGACATCTGTCTGTCTGTCTATCTGTCTATCTATCTATCTATCTATCTATCTATATATATATATATATATATATATATATATATTAGGTTGGTGCAAAAATAATGACGTAATAATGCCGTTTTGTGACGTATTTTTAACGTCCAAAAATGGCATTATTACGTCATTATTTTTGCACCAACCTAATATCTATCTATCTATCTGTTTATATATATATATATATATATATATATATATATAGATAGATATGATTCCTGTCGGAGGACATATTTTCTATGAAATTTCTCGGTCGATAAATGTTGCTAACAGTGTTCATTATAAACAGAGCATTTACTTAAATATTTGTATCAGTAAAAATAAAGCATAAACAAAAAATATATTAAAATAATTGTTGGACTCAGACCATTTCATAATATATGGAGTCATTTGTTTACGTTAAGACAGGCTTCGAGCAGATATGAACACACGAGAGAAATCATAGCATATTTGTGGTTTAAAAGCAGTAATGCCATTTTTGGACGTTAAAAATACGTCAAAAAACGACATTATTACGTCATTATTTTTGCACCAACCTAATAGATAGATAGATAGATAGATAGATAGATAGATAGATTTGAACAGAATGAGATAGATAGATAGATAGATAGATAGATAGATAGATAGATAGATAGATAGATAGATAGATAGATTTGAACAGAATGAGATAGATAGGTAGATAGATAGATAGATAGATAGATAGATAGATAGATAGATAGATAGATAGATAAATAGATAGATCTGAACAGAATGAGATAGATAGATAGATAGATAGATAAATAGATAGATCTGAACAGAATGAGATAGATAGATAGATAGATAGATAGATAGATAAATAGATAGATCTGAACAGAATGAGATAGATAGATAGATAGATAGATAGATAGATAGATAAATAGATAGATCTGAACAGAATGAGATAGATATGAATAGACTTAATTAGATAAATATAATTAGATCGATAGATAGACAGATAGAAGAATATGTATATATATATATATATATATATATATATATATATATATATATATATATATATAGAATTAAAGAAAGCTACATACCTTGATAGTCAAACTAATATTGAATGGTGGGCAGACAATATCCCCATTCACCCTTTAATTTTAAAGATATTTTCATCTCATGAGAAAGCTTAAGAAAAGAATTGTTCAAATTCACTGAAAATAACTTATTTCATTTTTGGAGCAATTCAAATCTTAGCAAATATCTCAACACAATTAAGTCGAATCCAGACCCAAGCCTTAAATAGACCGTGAACAATGTAAACGAAATTTTTTAAAAAGATAGAGAAATATTTGGTAATTTGTCACTAACATTAGCGATTGTTCTTGAAATAAACGTCAAATGATTTTCTGGGTCAGTTCAGAAGAATCGATGAAAAAAGTTATATGTTTAGTAACAGAATATTTGCAACCACAATACTTGGTCAAATGCCAGTTACATTGAGAGACGCATAGAAATTTTAAAAAGATAAACACCATAGTGTTTTTTAATCATTTCGCTTCAAGGAAGGTGATAAGTCCACTATTTCCACTGAGTAGAGATTTCATTGTAGGGGTACAATAGGCCCCAAATATTGATGAGGTGTCGAAAGTGGTGTTGGAAGAAAATTTTCGATGAAAATATTTTGTCTCATCATGATTATCCTCGGGTTCTAAATTGTCTTGCAATTCTTCTGTTGAACCAAAGGTCAATATACGAGTCTGATATATATATATATATATATATATATGAGAGAGAGCGTGTGTGTGTATGTGTGTGAGCGAGAGAGAGAGAGATTCATTGTAAGCGACTGACAATTTTCTGTTAAGTTTTTTTATATAGATGTTGGAGTTGGTTTTCATTTTTAGCTGTTGTTATTTGTCGTAAAACAAGTTTTTTCGTGAATGTTTCTAAGTATTATTCCTTGTTGTCTGTCGGGTCTTGTAATTTTAAAATGATGTGTTTAGACAGCAATACCTCTTTCATAGAACGAATCTTGCATAAAAGAGGGGTTGCTGCCCAAATACACATTATTTCATGATTATATATATATATATATATATATATACACACACATAAGAAAGGGGATTTTTCATTTATTAATCCGATCGATTGCTTAAATGTTATTTTTAATAGATACTTGTATACACACACACACACACATACACACACACACGCACACACACACACACATATATATACATATATATAATTTAAAAATAACCTCATCATTACCAACAATAAGTCACCTGCCCGATATCACCTACAGAGAACCAATATTACCTATGGATTCACATGTCCGTTAAGGAAATGTGTTCCGGATCATACCAATTTCATAAATAATTTATTTGATATACTAGGACATTCCTAACAAGAAGACCCACATTACATCTCTCTGGCAATAGCCCAATTACGTCTCATTTAAATACGCACGGAGACCTACCAGTCTCCATTCGCAACTTACTCGTTGATAATACAAATATAACAGCCTCATAAAAATGAATGATAATGGAAGAACACCCCAAAATATCGACTATAAATACGGCCACAATGTTCTGACCGTGTTTGGAAAATAAAACACTCCTATAACTCTAGATACGTACATAAACCATCCATACAAGCATAGCCGAAAGCGTTCGAATATACAGAACATTCAGACAATTTCTACATAATTTACGTCCAGAAATGAGGAAAAAAAATGAGAACATAAGAAAAACTAAATCAAAAAACTTAACCGCTGTATCTTTTCAGTCGTATTTAATGAAACTTGTATAAAAGAGGGATTGCTGCCCAAATACACAATCCCTTTCGAAAAAATTTTGGGAATTGAAGAAAAAGGGTCTGAATCCTCAAATCAATTGGAAAAATTCCAGGTTTCGCGAACACCGTCAATAATTTTAGGGACATGTGCAAGAAGAAAAAATCAGGATAATAAAATATAACGATCAATGCAAACTATTAAATCAATGGAAAGAACTAATCACGAAATGTAGACATAGAAATAAATTCCAAATTACATCAGAATACATGTGCATATATGTGGGGGTCTATGTGTGCGTATAGTGGCATATATGTATGGACATGTAAATGTACATATATGTATGTATGAAGATATATACGCATGTAAATGTGTTGGGCAGCATGATTTATTCTATTGGGGGATCGGGAATTATCCACAATCTATAAATCTATAAATCAACTAATTTACATTAATCTTAACGGGTTTAAGTGTAAATCCCCCATCGCTTATTAATGATATTGGACACCTGTAGGACAAAAACTATTTACTAATCCCAGAAAAACCCACTCAGGGTTTGTATACGAAACGCCACTGGACATAAATAAACTCCAACCCCAGACTGCTTCCCCCAGGATAGGATACCTTACGCTAACACAAACCCATTCCCATTAACAAGGCGTCTACCAGAGGAGGACTGACATTGAAAATAAATTTAAAACAATGCTCCGAGACAGACACTTAGGAGCTGATGATAACTGCGTACAGAACGGCTTCAAATAGACTATATTCTATGTTGACTTACTTTTTATGTAATACGTATATATATATATATATATATATATATATATATATATATATATATATATATATATATATATATATATATACACACTAGAGTGCAGAAGTTCTAGGACAGCCATGTAAAATGATTACGCACCTTTATTTTATTAATAAGTTAAGATTGTTTAGCAATTTGCTTTTATCAATAGTGTCTGTGGACCTTGAGGATTGAAATATCAATTGTTACGTTTTCATAGGTGTCTTGTAACAAAAGATGCATTGCTTAAACCAGTTTGAAATTGAAAAAAAGTCCATGTAAATCTAGTGGGTCAATGAAAGATCTGAGATGATAAAGTCATGTAAATGATGACAATTTTTAGGTAAGTATTGTTCCATCTTATTAACAGAAGAGTAAGTTATCTTTACAAGTCATTGTAGTTTTGCACATTAGCCTTGTTTTATTGCAATAAAAACATGTCTGAAATCTCTGCTGAAACAATGATTAAGTTTGTAACTTTGAAGAGGAAGATGACTCAGCGAGAGAGAGAGAGAGAGAGAGAGGGAGAGAGAGAGAGAGATAGACGTCCGAGAATTTCCAGAAAATATCCCAACCATCCAAAAGATATTTGTTACTACAGGAAGTGTTTTAAGTGTCAAGAAAGCTGGAAGATCACAAAAGTTAGAAAGAAAGATTGTGAAAGTCTCAGTAAGCAATTCAAAATTAACAGCAAGACAAATCCCTATATACAACCCATCGCTAAAGATGCGGATAAAATGATCAGCTCCTTGTACCGCTCCAGTAAGTACGTGACTCTTTATGTTATCCTCTTAGTTTATAAGAACCAGATCAGGCCAAAAATAGAGTCCTGTTGTCAAATTTGGGCGGGGGTTGCCCAGACTTCACTTTCCAGTGTTGGTAGAGTTCAAAAGCATTTCCGAGTCCTTGTAGCAGAAGAATTATTTTCCGCCTTCCAAACCCTCTCACAGGCGAGGCGAGGCGTGGCGAGTCTCTCCCTAATCTATCTCTACCACCATGGAAAGTGTTCGGACGAACCACCCACTTTTCTTCCATGTTGCATCGCCGAGAAGTAAGTTTCACTCAAACAGTTTCTTCAAGCGAACCAAACGAACAGACTCCCAAGTGGATGTTTCTCCGATCACTACAATCTTATCCTGTTCAACCGCTATCTTACCCTCCTATCCATATAAACTACCCCTTAATGTAACCTCAACTTCGAGTGGCCCTCAGGCCTTCTACAGGGTGAAATTTACTGTAAAATAAAGAAAGCGAGGAGTGAATGCAGTTTTAACAGTGAGGTTTTAATTTATGCAATACTCAGAGTATTACGGAAAAACGACGTGTACGACTTGAACGGGCGTATAGCAGCAAAAATAACATCATTACCCCCAAATTTCAGAATAGAAGATTGGTTAAAAAAAAACATCTCACATGGGATTCTGGAAAGTAGCAAAAATGAATATGTATGGATGAATATAAAATAGCGTTAGATTCTAATGTAAGAGAATAAGTAAGAAAATCAGTAAGAGAGAAACCACAAAGTCTTTAAAATTTGGTACTTGACACATAAGGATGTGGGATTGCATCAAAAGTAATGGTAGAAGAAAATTGGTAAATGCTGATGGAAACCTAAACAACGGAAACGAAATGAGTTTACTAAGGTCTAATCTTGTGCCAGATTACAAAGACGTAGACATTCTTCAACATGACGTTGCTCCTTGCCACACATCACGTGCAACTAAAAGGTTTCTTGGAGATCAGTTTTTACAAGTCTGGCAAGCACAAAGTCCTGGGCTCAATATAATTGAACCACTGTAGTGGGAACTGAAAAAAAAGAAAAAAAAAAAAGAAAAGAAAGTACTCCAACGAAGACCAAGTGAGATGATCTTAAATTTTTAGAAACAGTGTTCCAGCCATCGAAAACATATTTGCTACGACTGGAAGTGTTATAAATTCAAAGAAAACTGAAAAATCACAAACAAAGAAGATAAAAGAAAGATTGTGAAATTCTCGGTAAGATAATTAAACAAACTTAAGAGCCAGACAAGTGAGGATTGAAGTCTGGACAGCGATCTCCAAGTGCTTTGAGATTACTGCCTAGAACACGAAAATATTTCCAATGAGAAAATCTGGATCTTTTTCTATTCAATGTCACATCGAACTGAAACAGTTACACAAACGAAAGACAGCATCACTAATTACTAACGCCATAATTTCAACGTTTTTGACAAAAAGCAGCTGAAATGTGAAATTTTCGCTTGGAACCAGGTGCTCTTGAATGGATTTTTTCAGCATCAGTGTACTTAAGATTCTCTATATTCTGGTCCCCGAGATGATAATAGGTACCGAGAAGGGAATACTGCTAATCACTCTCGATTATAGGCTAAAATTAACGAAAGCTTTTAATGTACACAAATGTTTTTCCCCTCAGTATATATATATATATATATATATATATATATATATATATTAGATTCAAACTGATAAAGATGTTACCTTAACTGTCTTTTACAATATTAAACAAGTACTATTGGTCGGGTAAACAAACTGTTATAATTTAAATTTTTTTAATATGTTCTCTATAAATGTGTTAATAAATATAGTATTTAACTTATATTAAATCCCTAAATTATTTGTAAAAAAGTTAAATATTTAAATTACTAGCAAGAATTAAATTAATTTCTTCGTTTTTTTTTAGACATCTAAATTACTATCAACCATTAAAATCTATTCTTTACATAAATTGCGAAAATCCAGTTACAGCCTCTTTCTATTTACTTCACTCTCTCTCTTCTTTCTTTTTCCTTTTTCTCTTCTCTCTTCTCCACTCCCATTGTCAATATATCACTTCCGTTAAGTTAACCGTCTAAGTATGATTGAGAGAGATATAAAATTAATCCCTCCCTATACTCTACCATGTCTCTTTAACTACCCCTTTTACACTCTCTGTTAAATTACAAAATCTTACACTACCCATCAATTTTCATTTCATTTTTCGTTTCATTTTTGGAAGTGGTATCTGATGACTCCGCGTCTTTTAAAAGGGCTCTGGTGAAATAAATTATAATAATAGTACCTTAAAGTGGTCTGTTTTTCTTTAATATATATATATATATATATATATATATGATGGATTCTCCCATTGAGTTGGATGTATGAGGTTCCGACGACCACAAACTAATTATCTGCATGCTTATGAGTGGCATGACTTTTGAGACCGGTTCGATAATTGCACAAAAAAAAACCAAAAACAGTACAGGAGAATGTATTGTATCCAAGTGCAGCAGGAACACTGTTAGCTGTCTTATTTTGCTTTCGTGTTTCATGGAGTCAACTGATGCTTACTTCTTGATGGTGCATTATTCCTGAATGGCAACTGGAACGATACTCTGATCTCTTGGTAGCTACCTCTTCAAAGTTCTTAAATGGAATGTTGACGCAAGAAAGGTTGCTCTTCTGTTTATTTTTTATATTTGAGCCAAGGTCTACCGACATTTCTATGACCACTGTAGAGTTTACTCTAGAAAAGAACTTTTGGTATGCGACCATCACTCATCCTTGCAACATGTTCAACCAAACGTAGATGTGATTGCATTATGAAGTTCTCGATGGTACCAATCTTGTATTTCTCCAAAAGGTCGGCATTTCACGCTCGATCATCAAACGTTAGGCCTCAGATTGTACGGAGACAACCTTTATGGAAGACATCTAATCGTTTAATGTGCGATCTATAAGGTGCCCAATTTTCAGAGCCATACAAAAGAGTTGACAAAACGATAGCTTTGTACACTTGGATTTTAGTGCAAAGATTTATTCCCCTTTCGTCCCACAACGTATGACGCAGCGAAGCAAAGGAAGTGATGGCTTTTTCATATATATATATATATATATATATATATATATATATATATATATATATATATATATATATATATGCCCATATATAATACTGCATCTTTAAAACCAATATTAATCTGTAAAAGTCATTTCGAAGGACGAAACTGGTTAAATAAGAGTTTATTTTTTCTACCCCCCCCCCCACACACATATATATATATATATATATATATATATATATATATATTACAATGAATCATTCATACAAAAATTAGATTATTAAATTTAATGATATAAAATGGCGAAATCTCTTCGTAAACCAAAATTTTAAAGTTACATTAACCTACGAACCATTCGATGAATGTTATGATCCTTGTTTTTAATAACTACAAGCTGTATAAGGTCTTTTTTTTAATCTGCTGGTACTTTCAACAGTACATACAGTCATCCTCAGGCATGGAAATTATTTTGTTTTTAGTAAATCCAAGTAGCATTGGAGACGAAAGATTAAATGAGAATCGAAATATATTTTTTTGTTTAGAAACGAGTTATTGTTAACAAGGTGTGTCTGGAGATGAACTGGTCGCGAACTGTATCCCCAGAGCCGTTATGTTGACATAACTCGACAACCTGACAGGGCATGCAAAAAAACAAAAAAAAAAAAAAAAAAACATTGCATTGTGATTTTTTATTTTTTTATTTTTTGATGGATTGATTCGTTTTGTACGAATTATCAACCCTTTACAGGTTATTTAAAGCCCCAAAAATTGTAATAATTTTTCTTTAGATAATAATGGTTTAGTAATACTAATAACAATTTGCTAAACAAACAAGATATTATAATGTGGAAAGAGGTGGGGGATCAATTCTATATTACAATCAATATATAAACTGATCATTTATTCTGTGACCACGGTAGTTTCTATACAGGTAATACAGCACCCCGGGTGGGAAGATAAATTGCTACGGCAGCAAGGTCTCCGATTGGGTGGTTTTGAGGAGCGTGAAACCACCGTTTAATTGTTGTTCTTCCCAGGTACACACTTATCCTGGGTGGTAGAACCTGTTAGGGTAACATGGGCAATTATTAAACCATCAAACTGTTGTCAAAACATTATGAAAGTATAAAAATAGTTATTTATAGTATAGATAGCAGCAATATATTTTTGGAGAAAAAAAATATTACCAGCAATACATTTGTGAAAAAAAATTTTACCATCAATACTCTAGACAAAAACCCTCTTCCCAAAATATATCAAAGTAACCTTATCTACAAACTGATTTCTTACAAAGAATACATATTCTATTCATACGAAGCTATCCTAAAAATCTTGTCGGCATTAAATAACCCATTGGAAGTTGATATGACGTAAAACAAATTAAACCCAAACACTGATCAACAAACTTATTTCTTACAAAGAGTACATATTCTATTCATACGAACCTATCTTAAAAATCTTGTCGGGATTAAATAACCCATTGGAGGTTGATATGAAGTAAAACAAATTAAACCCAAACACTGATCTACAAACTGATTTCTTACAAAGAATACATATTCTATTCATACGAACCTATCCTAAAAATCTTGTCGGCATTAATTAACCCAAAGGGTTGATATAGTGTAAAATAAATTAAACCCAAACACTGATCTACAAACTTAATTCTTGCAAAGAATACATAGTTTGTTCATACAAACGTATCCGAAAAACCTTTTTAAATTAAATAAACCACTGAGATGTTCATATGCCGTAAAAGAAAATAAACTAAACGAAACCAGATTATGTTAATAAATCCAAAACACATGTCTGTGTAGCTAATCAGTATCAACTCTTTGTGGTGTATTTAAAACCAGAAAATATGTTTATACTGTAAGAATTTTTTTCATGATTTAGTGATACAAGTTTTACTAATTAGTAAAACTTGTATCACTAAATTATAGGAGGAAGAAGAGGTGGATCCATGCCTTCCCAAAGTGTATTTACATGTAAGTGAATATAACGAACCCAACTGGAATTGGAACTTGGCTGTCCGATCAACAATTTCCGAGACATTAACCATTACACCAGCTGCACATCTAAGCTTCCATCACATGGCATTTCTAAGCTGTCACTAACCAGGCTCGAAGTTGCTTAACTTCGGGGATCGGTCAGAAACTGATGATTCAATGTGATGTGGCTTTTAGCCTGATATAAAAAATAAACTTAGAGAAATGAATCCAAATGATATAAAAAGGAAAACTGATTCCTTAACGTTGTCAAATCATCCCCCATTTTTAATAAGAAATGAAAAGACCTTGCCGCCACTCTAGTACTGTGCTTAAGTTTATAAAATCTAGGGACCATAGAAGAAAGAAGACAAAGATATGTCGCGATACGGTTGTATGTAACAATGACGTCTCGTCCAAGCTATGGAAAAAAATGATCGATCACCCAGGTCTGTTACTTCTGTACTTTTCCAAAAATCATCTTCCTCAGATTCAATGCCATCGCCAACATCAGTGGTTCCAAAACGGTACGGCGCGCCTCAAAGCTTCAGCGAAAGAGGAGAGCAGGTGAGGCGGAAGAGGATAGCAGGTGAGGCGGAATGATTGAAATTAAACATTAAGTAACAGTTTTAAAAAAATTCATATGCCAAGAAGAAATATGATTTCAAAATTTTAAATATTATTATGGATTCCTTGAAATTTCATGCATGAGACCCAGTATAAATAGATATAAATAATTATTGACTGATTTTATCATTGTGATATTTTGCATTATATCCAGTATTAAGAATATATATAATAACTAGAGTCCTCAAATTGAAGGAGAGAGTTATCAATGATAATGTTCTGATATAATGATAATGTTCTGGCTTTCGAATTCGCAGTTATCTGCTTCTAACCCTCTCACTGTTTCTTTTTTATTTTTAAATGTGCATTTTATCGCATAAAATTTAGTGAGGCACGAGCAAAATTTAATTCCGAAAATTCTACCCCGAGAAAAAAATGTTTGCGCACCACTGGTCTACACCATTGATGTTATTGACGCGATCATCAAGCCCTAAATTGAGGTGATGATTTTACGTCTTCCGGTCGAATAATGCTCCTTTCCACGAGATCCACATGACCGCAAAAAGTGCATAGTCGAGAATTTACACAATCTGATCACTGTCAACATCTTGAAGAGCAATGGACTGTTACGTAATATCAGTCCTCTTGTATGGCAGAGAATACTGGACAATCTTCGCACAGATCAAGAAGAGCCTAGAAGCAACAGAAATGCGGTTCTACAGAAGTATGTTAAGAATACTATGGACCCTTATACTTAACATATAGACAATAAACAGTTGAAATCTCTAGGACACATAATGTGTAAACAGATGTTGGAAAATTTGATATTCAGAGGACAGATTGAGGGCAAGTAGGAGAGAGGGAAATAACGGATAATCTATCTAGCGAGATTATATACATGGTTATCAGAACAGGGTTTAGGAGAGATGACAAAAAAACAAAATTTACTAAATACTACAAAGAACATGAAATTGTGGAGAGTCATGATCACCAATGTCCTGAAACGGTACATAGAAGAAGAAATGTCGACTGGAAGGAAACAAATCAGCGGCTCCTCAACAATAACAACAATTCTACAAGCTGTTCACGTGAACGCAATAAACAACATGAACGAGAAACAAAGATCTTGATTTGAAGCTACCTCCTCCCCTTTAGTAGCCTTATATTATATATTGATCCAGGTCTGTCGTACAATGCCCGTCGTCTTGGTAGCCTGGTGATTTGGTTCCAAAGAAATTTCATTGGTCTTCGGAGTAGTTTGCATCTTATCATTCACTGAATTCACTTATTGCTTTTCCATCAGGTGCTACTACTTTACTGATACAAGGAACTGGTAAAAGTCTTTCCGGATACCACCAAAAACTTAGTCATCAATTTTCCTCACACTATGTATTGGTAGCTACAAATTTGAAAATACTTGTAAGAAAAGTGCTTCGTTATTATTTTTTACTATTAGTTCAGCACTAAATGTATTTATTATTTATCTCACAAATATTTACTTTAGCAACAAGAATAATAAAAATGATTTCATATATTTAATGATAATTTTATACTTTTATTCTTTTCTTATTCATTGATTCGTTTCTATTAAAAGCAATAATAAGTTAATTTGATAAATTTGATAATGAACTATTCTCTCCGACATGCAGTGTAAAATATATATGGTCGTTCCTTGTCATGGTAGAGGGCTTCTGTGCCCCAGTGATTCCACGAGAAAAGCTGTCTGGTGTTCCAACTTCTGTAGGGCAACCCATGGTGATATGATCGAGGAAGAGAGACCAGACTAGACGCAACGAACCCTGAAGACTCCAACGGCGAAATAGGCAAAAATTTACATGTTCTCAACGGCCAAACTAGCTTGATGGTGTAATCAAGGCTGACCCTAACAAACTAAGCAACCAAACAACACAATGCAACGAGCTTTGCCAGATCACACCTGTTTCAATCAACTTTGAGCCACGAGGGAGGCACTTCTGACCAAGAGTGTGGGCTTCAGAGATATCCACAAAAATCATTTTGTTTTGTCTCATGTTATGGTTCCAAAGCAAGCACGTTGGTATTCAGTTTCGAGTCAATGAATTTAGTTATCAATTTTCCATCAGGCGAAACTGATTTTCTTGTGGCAGAAGAGGCTGATATTTTCCCCCCACCCAAGTTTCCCTCCACTCAGACATCTATATATATATATATATATATATATATATATATATATATATATATATATATATATATATACTAGCAGGAGAGCCCGGGGATGTATCATAAAGACTGAAAAATAAAATTGACAAACATTATTGTTTGACGGACACGCATGTCTTAATTAATTTGTTTTTTTGTTTTTTTTACGAATTGGTCAAACCCAAACTCAAACAAAAACATTGTTTTCAATCGTTATGAGTCTACCGATTGAATAGAATTTTATTATAAACAATTTTCTTGTAAATAGAATTTTTAAAGCATTCTGAATGTAAAAATAAAGAAAAAAGTGTGCAAGACAATAAGAAACACTACCTGCCAAAAAAAAAAAAAGTGAAGTTTTGTTGAAATCGGTTGAAAAATGTAGGAAATCCGATCTCATATATAAACGAACACACACACACACACACACACACACACACACACAAACAAACAACCTGGGTTTTATAATAAGTATAATTCAATATGAGTTGTCCCCCTTTCATTCTGGCGACAGAATCGTGTTTTATCGTGTTTTCAAATTGATTTCGTCTAAAAACAATTGTGTTTTTCCAATTTTTGGCACTGTCAGAAACACCGCAAGGTAATTTTACGTAGTCCTGTGAAGTTTTGTTGAAATCGGTTGAAAAATGTAGGAAATCCGATCCAATATATAAACGTACAGACACACACACACACACACACACACACACACGCACATACAATCTGCGTTTTATAATACGTACGATGTATAGGGGAATTTGCTTGTATAAACGAAGAATTAAATTAATCTTCAAACACGGATTTACAAATTTTAATAATTTTTATTTCTTAGAATATTATTTTCCTTTCAAATTGAAAGAAATGAATGACAAAACTATTTTGTGAACAAATTCACTCAAAATATTTTGTGTATCCGTTTTTAACAGTACAACTGAAAGAAATTGCGTTAGTATGGGTTAAATGGTAAATGTGTCTATATGTGTGTGTAGATGTATGTGATAGGTCTAGTAAATTTGTCACAGGTCTAATGTGTATGAATTCTAGTTGTAGACCTTATGAAAGAAGGCGAGGAAAACCTAGACGTTACAGTTACATGCGTGCAGATGTATATGTCACAAGTTTACATTGTTTGCACTGAGTATAAATTCTTATAGACTGGATGAAAAAGACAGGGAGTTATGTTACGCCAGTTTACGCATGTAAACAAACTATCGTTAAGTATTATTTTGTAATATTGTATAATCGAAATAAACAAGCGAAAGATGTATGTAATTAGTTGTGAAAATTTCAGTTTCGTTTGTGTGATAAACGATCAAACACCCTGGTCAAAGTTAAATGAAAGACTGGTGAAATGAAAGAATGGTTAGAGAATTGTTCATATTTATAATCACAAAGTAAGCACCAGAGAAAATCTAAAATTTAAATTTATTATTGAAATCTTATTGGTTAATATATATCTTTAAATATTCCTTTTAAGGAAGAAAAATATTGTTGAACATATTCTGAAGTGGAACCTCTAAAATCTCGTTTTAAGATATTTGCTTTTTGCTAATTCGGAGAATGTCGCTGGTTGGTTAATATACATGAATACAAAGATTCAAATAAACGGAGCACAAAAATTGAATTACTTTCTGCGTGATGAGTTTTCTGTACTTAAATCAATTAGTATTTTTGTAGAATTCTGAAACGGGGCTCCGCGCGCACGCACACACACACATACACACACACACACATATATATATATATATATATGTGTGTGTGTGTGTGTGTGAAAAGTGTGTGTGTGAAAAGTGTGTGTATATAAATAAAAATTATTTTCTAGAAAATTTCTCGGACATTCAGGCCGGTAAATGTTATTTAATACTGTTTATTATAAACAGAGAATTTACTTAAATACTTGTATCTACAAAAAGAATGTTAAACATAAAAATGTCTTTAATAAATTGTCGGACTTTGTCCATTTCTTAATGTATAAATATAAATAAATAAATAAATATATATATATATATATATATATATATATATATATATATATATATATATAATTATTTATATATTATATGCGCGGTACTTATTAGAAAGCGCTCAATATCAGAGATAGAGCTAACATATTTGGTTGGATAGAAGTGAGTTTGTGATCCCGAGTTTCATGCTTTAGCGATCGTCAGACAAACTCTGACGATCGCTAAAGCATAAAACCCAGGGTCACAAACTCACTTCTATCCAACCAAATATATATATATATATATATATATATATATATATATATATATATAGATAGATAGATAGATAGATAGATAGATAGATAGATAGATATAGACAGAGAGAGAATAATAATAAGATTTTAAAAAGCACCTGCTGTTTTTATATATTTATATGTGATGTTTGTAATACATGTAAATTTGAGAGAATTGTAAGATTAACTCGTGCCGTCGCTGAAGTCTGGAATACAAGAAAATCTGTAAACCTACATGTAATTTAATACATGTAAATTTACAGGGTTTGTTTTTTTTTAATTCCGTTTTAATCTGTTTTCTGATCTACGTTGATTTCTATTTATCTCAGATTATTACTTCCTGTTGATTATGTTAATTTCCATGTTTCCCACGTGTTCATCTAAGCTGGCAATATATGTTAATTATGCGTTTTACGTTTTAAATATGTGCTTTTATATTATGTCCTTATTTTTAGATGCTTTTCAATCAACTGTTATGCATCGTTTATTTATAGTCTTTCTTTAATGTCTTAAGTATATATCTTCCTGGAGTCCTTCCAGTTCTTCATCTATTTTCATGATCTCTTCTGGAACGTTACAACAGACCTTTTGTTCGATTTCTCTTTTTCAAATGTTCCTTAAGAGTTTTCCTATTTCAGTCCCTTAAGGATTCTTTGAATTCATCATAAGTCTTAGTAAAAATGTCATCATCAATCGTAAATAACTTCCTAGTTCGCTTTACAGAAATTTCTTTCAAGAGCATCTATAAAGAATTGAAGTGAAAACCTGACCCTCATACCTTAGTCCTTATCCAATCTTTATTTTATCTTTGTCTTCGTGAAGTCGAATTAACGCTGTGCCATTATCGTATATATTATCAATAACTTTAATAGACGTTTAATTAATATCCCTGCTTTTGTATTGGGATAAAGACTGCTGAGTGTTCTACTGAACCGATGCTTTTCATAGTGAACTAACGCTAAATAACATTTTCATAAAGTTGTAATTTTCCGATCAGTTGATCTAAATTTCCTAGATGGACTATTTTTCTATAAAATCTGTCTTATTGATTTTAATCTCGTCTAAGATTTTGTTTTCTTCTAGGAGTTAATATTATTTACGTTATTTGCAGTCGAATAGGTGACCTCGTCTTTCTTTTCATTATTAAAAATGCTCGGCATTAGTTCCCTCCAGCATTGAACAGAAATCAGAAGACCTAAGAGTAAAACTACTGAAACGTTGTGATAATAACAACAAAGATGAGGACTGTAGTCCGACTGTAAATAATGTGTATTTTTGTTTGTAAATAGACATATAAATTATATGAGACAGCAATAGTTGTCAGCTGCTATATTATCTCCTTTTAAGATATAAAACAGGATTACTATTTCTAGATTGAAGTTTTCATATATTTTCTTTTTCTGTATACACGAAAAGAATAAAGGAATCGTAGAATTCAAGCTCTGCATATGTCTAAAGGTCTGTTATTGTGCCATCTTCACCTAATGCTTTTTTGCATTTCACTTTAGGAGGCGCAAACTCATTTCAGTTGTTACGTTAAAAAAGAACAATAGCATCTGGCAGAATGACTTGCTAGTGCTTTTATTTTCAGAGCATACTGATTTATATACTTATTCTTAAGATCTTACTGGCATCCAATGCAAAATAATTACTTTTTAACTTGACAGATCAAACATGTTTCAAACCTTCTTTTCTGGCTTCTTATTCTACTCTTTCCAAAATTTTCTTTCTTTTTGTCTCGCATTTTTCTTTGCTGATTCTTCTTTTATCTGTCGTGTCTTTTTGGAACATGGATGATTCTGTCCGTCCACACCTTCCTTTCCTTTGTAGGACTTACACATTTTTGTCATCTTATTATCACCTCCAGTCATTGATCTGCCAAGTTCTTTAGGTAGGTTACATGCTGTTTTCCTCGGCACTCTTTGCCTTCAGTATGCCTAATAAGTGTCAAGTACTCAAAGCCCTGCTTCATCAAGATGTGTCCCATAGATTTCAAGCATCCCCTTTTGATTGTAGAGAAAAACAGATCATTTTGGTTACATTTTCATGAAAACTTCTCGTTGCTTACACACTCCATCCATTCTCAGCATCCTCTGTAGAGCCACATTTCTGTTGCCTGGTCTTATTCTGCGAGGGAATTGTTCAGCATTTACTGCCG
>OZ010612.1:44114811-44137311 GCA_963932145.1 Acanthosepion lycidas
TATAAATACAAAAAGCCTCACACATATTTATATTTGCCTTGAACATATTTCCACTGAAGAGGTGCGTGTGTCTCGTAAATGGGGTGGTTATATAAATTTCCCGGCATGACCTTTGGTGCCATGATATTTCCTACTTTTCGCCGCTTTTATAAATCAGTGTCTCCGTTCTCTGAATCTATGTTCAAAATACATACAAATATACAAAACCCTATACAGGCAGATTAACGGGATTTTTTAGGCTTGGCTTCGTTTAGAACAAAACCACAAGGTTTTACATAACCCGATACTCCCAGACGGTCATTCGTAGTCATAAAGCTCCACTTTGCTTATCTCACTTTCTCTCTCTCTCTCTCCCTCTCTTTCTCTTTCTATCTATCTATAGATTGTTATTATTATTATTATTATCATTATTATTATTATTATTATTATTATTATTATTATTTAGATAATGAATATTATCTATTATTTTTTATTACTATAAACGTTATTTTTAATCAATACACGTGCTTAAGTTTAGACTATAAAGCAAAACAGGGATAGCTATTGAAATATATGTACCCACTAAAGATAACCTTTATAATAATAATAATAATAATAATAATAATAATAATAGCTAGATAGATAGATTGATAGATAGATAAATGTGAATAAACTTTATTCATATCTATCTATCTATTATTATTATTATAAGTGGGTACATATATTTCAATTGTTTTTTTTTAAGCATTTCACCCCAAGCAAGGCGGGAAGCCACTAGGACGCAAGGGGTTACAAAAATTTAGACCAAGATCAGATAGGCGTCATAGAAGAAAGGATGAGGAGGAGGGTAGTGGATAGATCAAGGCAACTGGAGATGTCGATTGACATTACACTTGAATAGCTGGAGACTATAGCTCTCAGGGAAACAGGAATAGGGAAGGCAGTTCCACAGGTTAGAGGTGCGAGACAAGAAGCTATTGGAGTAGAAGAGACGGCTACATTTAGGAGTTTCGACAGTGAAGGGGTGAGAGCGGGATGCCAACCTCGTAGGGCGCTTGAACTCATGACGACTGGGAACAAGCGAATGCAGCTCCTCGGAGCAATTTCCATGAAAGTATTTGTAGAAAGGCGCGTCTGTGAGAAAATGACTGTAGACGAGATGCCAGAGCAGGGCCAACTACATTGCATTGCATATCCGTCTCTGGAGCTTATCAAGAACCCCGAGGCAAACAGAAGGGGCACCAGACCATATATGACAGCAATACTCCATGCAAGGGCGAATTGTTGATTTGTATATCTGGAGGATCGATTCCGGGGAGAAAAATTTCCTGGCACGGCTCAGGGAGCCAACTTTTCCTGCGGTGTACGAAGCAATTGACTCAATGTATTTATTCCATCTCAGGTCAGCAGTCAACGTGAGACCGAGCAGCCGCAGAGAGTTGCTCTCGAGAAGTTGAGCGTCAGACATTCTAATGGAGGGCAGGGAAGGATCTCTGTCGTGATTAATAGAGAGCAGTTTTGTCTTCGAAGCGTTGAAGTTGACCAGCCAATTATCCCCGTAGTAATAAAAAAATAATAGATAATATTCATTATCTAAATAATAATAAAAAAAATAATAATAATGATAATAATAGTAATCTATAGATAGATAATGAACATATAGATAGATAGATAGATAGATGTCAGAGAAAGACGTATATATATATATATATATATATATATATATATATATATATATATATATATATATATATATATATATATAGGTATGTATGTGTTTGTATATGTATATATGTATATAGGTGTATGTGGTAATAAATAATAGGATTTTTAATGGATTAAATATTTTTATACGTTTATATTAAATTTGTAATCTGTAGGGGAAAATTACGTGCTATTTGAAAATTGTTCTTCATTCCACATTTCTTTTATAAATGCCCCTGTTTTTGTTTGGAATTTTCTCTTTCCTTCTTTATTTATTTATTTTTTTTTTGCCTCCCAACCTTTTTCCCTTGGGCATTTTCTTCCGCTCTCTCATCTTCACTTTTCATATATACATAAATGCAAACCAGACAACAAATTTTCATATACACATCGGCATTGTAAATTGGCTAGACTTTAAATTTGAGCGTATTACCATTTATTGTGTCTAATGTCACCATAAATGTATCCACACTTTTCTGGTGTCTGTTTTTGAAATTTTAGGTCAACGAATCGGTAGTCGATTTATGCAACGGATAATAACTAATATCTCCCTGATTTAAACTGTTATTTAACTTCTCTCTTTAAAACTTCTCTCTTTTTAATTTTATTCCTCACCCTCATCTAAGGGTCTTTCTTCCGTTACACCCTCTCTCTAGAGTTTTCATATATTTCCCTCTCACACTTGCTTCTCACTGCCACACATACACTTTGAATGAGATTTTTTTTTTTTTTTTTTTTATACCCGAAGATATATTTTCTGTTTCCTTTTTGAATTTGTAGGTCTCATGAATCAGCTCGAGATTATGTAATAAATTATAACCATTATTATATATATATATATATATATATATATATATATATATATATATATATATATATATAAGGCTATAAAATATATATATATATAAGGCTATAAAATATATATATATATATATATACATATATATATATAAGGCTATACGCACACACACACACACATATATATATAAAAAAACGCGTAAATTTCAGGAATTAGTTATTCAAAAAAAAATTTCGCTTGAAGAGGGAACAGACCTCGGTACTTTAATTCAATATAATTCCAATAATTATATTGAAGTTTTCGGCTCTTGTTTTGAAACATAAAAACTCTTATGTAGCGATGGAATCATATTTTTAAATAAATAATTATATCTACGCTCTACTTTTGTATCGAGCACTGTTTTTTAAAAATAATAACAAAAATACTAAAGAACTTTGGATTATTTACCTAACGAGTTGTTTCCTATTTTCTATATATTTTTACACACACACACACACAAACATATATATATATATATATATATATATATATATATATATATATATATATATATATATATATATATATATTGTATCTGTGTGTGTGCAAGAGTTAACTTATAATATTTACCTAAACAGGTTGCCGCCTTGATGTATAGTCTGATACCATTATAAATGATTAATTCATTTGTGAAATTCATTGTGATTTTCATTTCTGACACTTCTCAGGCATGTCGTTTTCGGTGTCATCCTTTCGTTTCTTTTGTTTTCTGTGCTTGTATCGAAATAATCACTTTGGAAGCAGCGTATGTGGCAATGTTTTCTATGGCTTTCAATCAGGAAAGGTTCCTCAGCCAAAATGGAATGGAAATTGGAAAGGATTCTTCAAAAGATACTCAAAATGTAGCTTTGTGTAAAGATATAATTCAATTATCATTCAGAAGTTTGTTAGATTATTAGAAAATACTTTTGTAAACCCTCCACTCTAAGGAAGGGGTTAATGGCTACTAAGACACCAGAGAAACAGTGAAAGTGAATGGGAAGACTTTAGTGAAGAGAAAAGACAAGATCCACGAAGACAAAAGATGGCGATTAACATTGCTTTTAAATTTTTAAAGATCGTAGGTTTCATGGAAGATTTTTATTTAGTTATCTATTTGTAATTTTTTATAGGAAGTTTCACCCTGTAGAAGGCCCAGGGTTAAGGTGCTTTTTTTATACGCATAGAAGTAGGAGATAACGATTAACTCTAGACTTTAAACGGTTTAAGATAGATCGGAAAAGCATTATCTTAGGAGTCTGTTTCACGGAGAAACGGGAAAAAGCTATTCGATTGAAATTCACTTCTCCCTAATGGAATACAGAGGAAATGGGGATGATTTGCTACATTGTAAGTGGCATGGCGGTTCCTTGCCGTGAAGGTTAGACATTGAAGCCAATAAATGTAGTTCGTTCGAGCACTTTCCATAGAAGTATCTATAGAGCAGTGAGAGGCTCCTGATATCCTGCCTATGGGAATGTGTTAGAACGGTGGTAAATTATTCGTCTCCCACAAGGACGCTTTTGTACTCTATCAAAACTGGAAAATGAGGACTGGGCAGCTCCCACCAAAATATAAAAACAATAATCCCTTTTCGGTCTGATCTGGCTCTTGTAAGGATAGAGGATATATTGAGGAGTCAGGTCCTTACTGGAGCGGTACATCGAACCAATCATTTTACCTCTGTATCTGGAAATATTTATAAAATGGCGATGGAGCACTAACCCGTCTAAATATGTTGAATAAGAGAAAAGAACTCACTGCTACGTCCTCCTAAAGTTTTCCTATGATTGTTATTTTGCATTTTGAAGCTTTTAAAAAGTGTTTCCCAACCTTTTTTTCACTTCAGGGCCCACTTGTTGAAGAACTAAAACTCTGGGCTGCACTTTAAATTTTAATAAGGAAAGATCAGTCCTGAAATTTGCAAATAGGAAAATAATGAAGAAGTCTCCTGAAATAAGCATTTATTTTTAAGACATAACTTTGCTTGGTGTCTATAGTTTTTTTTGTTTTTTTTTTAAATAAAGACTTTTTTTTTAAATATAAAAATAATTAATAAATTTCTCGTCTGTTAACTTGGGGCGCATCTTGTTACCTTTCAGGGTGCACCGATTGAAAAATGCTGTTTTTGAATATTATGCAAGTTCCTCCCGTCAAATTACCGCAATTTGGTGATAAAAATAACAATTTGGATAATCGTTATGGTATCAGTTTGCGAAAACTGTTGAGAAAACGGGCTATTTTTCTGGTAATAAAATGATCGTTCTTTGAATTCTTTTTTTTTATTTCACAAAGTTTAAACAAAGCAGCTTTAAATTACATGAATAAATGGCCATCGGGAAGGTATTTCCAAGCGTCCTATTCCATTCTCTTTTAGTTTTCATCAATGGCTCGTATCTTATAATAACAGATTATCTGTTTGAACCTTTCACAACCCAGCTAATAAGATACCGATTGTGTTATAATGAAATTCTTTGACCCAGCACCCAATGTTCCGCGAAACTGTCGCCTTCTAGTCTCAAGCGATCAACAATCTTTCGTAATCAAATACAATGCCATCTTCTACCCAGGAATTATTAAATTCTTCCTCACTCGGATTTGTACAAACGAAGAAGCGAAGACAAATCACTTTTTTATCCGACTAAACAGTTTCTGATCAAGTTCCACCAACAATACAAACTTTCGTATCGGACAACAGTAACCAAGCGTATTTATAGCCGCAGGATGGAACAAGGATATCACAGTATGTGAGCGCACAATAGGGTATCAGAAAATAAATATGGCGGAGTACTGGCCCCGAATGGCTTGCAGATATGACAATCAATTTCGTGAAATTGGAGATTCACTCAGTGTCCGCAATGATGATTGAAGATGCTAAAGGGCTTTTCTACTGTTTGACTAAACACTGTTTTCTCGCCGTTTCTCTGTTAAAGCAGGAAAGTTATGGCGTCGATTGCAACATGGCGGCTGGCGTCCGGCGAAAAATGACATCATTCTTCCATTAGAGTAACAAAATCCACACAAACAACTGAGATATATTCAGAGTTTCGGACATAGTTTTATCATTCTTTTTTTCCAGTCGCACACAAGTGCATGCGCTCATATACACGCGCGAGCGCGCACACACACATATATTGTCCATTAATCACACAGAGAGGTAAACAGATAGAGAAAGAAAGAGAAAATGGGAAATATAATACTTTACATATGAAAAAGGAAATAAAAGAACGCCTTAATATAGATCGATTGACATGAATGACAAGATAGATAGATAGATAGATAGATGTGAAAAGAGAGCGAGATAGATAGATAGATAGATAGATCTGAAAAGGTGAGATATGAGCATCTTTATAGATAGATAGATACATACATACATACATACATACATACATAGGAACAGACCGAGATAGATAGATAGATAGATAGATAGATAGATAGATAGATAGATACATAGATACATACATACATACATACATACATAGGAACAGACCGAGATAGATAGATAGATAGATAGATAGATAGATAGGAACAGACATAGATAGATAGATAGATAGATAGATAGATAGATAGATAGATAGGAACAGACTTAGATAGATAGATAGATAGATAGATAGATAGATAGATAGATAGATCTGAAAAGGTGAGATATGAGCATCTTTATAGATAGATAGATAGATAGATAGATAGATAGATAGATAGATATAGATAGATAGATAGATACATACATACATACATACATAGGAACAGACCGAGATAGATAGATAGATAGATAGATAGATAGATAGATAGATAGATATGAACAGACTTAGATAGATATGAATAGACTTAGATAGATAGATAGATAGATAGATAGATAGATAGATAGATATGAACATACTTAGATAGATAGATATGAACAGACTTATATAGATAGATAGATAGATAGATAGATAGATGGATAGATAGATAGATAGATAGATAGATATGAACAGACTTAGGTAGATAGATAGATAGATAGATATGAACAGACTTAGATAGATAGATAGATAGATAGATAGATAGATATCAACAGACTTAGATAGATAGATAGATAGATAGATAGATAGATAGATAGATAGATATCAACAGACTTAGATAGATATGAACAGACTTAGATAGATAGATAGATAGATAGATAGATAGATAGATAGATAGATAGATAGATATGAACAGACTTAGATAGATAGATAGATAGATAGATAGATAGATAGATAGATAGATAGATAGATAGATATGAACAGACTTAGGTAGATATATAGATAGATATGAACAGACTTAGATAGATAGATAGATAGATAGATAGATAGATAGATAGATAGATAGATAGATATGAACAGACTTAGATAGATAGATAGATATGAACAGACTTAGATAAATAAATAGATATGAACAGACTTAGATAGATAGATAGATAGATATGAACATACTTAGATATGAACAGACTTAGATAGATAGATAGATAGATAGATAGATAGATAGATAGACAGATATGAACAGAATTAGATAGATAGATAGATAGATAGATAGATCGATATGAACAGACTTAGATAGATAAATAGATAGATATGAACAGACTTAGATAGATAGATAGATATGAACAGACTTAGATAGATAGATAGATAGATAGATATAAACAGACTTAGATATATATATATATATATCTATATATATATATATATATATATATATATATATATATATATATATATATAGATAGATAGATAGATAGATAGATATGAACAGACTGAGATAGATAAATAGATAGATATGAACAGACTGAGATAGATAGATAATGACAATGATAGATGAGCTTAATATTTTGCAGTCAATTGCCACATTTTTTATCCTGTCAGAATTGAACAAATGATAATTGATTATATTTTGTCGCTTGAACCCCAAATGAGGATCGCGTTCATGTCTGTGAAAAATCTAAATGAATATAATGGCTTTCAGCTTTCAATCTATATTATCAACGAAAATAAAGGAGCACCACCACCGCCACTACATTTTCCTTTACATCCCTCTACTCTCTCTGTTTTATTTCACTGTTTTCCTTCAACTTTTTCCTCGTCACGCTCTTTCTGGTCCTATCTCTCAATCAAATGCGTCTTCATATCTAACTCTTTATATCATTTTTAACAGATTCATGAATTTAGAACCAACAATTTTAGCAAAGCTATAATTTCGAAATCTGATCGACCATAACGACTTTTAATCACTCTGTCGACGCTCATTAAACGTCGTTCAATATGGCGCATGGTTACAAGAGTAGCCCACTCAGTTAAGTCCGAACAAACTGTCTAAGAACAGTGATGACGTTTTGTCCACACCCTCTACACGCACTCTTGGACGCCTTTTATTAGGTTGGTGGAAAAATAATGACGTAATAATGTCGTTTTTTTTAACGTCAAAAAATGACATTATTACGTCATTATTTTTCCACCAACGTAATAGCATTTTTTTTTAAAATTAATCTCATATACCTACAAGCAGAGTCGGTCATAGCACTCCATAAAGTCCCTTCGGTTTGTTTTGGTTTGTTTTATGGCATATTAACCTCAATGGTTCATTTACCACCGACAAGATTTTTAGGATATGTTCGTATGAATAGAATATGCATTCATTGCTGTTAATATTTTCCCTCAGAAAATATATTGCTGGTATTTTTATGAACAGTCGATTTTTATATTTTCATACTGTTTTTGTTTGGGGGTTAACTATTTGCCCATAGCTGTGAACCTAACAGGTGCTACCATCCCGGGCTCAGGGTAGACCTGAGAACAACAATTAAGAGGTGATTCCACGCCTTTCAAAACCTCCCGATCAGAGGCCTTGCTGCTGGATGTAGTTAATACCCGGGATGGTAGAATCCATTCCTCTATTACTTGTGAATTGCCATAAAATCTTTCGGAAAAATAGTGGAGTGGTTTCCACACATTTGACTTCAGAATTGTCTTTCTCTAAAACCGCTTACCGCCCAAGGCTAGAGAGCCTAGTCTACCCTGCTATTTAAGCCATAGCGTAGAAGAGATGTATTCTTAAGTGCATTTGTGAGAAAGTGCAGGAAATCGAACTCGTCTCGCCGATACTTTCAGCGCCCTTGACCATCCCGCTACCTGTAATAATACCTATTTATATTAGGTTGTTGCAAAAATAATGACGTAATAATGTCGTTTTTTGACGTATTTTTTAACGTCAAAAAACGACATTATTACGTCATTATCTTTGCACCAACCTAATAACTACCTGTTATAATACCTATTTATACCTACCTGTAATAATACCTATTTATACCTACCTGTAATAAATATTAATGAAACTGCTGATGTGGACATTAAGAAAGCTATTAAAAATTAGTGAATATAAAAGCATCACTCGACAATGAAGCTGAACATTTGAAAATAGGTTACTTTCCGAATTCAATAACAAGTTATGAAAGAAGTCTGGAATCAGAAATGCACTCCCAAAATGTTTTATGGAAACAGGAAGGTAGCCATCAAGAGCCTCACATGTACAGAGGGTATCTCATCATAGTGAAAGTATTAATGAACATTATATTAATAAGGCTCTAAGGTGGACTAATGGATAGCAGCTCTGATTGAGGAATCGGAGAGCCGAGTTCAAATTCCAGTCGAATCCATTACATTCACTTACGTGCTAATACCCTTGGGAAAGGTATAAATCCTCTTCTAGATTTTCCCGAAGGAGTAATGGATAGCGGCTCGGATTGAAGAAATCGGAGAGCCGAGTTCGAATTCCAGTCGAATCCATTACATTCACTTACGTGCTAATACCCTTGGGAAAGATATGAATCCTCTTCTAGATTTTCTCGGAGGAGTAATGGATAGCAGCTCGAATATAGGAATCGGAGAACCGAGTTTGAATTCCAGTCGAATCCATTACATTCACTTACGTGCTAATACCCTTGGGAAAGATATGAATCCTCTCCTTCTCCCCTCAGCTAAATAGCAGGACAAACCTGGATGGCAACTGGTCTAACGCAGAAAGAAATGGCAACCTACTGCGGAAAAAAATCTACCTTTTCAGTCATGTATTGAACGATACATATAACTTTAACACTCATCGTCAACTCCTTACAATTCTGTTTGGTTTTCGTTCTCGTAAGAGATGTAACGGATCCACTTGATGCATCGCTTTAATAGAAGAACAGTATCGATCTTCATGTTTGGTTAGAACCCCAATACGGAAACATTTTAAACTGCGAGTAGGAAAAGAGGAAATGCCAGCCTCAGTCTATGCAGTCTAATCTGCGTATTTACAAACACAGATATGAAGAGATGGGCACAGAACATTTAAGCATTCCATATCACATTCCAAATGAATCTACCAATAGAAGACAATCACTCTGATTTCCCTTTCGATGACAATGTACTGATGATGAGAATGAGGGAGGCTATGCTGATGACATAGGTGTTCATAAGAATGCTCTTGAAAAGACAATCAACATCCTCTACCAAGTGTTCCGGGAAATGGGACTCAAGATAAACCTTTCTAAAACAGGAACTATGATCTCGTATTGAAATGAAAGCAATGATAGCACTTACACTGAATCAATCATAAAAATTCTGGATGTGGAATTAGTAAATGCTAAACACTTCAATACCCAAGCGTATGGATCAGTTATAATAAATTAAGAATGGGAAAAAAGGAAATTGAACATAGAACAGGCTGCGCTAGAGGTAGTTTCTCCCAACACCGCAAGTTGCTACAAAACCAAAAAAATCAACCTGAAAACTCATGTTCTTTACTAGCCTCGTCAGAGAGAGATTTTCATATGGACGCCATGCATGCAGGCGCCAAACCCGTACAGAAATATCTAAAATGTCAGCTGTTTACAACCGTTTTCTAAAATCAATGATGAATAAATGCTTCGAGTGAATAAAGCATGAGCGTTTCTCCAACGATCATCCTTTTTTTTAACATTGTGGTCTAACACTACAGAATCACAAACAAAGAACTGTACCAAATAACAGAAGCCCCATCACTTGAGGACTACCAACAGCAGCAATAATTAAATGGATAGCACATGCAACTGAAGATGTAGACATTTCACAATACTTCAAACAAAAGGTTAGGAAGGAAACCCCCACCATTACTGGAACGAGCGATAACAACTGCTGGATTTGAGAAATCTGTTTTCCTAAAAAAGTGTTTTAAGAGAAAGATTTTATAAAATTCAACCGAAAGAGAACTGGGTACTGGGTTAATGAATGTCAAATGTTTCCTTGTAGGGAAACGGCTATTATTATCATTAATAATACCTACCAGTAATAATACCTACCTTTAATAACGACTACATATAATAATACCTATATGTAATAATACCCATATGTATTAATGACTATCTTTTAATACCTAACTGTATTAATATCTACCTTTAATAATACTTAGGTGTAATAATAGCTACATGTTAAAATGCCTACCAGTAATAATACCTATCTTTAATGACACCTATCAGTAACAATAATTACCTATAACCTTTCATGTTTAATACCTACCTTCAATAATACCTGGAACCTCAACACAATTAAAACATTTATTAGAAATCGATTTTATTATTAGATAAATTTTGCTCGTGAAATAAGTAAATTAGCATTTTACCAACAAATATCAAATAAAACTAAGTGATAAGTAAATTTATTTCAAAATATTTAGCTACAAAGGTATTGTTCCCTTTAAAGAAAACTTGATCGAAAAGTAATGAAACGAGGAAGAAGAAAAAAGAAAGAAAAAAAATCATTGATTGCGTCCTCGTTCCAATGTCAAGGTCAAAAGGGAAATGCTTTTGATTAGGTATTACTTGTGCCACTTCTATGGAGATAATGAATGCGTATAGATTTTCATCGAACGCGTCACTTTACTGTGTCTTTTCTTTTAATTCTCTTGTGAAAAACTTTCTAATGATGAAATATATTGTCGTTTCTCTGTGACGCTCCACTAAGTTCCTGACACCACGTGCTATCCTCTACATTTCCAAGAGCCAGATCAGGGCGAAAATGGAGTGCTACTGTTATCTAGTCTCGATAGATTCCAAAAGCATCTCCCCGTCATTGTGGGTGACAAATTTTCCACATTGGAAGCTCTCTTTCTCTAGTTTGTTTCTTACTGCTCTGTCGCTATTTCCATGGAAACTGCTCGGACGAACTGCATTCATTGGTTCCACCACATCTAACTTTCATGGCTAGAACCCGCCATGCAACTCACATTGTAGCAACCCACCCTCATTCTCTCTGCATTCCATTGGAGAGAAATAAGTTCCACTCGAACAGCTTTTTCTCGAGAGGTACAGCTCTGTGAAACAAACTTCCAAGGAGATGCTTCTCCGATCATTACAATCTTAATCAGTTCAAGCTTAGGGTTAACCGTTATCTTCCTATCCTGTACGCATAATCTGCCTCATACCCTGTAAGCCTCTGCTCGAGTAGCCTCCAGGTTTTATAAAGGGTTAATCTCACAATAAAATTTAAAAAAATATCAAGAATTTTTGTATTTTTTTATTTTTCTGCAAGGCAATCCAATATATGAAGAAATTCTAAAGCAGCTTTGTCCCTTAGACTGAAAAGTAAATAGCGGAAAAACGAATTTGTCTACAAGAGAAATAATCTTGTCTGCTTTGAAAAAGCAGACGAGATTCAGTCAGATTTTGATTCTTCATTCCAACATGACAGAAAAGGTTTTATACAGCAGGCGAACTATTTGTTCAAAGAAAACATATTCCTTTCGTCTTTTGAGAAGCAAACAATTTAGATTACTCATTTTCAGGTATATCGGCTCTTTCCAGAGCCAAGTTATGCGATAAATTTGTTATGATATGCGCCAATTATAAAAAAAAAAAAAAGAAATTGGATGCTCTTAAAAAGCTTATTTTTGTAAAATCCAAGAAATTGACTCTCAGTATCTAAGGCAAAGTTTGCCAACCTGGGTGGTATCGCCCATAGGTGGCTGGTTGAAATTGTTTGGCGAGGAATAAACAACTGAACATAAAAAGGTTGGTAATTGGAAATGTTAGTCGGTGATATAAGATATTAAATATTAAAAAGGTATTTCAGCATCTACTACCAGAAAAATATTCAAAGGGGACATGTAAAGGACACGGGGGAGGGGTAAATGGGAATAGCTAGGTCACATTCCTAGATATGAAATAAATATCCCCACATACAAGAAATGTTATTACCTTCTATAGTTTCGAGAAGTGTCAGTACTGTTCAAATATAGGGTGTTCCAATAACTTAGACCGATTTTAAATGTGAATTAAGTTTATGCATTTCTGTTTGAACGTCCATTTTCGTAATAGGCTTCGATAACTTTAACACGTTGTTTGATTGTTAATCTTTCCATGGTTGAAATTGCCAAAGACTTAAGCGTGAAAGAAAAAGAAAAAATATCATTAGACGCTTAAGTTTAATTCACATTTAAAATCGGTCGAAGTTATTGGAACTCCATATAATTCTTCAGACGAAATAACATTTTTTTTTATATGTAAATCAGATAAGGGATGATCAAGAAGAAAAAAAGAAAAAAAAAGTTGATATTTTAATTGCTGGT
Source organism: Acanthosepion lycidas (assembly GCA_963932145.1). Classification (NCBI taxonomy): domain Eukaryota; kingdom Metazoa; phylum Mollusca; class Cephalopoda; order Sepiida; family Sepiidae; genus Acanthosepion; species Acanthosepion lycidas. The sequence continues at coordinate 44,127,896 of OZ010612.1, forward strand.
AGTGAATATACTTTTTAATTTCATAATTATAAACAGAAATAATTTTATTTTTGACAACATTTGCAACGCTATTCCTAAATAACCTTAAAGCATAAAACTAAATTATGATAAAAAAATATACTTTTCTGGTAAGCTATATTTATTGGTTAAATGTTCAATATCAAAGATAGAGCGTACAAGTGGGCACTGAGGTCAACACTGAGCGGTGACAGTCCATTTCATGCTTGGACACCATCGTCAGGCCATCACATTCATCGGCTTTATCTCTGATATTGAGTACCCCCAACTGACAAATATAGCATAGCTTAAAATATATATTTTTTTATTAATATCAGAAATAGAGTAGAAGAAAATTATGCCCTGGGGATTGCTTGAAGCATGAAACAGACTGTCGTTGTTGGATGTCCACTTTTGTGTATAAAACTAAATTATATATGCACTTTTCAATGGTCAAGTTTTCTTTCGTTTCTTCTTTTATACGGTAGAAGCAGCCGCCTCATAAGTCAGTGTTAATTGTTACCTCTCTTTGGAAATGTTTATTGTATCAAGGTCGTCTTATGAACCTGTAACAAAGAATCTACAAAGGACAGTAAATAGAAAAACCTGAAGTGACACAATACACAGATGATGAACAACAAAAGGGTCCAAATGATTTTCTAAGCTACGCTTCCATGTAACAAAAGACAAAAAATATTGAGAACTAAGCGAGGATCGAACTCACTACACAGTCGTAACAAGCTTGCGAACGATTACACCACGTCCTCATGGTATAAGATATAAATATTTGTCCGCAAACCCGGACAACTCACTGAAGAACAGAAGTATACGTTAGGTTAGCAGACACAACCCACCCCACTTAAACTGATTTTGCAAGCAACATATATTGGATACATAAACTGTCTAGGGAAATTAAAACCCAGCCACCACTAAATTAAAATAGATTTTTCTTAACCTTGACAACCCATAATATCAATATTGTATACTCTTAGAAATTAAGACTTAAGTAGATATTTTTGTAAGTTTCTTCCTATCGTCGCTTGACAAAAGGACAAGACTATGGATATTAAGTTTAATTTAATAATTAAATTTATAAATTTAGATCAAGTTTAGAAACATGAAAATTTTCTGTTACGCGATGGAATCATATTTTTTAAAAGATAATAATTAAAATATTATATATATATATATATATATATATATATATATATATATATATATATATATATATATACTTTCTTTACGATTTTACTTAAGATGCCTTCAGTTAATGACCATGAGCTCTCTTTTGTGAGCCAGTTTTAACATATTTCAAATTCGATGTTGTCTTAATAGGGCTCGGCTAGATTATACCAATACTACTATATATATATATATATATATATATATATATATATATATATATAGATAGATAGATAGATAGATATATGTATATATATATTTGTGTATATATATATATATATATATATATATATATATATATATGTGTATATATGTATGTATATATGTGTATATTTGTATATATATATATATATATATATATATATATATATATATATATATATATATATATATATATATATATATATGTGTGTGTGTGTGTGTGTGTACATGTATGTATAAATATGTAAATATATGTATGTATATACATATGTATATATAGGTACCCCCACGATATCGCTACGCCAGACTTGACGAAAACAAAATTTTATCGTCTAAATGTTTATGTCTTTATTAAGAGGGAAGATCAAAATATTTGGGTTTTTTTTTTTCATTTTTTAATCTTTCCTAACACGCCGAAATTTTCGTTAAAAATCTTTCTTTTTTTTTTTGACTCAGCAAAATTGACAGATAATCGATCATAGCAATCATTTTTTTCCATTTTATAAAAAATAAAATAAAATGTCAATTTGAAATTCCTTTAGAAATCAATTACCCTTTTTGCAAAACTTATTTTAAGAAAATCAGAAATTATAATGTTTATTTAAAATATTTTGAACCAATCTTAACTTAACTTCTGCGCCGAAAAGACGTAATTTGAAAATAAAACGACAGGTGATGAATGTCAATGACGGATTACGTGAGGATAATTTGTTCTACGGAAGGAGAAAAGTGAACTTATTTAAAAGTGAACAAATTATTTACCTCGTTATTTTAAGGAAAACTTTCACCGTTAATTTTTTTGTTTTTTGTGCTTAGCTTTCACCTTTACGTTTACGATTATTTATGGAATATATATATATATATATATATATATATATATATATATATATATATATATATATATTATAAAGAAATTAAAATAAGACTGTTAAGGGTGAGATTAAATTTTATAACAAAAGGTATCTAATTAATTTAATGTACCTTTTTATGAATTTTTATCAGAAGTGTACAGAAAATACTATAATTTTAATGTACATTTTACTGTGTTATTTGTATTTCCATTCATTTTATTATTAATTCTGATAATTTATTTATGGTAAAAATGCCATAACTGAGATTAATATAAAAATAAGATCATATAAATTTCATAAGATGATACTGATACTTATAGGTAGCCTTCTCAGTTGAAATTGAAAAATCAAATTAACTTCTCCACACGTGTTTCGGAAAAGTAAAGACCTTAACCGTGTTTCGGAAAAGTAAAGACCTTAACGGAGAATAATGATTAACTAAAAATTGTATATGTTATTTTGCTAGTTCCGGTGATACAAGGAGAAACATAGATATTTAAATCAAAATTCAGAATGTTCTAAAAAGAAGGATAATTTTTTTTTTAAATTAAAGCAAACTTAAGTTTTTCCTCTTAATAATAACAAACATTTAGACGATAAAATTTTGTTTTCGTCAAGTTTGGCGTCTTTTTCATCATACTATGCTCTTTTTTTAGCGATCTCATCTGGGTACCTATGTATATATGTATGTATATATATAAATATCTGTATGCATATATACATGTATATATATGTATGTATATATATATATATATATATGTATATATATATATATATATATATATATATATATATATAGGTATCTATATGTATATATGTGTGTATATATATATGTGTGTATATATATGTATATACATGTGTATATATATGTATATATATATATCTGTATATATATATATATATATCTGTACATATATGTATATATATATATGCATATATGTATGTATATATATATGTGTATATACATATATATATATATATATATATGTATATATGTATATATGTATATATATATATATGTATATATATATGGACATATATCTGTAAATACATGTGTATATGTATATATATATGTATGCATATGTATATATATATGTGTGTGTATATATATGTACATATATATAAGTGTATCTATATATGTATATATATGTAGATGTGTTTTGTGGTAAAAAACTTTATAACTGCCATAATTAGAGAAAATTTATTTTTATTATTACCACTTATGATGATTTAACGTAATAATAAAAATAACTTTTGCCTATTTATGGCAGTTATATATATTTGTATATATATATATGTGTGTGTGTGTATCTATATATGTATATCTATATGTATATATATGCATTTATGTATATATATGTATATATATATACATGTATATATATGTGCATATATATATATGTATGTATAATAATGTATATATCTCAATGTATCAGGTCATCCATAAGTTCTGTCCGAATTTTAACTTTTTTTTAAAATGAACGAAATTTAAAGAGAATTTTATAATGTCTAATGGAGCTGAACATTATTTTTATGTTTAGATGCATTTAAACTGATCAAATTTTATTTCAGAGAACAATAAAATTAAATTTTTTTGATTAAAACCCTGCTAACATGGAAGTACCTAAGAATCATTTGAGGCACAAAATCCTTTATGAGTTCATGAAAGGAAACTCAGCAGTCGAAGCGGCTAAAAACATTCACTCAGTTTATGGAGAGGAATGTGTGAATGAAAGAATTTGCAGAAGATGGTTTGCAAAATTCAGAGGTGGAGATTTTACCCTTGAAGATGAAGATGGAACCGGACGTCCAGTTGAGTTTGATGAAAAGCTTTTTGAAGCAGCTCTTGAAGAAAATCCTGCTTTATCAGTTGAGGATTTGACAGTGGTTCTCAGTTCAAACCATACAACTGTTCATCGTCATCTTCAACAACTTGGAAGAGTTCCTAAACTTGGCAAATGGGTGCCTCATGAATTGTCTGAAAACAACCTCAAATCCCGAGTTGACATCTGCTCTTCTCTCCATTCTCACCAACCTGTTTCACCTTTTTTGGATAGACTTGTGACTGACGACGAAAAATGGATCTTTTATCGAAATGTAAAGCGTCGTAGACAGTGGCTTGGTAAAGGGGAAGAACCCCGGCCACAGCCGAGAAGGGAACTTCATGGGCAAAAGGTTCTTCTTTCAATCTGGTGGGATCGCCAAGGAATAATCCACTTTGAATTCTTACCACTTAATGCAACAGTTAATGCTCAAATATACTGTCAGCAATTACAGCGTTTGAACCAAGCTTTGAGGGAAAAAAACCTGCTTTAGTGAATCGAAAAGAGGTGATGTCTCATCAGGACAGTGCGCGACCCCACACAGCAAGAATCATGTCACAAAAGATCGAAGAACTTGGTTGGGAGAAAATTTCCCATCCACCTTATACTCGTAGCTTACAGAATCATTTGGAAGAAACAGCTTTTGTAACACAGGAAGAGGTTAAAACTGACATTTGTGAGTTCTTCGAATCAAAGACAAAAGAATTTTACAGTAATGGAATTAGTAAGTTTGTTAATAGATGGAAGGAAGTCCTAGATAATCAGGGAAAATACATTGTTGATTGAATCTGTAACTAAATGTAACATTTGGTCATTTGTTTTCTTTATGCAAAATTCGGACAGAACTTATGGGATGACCTGATATATATATATATATAAATATATATATATGTATGTATATATATATATATATATATATATATATATATATATATATATATATATATATATATATATACGGATATATATATATTTGTAAATATATATGTGCATATATATATATATGTGCGCATAAATATATGTATATATATATATATATATATGTATATATATATATGTATATATGTGTACGTATATGCATATATATATGCGTATATATATATATATATATATATTTATAAAATGTCTTAAAACAATTGTCGGACTTTGTCCATTTCATAATGTGTGACTTCATTTGTTTATATTTGGATACGCATCGATCAGATATGAATGTACGAGAGAAAATCATGGAGAATTATTGTTTAAAAACAGTAAAATCGACCTTGCTAACCGAAACGCTACTATGTGGCTAAATCTGTAAAACCCTTCAGGCTATATGACGGAATTCGTATACGATACAGGTTCATTTCCTGTCGGAGGATGAATATTTTGTATGAAAATTTATCGGACCGGTAAATGTCGATAATACTGATTATTTTAAACAGAGCATTTACTTAAATATTTGTATCTATAAAAATAACGTATAACCAGAAAATAAATATGTCTTAAAATAATTGACGGATTTGTCCATTTCATATATATATATATATATATATATATATATATATATGCGAAATAAATCATTAAATAATGAATTGTTCTAATAGTATCTTCTGTTATATCTTGGTTGTTTTTTTTGCATAAAGATGGATTTCCTTATAGTTAATTGTATAGGTATCAGTAACTTGGGCGACACAAATCAAGTACTGATGTCATATCTGCTTTGGAGCTGACCAATCCACTCTTTCCAGCATTCATATAGTTCAAAATGTGTTTTCACGGCCCTGTGGGTGATGAATTATTTCCTACCCCGTAATCCCTTTCTGACAGACAAAACACCGAACGTCTGTTGCTATCACCATAAATATTCTGACGTACTACATACCTTCGTTCCATCCGTTCAGTTAAGAGCCGCGATGCCACATACGCAGTGGAAAACTATCCTCATCCCCTTCGTCATTCATTATTCAGTAGAAAGGTCCACTCGGGCAGCTTCTTCATAAGAGCTTTTATTTTATTCCCGAGGGGATGCTTTCCGAAACACTAAAACTTTAACTTTTACCTATCCTACACGTCCTCATCATCTGCTCTTCCTCCTTCTACATCCGTAGAACAACCGTATTTAGTAACATCCAACTGGAATGGCTCTTGAGCATTGTGAACATTTAGTAAAAAACGTTTATTTATAAAGCTAAACGCACGAAAATTATTCCTCAGAAAGTTGCAAAGAAGTTAAAAATATAAATGTATCACGTGGATATTTAACAAGTCTGAGTTAAAACCAAAAGAAAAAATGTATGAGCACAGGTGGTAGACATCGATTTTTTGATACAAGAAAATGTCTTGTCACTTATTCCCAGCTGTTGCTAATTGATTCGAAATTCAATGTTTCTCTCTCTCTCTCTCTCACTCACACACACACACACACATCTTTGAAGCAAAAGGCATCAGGGAATCGAGCATTTTAATTAACGAGTTAAATATTTGCCCATAGCTGGGGCCCTAATTAACGAGTAAAATATTGAGCACATCTTTTATATGCCATGCCCTTTCTAAACGTCGTTCAAGGCATGACGACAAACTACATCAGGCAGCAAACCCTCTGATCGGAAGGTTTTGAGGAGCATCCAACCACCTCTTAATTATTGTTATTTCCAGCTCCACTCTGACCCGGGGTGGTAGCACCTGTTAAGGTCCCAGCTATGTGTAAATAGTGAACCCCAAAACTTGGGTTAAAACACTATGAAAGTGTAGAAATATATTTTTTATGCGAACGTGCCAGCTATACATTTTTCTAATAAAAAAAAAGTACCAACAATACGTTTTTGAAAAAAAAAAATATTACCAACAATACATTTTGTAAGTAAAAAAAATGTTACCAGCAAAACATTTTGTAAGTAAAAAGATATTACCAGCAATACATTTTGTATGAAAAAAAAATATTGCCAACAATACATTTTGTAAGTAAAAAAAAAAATATTACCAACAATACATTTTGTAAGTAAAAAAAAATATTACCAACAATACATTTTGTAAGTAAAAAAAAAGTATTACCAACAATACATTTTGTAAGTAAAAAAAAATATATTACCAGCAATACATTTTTGTAAAAGAAAAAATTGCTAGCATTATATTTTCGTAAAAGAAATTCCTAATGCTCTCAAGAAAATTAAATTTCAGCATTAAATGACCCATAAGGAGTTGATATGCCGTTAAGCAAACAAAACTAACTTTCTAAACGTGAACAATCATGGCTCTCTATAACTTCCTGTTGCTATAAATAGCTCTTGCGTTTTTGATCACAACAGAGAATTTTAGCGAACAAAAAACCCGATAGCATTAAAAATTGTTATATATATTGTCGCCATTATACGCGGCCCGAGAACGATTTTTGACCGGCCCGACAGCTTAACACCTGCACACTAATTATCTAATTAATTTATGGTGCAAGTGACAGAAAAATATCATTTGGAGTTCGACTTACAATGCGATGAATTTTTAAAATCCAAATTTAATTCTGAATCCACTGCTGACTTCTACAAAAAATATGTTTTGCCAGTCAGAAAATATAAAATCCTATTGAATAATTCCAAAACGAAGGTGTCATTATTTGGCAGTTCATACCCTTGGGAACAACTCTTTTCGAAAATAACATATTCAAAAAGTCGTTTAAGATCAAGGTTGGGTAATGAACACCTGGATGATGTTTTGTTCCTGTCATCGACAAATATTTCACCTGATGTGGAGAAGTTATTGAACAATAAGCAAAAACAACTGTCTCATTATATAATTTGCCATTTGTATTTCGTTTGTAGAAAGGAATTTGCATTTTTTGTTAATTTAGTTGTTAACCTGTTTTTCCTGTAGTAAAATAACATTGTTTCAATAATATAACATTGACTTCGTTGGGTTTTTTTTTCTGTAAACCTGCAGATCAGACCAACCCAAACTTCTGGACAAAGCGGTTTGCGTTTGAGATAATCTTTTATAATACATTTGATATAATGCCCCCACCCTGCGAGGCAATGCATAGATTTCTGACCCACTCCCTCCAAAAGCTTTCCCATACCTGCTTTATATCATCTAAACATTAAATCGATTGATTCGTTTTTTACGGCTCATCAACCGATAGCGAGTTACTTAAAACCAGAAATTTTTTTTAGATTTTGGCGGAGATAATATGATTTAGTAATACGTCTTACTAATTAATCCATAGCTGGGGGGAATAGGTAAATTCATATCTTTCTCAAGAATCGATGATACAGACCTCACTCCGAATCTATTGTACAGCGTCTACATTCTATTAACTCTTTCATCCTTTCCTCTAATTTCCCGATTCCTGGCTATTTTTAGGAATGGTTCTAATGTTCACTTGAATGGCCTGGGAGTTTAAAAGTCCACGAAGATCTCCGGCCAGCTAAGGAACTCTCTCTCTCTCTCTCTCTCTCACACACACACACACACACACTCTCTCTCTCTCTCTCTCTTGTATTTCCATACCATTCTTACATTGTCTACGTCTCTCTCAACTTAACTCAGTCAACTATCTCTTCTTTCTATACCGTCCCCTTTCCTCTCAAGAGTGTTGCGTGCTAGATAGATAGTATTTCTGATAATATAGACAAGGCCATATCCCTACACCTGTTTGTAAATATATTTGTGCTCGGTGACTTAACAGCGAGGCAAGGGAGATGTGGTTCTACAGAAGGATACTGGGGATATCATGGACCGAGCGTGTGAGCAACGATGAGGTCTTAGAGAGGATGCAAACAAGGAGAAGGTTTTATACTTAACATCAGTAAGAGGCAGTTGAAGTTTCTGGGACACATAATGAGAAAGGAGGGCCTGGAGAATCTGATACTCACGGGTCGAATAGAGGGAAAGAGAGACAAGGGAAAACAACGCATGACATACCTAGCGGCTTTAAGCAAGTGGATGACAGAACATGGTCTGGAGGGAGGAAGTAGAGGGAAGGAACTTGTTGAGAGCTGCAAGAGATAGAGGGCGGTGGAGAGCCATGATCGCTTACGCCCTGAAAGGAAATGGCATATAAAAGTAAGGATTATAATGCCCACATATCAGATGGTTAAACACTCTGTCACTGACCTCGTTGACATCCAAACCTTGAACTTCTCAATCACTCAGTCTCTCACGGAAGTGGTGAACTTCCCTAGGGGTTTCCCCAGTAATCCTGATTGACATGCTTCTCTTCTTGATCTCTCTTTTACCTTTAATTCTGACTCATGTCATACTATGCAGCTCTGTCCTCTTGGCAATTCTGATCATGCGATAGTCGCCGTAAACATCTCTTTCAGCTCCCTCACCAACCATGAACCTCCTACAAACAGAATATCTTTCTGCAATCAACGAGCGGATTGGTACT
>OZ010612.1:44142311-44189811 GCA_963932145.1 Acanthosepion lycidas
TTTTGCAGGCTGTTCTTATTATTTTGTCTAACACCTGTATAAAGTTTAAGAATTACAATAAAAAATATAAGCAGATATTTTTATATATAGTGCACAATATTAAAATAATATTAAAAATAGAGCATTAATAATATTAAAATTTATTTGACTTTAAATATCAATTCTTTTTCTAATTGCTGCATCCCTGAATCCAAAGTTTCTGGGTACCAACCATTCATCAAAGGATTCTGTATTTAAATGGATATATTTCCATTTTTTTCTAATTTTTCTGCGTCATTTTTAATACTTTTTTGTATATATAATTTTAAACAATATTTATCATCTTTCTTCTCCTCCATCTTTAAATATAATAGCAACACCAAAATATTGAAAATGATTTTAGTATACACAACACATGTTCTATTATGTTGGTAATATCCACACCCAGACTGACGGATTCGCTAAGGGGGTACCCCTTTTAGGTTATCTAACTTTTACAAGGCTCATATTGAAAACAGAATATTTAATAAATTAATTTTAAAAATATTTCTGTAAGAAACTTTGATAATCTTTTTATATGAATAAAATCTCATAATGATATTATCAGCCTTAAAGATAATTTTGAAAAAAATTACTTGTTAAAGTTCACTTTTGAATTTAATATTTATAAAATGAAAAAAACTATGTTCTTGAAGTACTTATTTATTATAAGAATCGTAATATTATTACCTCACCACACAGACACTCACACACACACACACACACACACATATATATATATATATATATATATATATATATATATATATATATATATATGCAGATTTCGAAAATTTAATAAAAGCAAATGCTAAGAAACAAAAACATACTCAACACATTACTGGATAGGAAAAGGTTCAAAGTTTATTTTAAGGTTACAATTCGCAAATTGCAGGACACAAAACGACTTTTATTGTGGAATAATTTGTGTCAACCCTTAAAATGGGATGACACAAATTATAGCAATTTATGCAAAATCTGAAAAAAAAACACACCAACAAAAAGAACCATCTAAAAAAATAAAAAAAAATTAATTTATTTCAATAACTTTTAAACTTTTCTTATTTAGTATATATATATATATATATATATATATATATATATATATATATGTATATATGTATGTGTGTGTGTGTGTGTGATAGAAATTATTAGGATGATTTGAGATAATCATAATTAAGTAATTCAGCGAGTATAGAAGAAACGTCAACAGAATGCAAAAAGCACTTGGACTCATATTTGGGACTCATCAGCAGTGCGCATCCACTACCGAGATTTGAAACCCGAATCGTTACGATCTGAGGCAAAAGGAGACAGTAGTTGTGGCGGCACAGTCCTATGGGTAAGGGAAACTCGGATGAGTTCCACCACAGAATATATGATCGAGTGGCGCTATATCGAGTATAATTCGTTACCTCTTTATCGCCGAGGCCCGTTGGTACAGTTGATATGGCGTTTGCCTCATATGGATAGGAGCCAAAAAGTTGTGAGTTCAATACCTGGTTAAAGCATTGGAGAACTTGGAGAGGTGAATTAACACGATATAACTGGTGACTGACATCCATTAAAACAGTCTACCCCAGCGACCGAAATAAAGGGTTCAGTTCGACATTCCAACAATCTGAAGAAGGCCGGAGCGTACAACGGCCGAAACGTTATGACAAAAAGATGAGGGCAATAGTGCGAAAATGTAAATAGTGTACGTAATACTCCATCTCAGAAATATAGACAGATACTGAAGCTCTGATATATATATATATATATTTATTTAAACAGTATTTATTATCCGAACAGCCTGAATATACGAGAAATCTTGCCAGAAAAATATGCGTTCCCCGGCTGGTTTCGAACATGCATCCGTTATGGGGAACCGTCATTGGATCTGACGAGTCTAATATATATGCATGGCGATGTTTTTTTAATTTATATTATTGAGAGGTAGCATCTTCATATATTATATTATATTATATTATATTATATTATATTATATTATATTATATTATATTATATTATATTTTATATATATATATATATATATATATATATATATATATATATATATATATATATATATATATATATATATATATATATATATATATATATATATATATATATATATCATCAAACAAAAAAACTGGTTAATTTTTTTTTTAAATCGGATCTGTTTATGCTTGTTTGACTATGTTTGGTGAGGGAGTTCAGAACTTTACGGCAAGGATCCGCCTTGTTACTGACCTTGTGTTCGAACCATTTTCATTTTGTCCGTATTCCACTGATACGAAGAAGAGATTCTTTCCAGGAGTTACTGCCTTTGTGAAACAGACTCGCGAAAAGTAGCTCCCTCGATCACTATAATCTTAACATCTTTTAATCTAGGGACAACCATTATCTATCGAACATAAATCTCTTAATCTGCAATTCTTTTCTCCTCCTCCTCTTACATTATTCATCCAGTAACCTTTTACCTTCACATATATATATATATATATATATATATATATATATATATATATATATATATATATATATATATATATATATATCAGATAAATCGTCTTACGTATTTGGCCTCCCACTGGATTCGCATCAAAATTTAAATCAAATTGACAATATGGACAGTAATCTATATTTAATCAGAAATTACAAGGATATTCTACAGCTGACCTTACATAAGAAACAGCAGAAACTTATTGTCGATCGGATTCTCATCCAAACGTAGTGTGGTTTCCAGGCCCTTTCCAAAGGTGTCGCACGCTGAGATCGCCTCCTCCAGACCTGACAAATCGACCATTGTAAGATTCGAACGCAGGTCTCATGCGCAGAAAGCGAACGCTCTAGCCACTGGGCCACGTGAGTGAAATGAAGTCAGCAGGTCTCTTTGGGTGACGTCGATCCAGCACGAAGTCACAGGTCACCATTACCGAGGGTTTGAGAGTGCTATCCTTGTTCAGACTGTTAATCACACTAAATAACGCTAGAAACCGGAAACTAAGTTCCGCTCAGCATAGTTGCAATATGAAACACAACTTGGCTCTGTGGGTGTTAAACAAAGACAAATGTGCGTGAGCAGGCGTCTGTAACAGGGATTAGCGAGCCACCCTAGTACATCCTCGAATATCCATCCATCTATATATATATATATATATATATATATATATATATATATATATATACTCGATTCTCCCGTCGAATTCGACGTATGAGGGTCAAGCAGATCAGTTCATAGGAAACCGACAGCCCACCAACAGCCCGACAACAGCACATGACATTTGATTAGTGGTGAAGTTTTCGTGCAGGACCAGCCACACTTTTTGAAGGGCCTAATACAGAGACCTGGTGCACTAATTGCCGCAGGGTCACCAAACGACCTTCCGCAGGTTTTGAATTCAGAGTTGTCCTTCTAGACCAGTTGCCATCCAAGGCTATAGAACCCAGTCTGTCCTGCTATTTACCTATAACTGGAGGGAGAAGAAGAGGAGTCACACCTTTCTTAAGGCTATTAGCACGTTATGGATTCGACTGGAATTCGAACTCGGCTATATATATATATATATATATATATATATATATATATATATATATATATACTCACATATCTTCTCTCTCTTCTTCTTGCACGAACGCATACACACAGACACACATATATGCGTGTGTGTGTATGCGTGCGTGCGAGAGAGAGAGAGAGAGAGAGATGTGAGTATATGAAGTCTCACCAAACGGATCAAAAGAACGCAGAGTGACACCAGTTTGCACAGATTGACCATAAACTCTGTATTCACACTAAGTTATAATGTTCTCTCTGTCTTTATAGCAAACCTCAGGAGGAAAGTGTGTAGAGTGTGGTCGTCTCACCGCGCCACAGATGATCCTTCAGTAGCCATGGCTTGTGCAGCAGTTTTTGGCCAAGAACAAGATACCCCAAGTCCAACAACCACCATATTTGACAGATCTTATCCCCTGTTACTTTTTTCTATTTCGTAAAATGAAATCCCACTTGAAGAGAAGAAGGTTTCAAGACGCCGAGAAAATCCAAGAGCTTATTGCTTGGGCGAGAATGAGTTTTTAAGACTGCAAAGTCGAGATCGTTTGTGATAAAGAAGGGGAAAGTAGCAGAGGCAGCTGCCCATTATTCCCTAAAATGGAGTGCTTCTACCAATGAAAACAGCGCTGAATAATGTATGTCGTTTTAAAAGGGGTCTATTTAGAAGAAGATTAAATATCGAAATTATTTGTGTTGTAACTTTATTTTTATAACACCAGTCCCGATACTTTTCGATCAGCACACTGGTATATATATATATGAGATACATTAATAAAAAGGCAGACTGAGGTCGCTAGCCTTATTTGGCAACCAATATATATATATATATATATATATATATATATATATATATATATATATATTATTATTAGAAGTGTCCCTAAGGAGATATCATATACCCGAGAAGATTAGCCTATTAATCCTGGACTATTATAACAATTTTCAAATGAGAACTACTTCCAGGTTTATAGTTTCCGATTGAACACAGAATCGAAAGGGGTAGTATTACTGGTTGTACGATCTCAGCTACCCTATTTACCCTCGCTATAAATATGGTGGTCCAATTGGCCGAAGTCTAGTGTCGAGGCCCTTTGATGAAGACAGGAGTGCGTCAGCTACCGATCAGAGCGTACATGAACGATCTGACCATTACAACATCTTCGGTCACGGGGAGTAGGTGGATCCTTCGTAGATTTGAAAAGTTTATTGCTTGGGCGAGAATGAGTTTCAAGCCTGCAAAGTCGAGATCGTTAGTTATGAAGATGTGAAAAGTGGCGGATAATTTCAGATATCGGGGACTACTATCCCGACGTTGACAGAGAGACCTGTGAAGAGCCTGGGTAAAACTTTTAACAGCTCCTTAACGGACACTGTATCCATCCGAATGATGATCTCTGAATTGGAATTATGGCTAGCCAAAGTGGACAAGTCAGGACTTTCGGGCCGTTTCTAGGCGTGGATTTACCAGCACGCGGTGCTCCCAAGAATTATCTGGCCTTTGTTTATATACAATTTCCCAATGACATCAGTGGAGGCCATGGAAAGGAGAATTAACGACTACCTTTGCAGATGGCTGGGTCTGCCGAGAGGTCTGAGCAGTGCCGCACTATATGGCAAATCAAATGCACTTCAACTCCCCTTTAAAGGGTTGGTGGAAGATTTCGTAGTCTCTCGAACAAGAGGATTCCTACATTATAGGGACTCTAAGGACACAAAATTTACGGCAGCAGGCATAGAAGTCCGCAATGGAAGGAAATGGAGTGTAGAGGGCGAACTGTGTATTGCGGAGGAGCGTTTGAGGCAGAAGGCTCTCATGGGGACAATGGCATCAGATCATGCGGGCTTGGGCTTCTTTCCTGGTACCCGAATCGAGAATCCTAGAGGTAAACAGAGGCGATAACTAATTCAAGAGGAAGTACGAGCCAACGTTGAGGAAAAAAGATTATGCAAGTTGCTGGGACTAAACCAGCAGGGTGCATGGACACGATAGGAAAGAAAAATACGGCAGAAGATCTGGCACTCCGACGCTAGTCGCATTAAATTTCTTATGCAATCCGTGTACGATGTACTACCGAGTCCTGCAAACTTGCATACTTGGGGGATGAGTGAGTCACCATCATGCCCGCTCTGTGCCAGGAAAAGTACGCTGAAACACATTCTAAGCGCCTGCCCGAAGACACTTGGTGAGAGGCGGTACCAGTGGAGACATGATCAGGTACTTAGAAAATTAGCCGAAGTAGTGACCGCAGCAATTAGCGATTGCAGTTGTAAGCCTGAAATGAAAGCGATCTGTTTCGTCAAGGCCGGTGGAAACTCCTCCACGGTGCGTAAATCGTCAACCTGCATGCTCTCCTCTGTCCGAGTAGACCTGGGGAACCAGTTGAATATCCCGCAGAAAAACATTGACAGCAGGGATATGAGGATATTATTTTTATTCGAACCAGAGATCGGGGTTTAAATAATATAATAACAATTTTATGGAACTTTACAATGCATACAGACAGAACAATCTAATCTAATTGCCCAGACATCTTGATCAGAGTACACAAAAGCAGAAAGTGCTTTATTATTGACATGGCAGTCCCCGTAGATTATAATATATTTTTTGAAGATCTTTAAAAACTATCAAAATACAAGGATCTTGAAGGTGAAATCTGAGGACATCAATAATTCCAGTTGTTGTTGGAGTACTTGGATTGATTGGTAAAGGTTCCGCTTGATTCATCGAAGGGATTCCTGGTAATCCATTGCCTTAAAGAAATATAAAATAATGTATTCACAATTACAGCTTACACATTACGAAGAGCTTTAATTCTGTAAAATGTAGGCGATTTTAGGTTTTATTTTCATTTTTTTTCGTTTTTACAAAAATGATCAGTCGAAAACGTCATGAAGCCATTTCTGATCTTAGGTCTCTGGTTGGGACTAGGAAGGAAATTTGTATACAGCAGAAAACCAAGGAAATAATAATAATAATAATAATAATAATAATAATAATAATAATAATAATAATAATAATAATATAGCGAAGATGTCGAAGACTAATCTTCAAGCCTGGCAGATTTCTGCACCCACTGCTATATTTGGCATTATTTTTATAATTTTTTTTAGTCGATTTTTTTTTTAAATCTGCATTCGCCTGCTTGGATTTCAAATGGAAGAGACTGACAGATAGAAATCCACTGAGACGAATCGATACATCGGTTGAAAGTGAGAGAAAGAGAGGAGGAGGGAAAGTGGTATTACTCGTCTAAAATAGAAAAATTAGCTATATTTTTAGAATTATGCAATACTACTACTACTACTACTACTACTACTACTACTAATAATAATAATAATAATAATAATAATAATGAGGCAAATATAAGCTGAAGCAAAAAGGATTGCTATTCACTGTGCTGAAATTATGAGTGAAATATTTTTCTCCTGTTTTTCTTCTCACTTTCTCTTTCCCCTTTTTAAGGATCTTTTTATTTTCCAATATTTCTTTTTTTTATTTCATTTTCTCCTTTTCCATTCCTTCCCTCACTATTTTTCTATTCATCTCATTCGTTTCTTTTTTCTTTGTTGCATTCCTTTATTCTCTCCTTCTCTTTCTTTCTTTTTTTATTTGTTTTTTTTTTTGTTCGTTTTTCTTTCTTTCTTTTTAGTTTCCCTTTTTACTCTTCTTTCTTTTAATTTTAATTCTTTCTTTCTTCTGTCCTTTCTTTCGTCTCAATTTATTTTCTCCCCTTTCTTGATTATCACTTTCTTTTTTCATTATTTCTTCTTCTCAATTTTCATTTCTTCTCTTTTTATTTCTTCTCTTTTTCCCTCTTTTTTTCTCTTTCATATTCTTTTTTCACTTTCCTTCATTCTCTTCTCTCTCTTTTCTTCTATATGTCCTTTTCTTTTATCTTCTTTCTTTCTTTCTTTTTTTCCTTTCTTTCTTTCCATCTTATACAAAAATTTTTTTGCATTCTTTAAATGACATTGGACACTGTATGAAAATGCGACGCATCAATCTATGAATTTCATTAAGGATTTCCGAGTGTTTACAAACTTGTGTAGCGATTTTTTAAAATTTTAATTCAGATTTGTGGAAATAAATGTGGGGGTGCCTTTGAGAAGCGCTCATCCTATCACTATAAGGAATTGAATTTGGAAAATATACTCTAAGAAAATATATTTAGTTGACCCATTGTCGAAATTGAATTTTCGAAAAACTTTCAAACGCAACTGAACGTTTTCAGACTGTTTTCTTAATCTAGAAACTAACTGAATCAATTGCTGTATTGTGCTAGATAATTTTCCCGCCAGAATCTATCTTACACATTTATAAAGCTACCATTTGTCCATGCATTTGATAATGCTGTGAGATCTGGTCTAGTGCGTCTGCTTATGTATTTAGAGAATCTTGATAAAATATGAAGAAGAATCTGCAATGTTATCAGTCCTGAGTTGGCATCTCGGTTTCAATCACTTTCCCGCCGCCATAACGTAACTGTACTTTTTCCATAAATATTTTAATGGAAAATGATTTGATCAGTTTTCCTTCTTGGTGGTTACGGCCGTATCACGTTAAAATGTTGGTTCTCGGAAGATCATCGAAATGAAACAACGTCGAGACCGGTCGATGGGCGACCGCTTGGGATTAAAAGATGCTTTAATCTTGGATATGAATCGGGTGTAACGGATAAACGGATCGGAATTGGAAATTGGAAATCCGGTTCTTTATATCCACTTAATCACAAATACTCTTGTATTTTAAATAACAGTAGTAAATTTCGGAAATTGGTTGGCGTCTTTTGTGATGTTACCTTAAAAAAGGAAGGCTGATGACTGACTAGATCCTTAGAATTTCATAAGAAAATGTTTTTCTCCAAGGAAATTTACTATAATATCCGTCCTGTTGGTTCTCAACGTCCTCAGATATATTGGTTACAAAAAATTCATAAAGTGGCCTATTTTGTCTAATGTTGCTTCTGCCCAACATGGTTTGGCTAAGTGGCTTATTGAGCTTCTCGATCCGGTTATATTACTCCATTGCGAGCATTGTGTGCTTGACTCGTTTCAATTTGTTTCTCATACCCGTAAATTGCAGCCTAATCTTGACACTGATTATTTCATGTCGTTCAATATATCCAAATGGTTCACAAATACCCCGCTTGATGAAATAATTGATATTTGTGCAGACTTTTGTATCGCGGCCCCGATTTTGTTTTTGTTGGGTTGATGGAGATGACTACTAAGTCTGTCTCCTTCAGCTTTAGATAGATTAGCGAAGGGTAGTCCTTTGGAACATCTGATGGCTGACATTTTTGTTGGCTTTCATGAGAAACAACTATTTTATGGGAATGCTAAGCCCTACTGTTACTTCCGCTACGTCGATGACACTTTTATGTCGTTTTCTTCTCGTAGTAAAGCGAAAGAGTTCTTTTAATGCCTTAATAATCTCCATCATTCTTTAAAATATACAATGGAAATAGAAGAGAATAATCAGCTTCCTTTCCTGGATGTATTGGTAGAAAGAACACTTTTAGGCTTTCTTACTAGCGTCTATTGTAAACCAACTTTTTCTGGGTTTTACCTAACTTGGGACTCATTTGCTCCCAGAAATAGGAAAAATAATCTTATCACTACTCATCGTATTTTGATGTTGTGTTCTGAGTGTAGACTTGACGCTGAGTTAAAGAAAATTAGTGTTTTTTAATGAATGGTTACCCTCAAAATGTTATTATAACTTCCATTGTAGAAAAAATGGCTAAGTTCAATATATATATATATATATATATATATATATATATATATATACTATGGAGGTGGAAGAGAACAATTAGTTACCTTTACTGGATGTGTTGAAAGAAAGAACAGCTTCGGGTTTTCTCACTAGTGAATATCGGAAATCCACATTCTCTGGGTTATACCTCACTTGGGATCCATGTCATCCCCAAAACCAGGAAAATTAATCTTATCAATACCCTGACTCACCATACCTTGACGCTGTATCATGAATGCTCACCCTGAATGTAGTATCACAGCTACCATTGAACGTCAATTTGTCAAGTTCAATGGAGGTAAGGTATATGGTCCTCCTAAATGTCCTGTATGTGTTAGACTACTTCTCTCTCCACGCACACGTATACACACACACACACACACACACACACACACACACATATATATATAAACTCAAATAATAATAATAATAATAATAATAATAATAATAATAATAATTTCCAACAATAATAATAATTCAAACAACCATTGCTTTATCATGCCGATTAACCTGTCATTTATAATAGTTCAATTAAGTCACATAACACAAAAACAAGAACTCCGATAAATCCTTATTCATAGGAAATACAAAACATTATATGACTAAAACAGTAAAAACGACTACAGATAATAGAAGCATTAAATATAAAAACAAACAAACAACACAACATCAATAAAATGTTGCACAATTTATGAACAAATATGCTAAACATATTTCATAAAGAAAAAAAGAAGACAATAACATGAGTAGTAGAGAAAAACTAACACATACATTGGTTTTACAAACACTGCACTATTTAGCTGATTCATATGGCATTTATATGATAATATTTCAATTAAATTGCGTATCACCAAACAATATAATAGAAAAAAGAAAACACTAGAAATCGCCCCAAAACTTACCGATAATAAAAAAAATACTATGTCACATAAACAGTAAAGTTGACTGCAAATACTAGAATCATTAAGTATAGTAACCAAACAATTCAACATCAATAAAAATTTATCAAATTTAAATACAAACATATTTCATAAAGAAAAAAAAAAACGATTACATGAATTCTCACGTGAAGAGGTGAAGACGCGATAGTTAAAAATGATGAAACGGACATAGCACAAAAACAAAAACTCTTTGATTATATTTTATGACAGACGAAAGTACTCAGCTATTGGACAAATTATTTCTAAATATGTACAGAAGATATAGAAAAAATAAATAAGAACAAAGAATCTTCATTGTTCTTTAACCAAACTTTTATCTCTCTCCCTCTCTTTCTCTCTCTACACACACACACACACGCACTCTCTCTCACACACACATACACACACACACACACACACACATATATATATATATATATATATATATATATATATATATATATATATATATATGTATGTATATATGTAAAAGTTTGGTCCAGAAGCTTCCTTACCTGATTTCTCTCTTCATTTCTCTTCTTCCTCCTCGTCTCTATTGTAACCGAATGAGTTTATTTATTACGACACTTGTCGACTAATCTCAACGATTTATTCTCAATTGACAAATGAACCGATTTCATGCGATAAAAGCCGAGATGGGCGACACACCCTCACCTTAGTATTCCCTTTTTCCCAACACCCGGCGTCCAACTGTTTTTTCCCCTACGTGCATTGACATTAACGTTTGTTTGTCGGGCCCATCTGCCTTGTTGCGTGATAAACGGCAGGTTTCCTTGGAAACTCGCCCGCAAAAGGTAGGAAGAATCACGTAGATTTCTCTTGTTGCACGACCTATTATATTCTTTCTTTCTTTTCTTCATTTCGAATTTGTTATTTTATTTGTGGGGGCGTCCTTCTTTAGGTCACTTCAAATGTTTACAATTTTTGCATATGGAACAACGGTTGAAATAACTCTTGTAGAAATCTAATGTATCGAAATAACCAAAATATAGTTAAGTATAAAGATGAATATTATAGACGGATTAATTCATTGATTCGTAACAATACTTCTATATAAAAATACATCTACGGAACACTAAGATGGCCAGAGGATTCACGACTTGTTTGCACGCATTTTATCTCCTGGCCATCATTTGTTAGGCGTTATTGAATTGATTGTAGTCACCAATATATGGGGATTGAATCAATGGCAACCAATTTGTAGGCTCTGATTATAGATCCCTGTATGGTACTGTATCTCTAGGCGCTCTCTTGGAAATATAGTAGCAGGATAAGTGGAGGAAATTCAATAATCTTTACGCAAACTAAGTATTAGGTTGGTGCAAAAATAATGTCGTTTTCTCACATATGTTACTTTTATATATGATTTCTGAATTAATTCATTGATATATATATATATATAGCATTGTTATATAACATTTCGAAGCGCGTTTTTCGCTCTATCGAATCGTGCCATTCGTTACCGTTCTCAATCTCTTCATTCATTTTTTTGCAGGCTTTTCGACAGCATGGACAAAATTCAAAGCCGCACGATTCTCTTGTTCCAGTTCAAACTAGGCCGAAAAGCTGCCGAGACAGCTCGTGATATCAATGATGCGTTTGGCCCAGGAACCACTAACGAACGTGTGGCACAACGGTGGTTCAAGAAATTTCGCAATGGTGACGAGAGCCTCAAAGATGAAGACGGTCGCGGCCGGCCGACTGCGGTTGATAACGAGCATTTGAAAGCCTCAATTGAAGCCGATCCTCGCAAAACCACACGAGAAGTTGCTGTTGAACTCGAGGTCGACCACTCAACAGTCGTTCGCCATTTAAAGCAAATAGGGAAGTCAAAAATGTTGGATAAATGAGTGAACGATAATCAAATAAATCGTCAAAAAACATCATTATTTTTTTGCACCAACCTAATATAAATAATAATAACAAAAATAATATATTTATTCCTTTTATTGAGTTGTGTCCAATCAACTCGTGCTTTGCACAACATCCTATATTTTACATCTCTTAGCAATGTTTTTTTTTTTACTATCCTTTTCATTCGCTGTTCTGTCATCTATTCATGAAAGCTTTTTTAGTTAGATTATTTGCTATTTCTACTGGTGCTTACAGCGCTTTATCGCTGACACGTCTAACAACACACATTTATCACTTTTCAACCCACAGACTCCCCTGGCTCCGACCGATTTATTTTCCACTCCGCTGCGAATCGCTTGCTCCACTAGCATTAAATAATATAGACTTTATGGGTCATTCTCGGGTGGGATAGGCGTGTTGTCTAGATACTGTTGATTCGAGTTTCTCAAAATCCTACGATATTCTAGTCTAAGGAGAACGTCTAGCATGGACCGCTTATATACGTCGTGTACTACAGATAAGATTGCGTAATTCCTGCCCGTGACCGTGGTATAAATTTTGTCTCCTTTCAACGGAGCGCACGTTGGAATTCATCCTGGAATAAGAACTTTTTCAATAAAATGCACAACAATGTTGCTTTCTGGTGTTTTAATATTGCACGTAAGCTAATCTCTACGCTTTCCAAAGAAGTGATCTTCGGACTTATACTAAGTTTATAACTATCATGCATATCCTTAGTCTTTCCCCTGCCCCGTTGGCCAGCTGGTTCTAATGAATTTGTCTATGACAAGAGTAATTATATTTTTATCCCAAACTCTTTTTTTTTTTCAAATGCTTCTGATACTAACTCAAATTGGGATAGGGGGTACACACGCACCTCCGAGCAACCTTCGTTATCTCCCTTCTCCCAATGGGTCTTTTAGTTCTCATGTATATGATGGATCTTGCTTTGTATCCTAGGTCTCTGGCATGTACGATGTTTCTGACCCAAGGAGGAGTTCAGTTCCCCTGACATCTAGGCAGACGAGAGACATATACTTGGACTATCACGCTTTAATCTTTTCTGGATTATTTGAACCCTCATTAAGAGACCCTGGAACTAAACATTTTCTTCGATTTGGCTTCATCCGCCTGGTAATTAGGGACTGGAACCATCGAATACCTTCGAAGGAGGCTATCCTATCAGTATCAGGTGTATAATATTGGGTTTATTATACTGCCATTTTGTGAATGTATTCTGGACCGTGCAATAGTCTCTCGTGGGGCTTCTCAATACCATGATGATGGATACAGTTATGGCAGTATCCACGGGCGAGTCAACATAGATTATTTATGTGCGCATCTCCAATGGGGTTTCTGTTTCACTGCTCACTAGTCATCCATCAAATCAATCAAAATAAACATGAAAACAACCAAATTGAAAACGAACAAAGCTAGCACACCCAACATCATTAAGTAGACCCCAGTTATAGCATCTCTTACACCAATATAAGGGGTTTACGTTTTAACTTTTCAGAAGTGGAACTTTATCTAAGCTGACCTCCTGGTCCTGTCTGAAACGGGTAACAATGTCTCACTGACATTGCAGGAGATCACAACATAATACACATTATAACAAAATACGACTACCTTAAATCGAAACGGTCACGGATTCGGTGCCTACATCAAGGACGGTTTACCCTGTGGCAGGAATACAAAAATACGAAGACTCTGATATCGCGTATATGTGCTTTGGTGTGTCTCTATCCATAGTACCACATTCGACTTTTCTCTGTATCGTCTTCGATCGAATATCAGAGAGGACTGACAATATCTTTAGGGAACTTCCCTCGGCCAGCTTTCACATATGCGGTGAATTCAATATTCATCACAAACAGTGGTTTGTCCACTCTAAAAAAAAAATAAAACAAAAAACGATGGAACGGTTGCAGAGACTTCTCCATCGTATATAAACTAACTCGGATCATTGAAGAACTCACCCGATACACTGGCAAATGCTCAGTAAAAGTTCCCCCTCCCCATTGGTACGTCAGACCATTCTCTATTCAGCGTTAAGTTTACCTTCAAACCAATGATATCTCTTGATTTACCGTTACATAGAACGGTTTTTTACTATACGAAGGCAGACTGGGGGACACCATTCGGTCTTATATGTTGGGAGCTCTTCTCCCAAACTTCTTCAAACATGCTCCACCCAAAACTGATATCCTTATCTCTGAATAGGTCTTTTCTGGAATGGTGTGTTTTATATTCTCAAAAAATTCCAGCAAAAACAAAACAGTCAGACCTGCTTTACTCCTGAATGCGCTGCAGTCATAACTCCCCTGAAGCACTACTTCAAATTCTATCGCAAAGAGCAGTGTAGTTTGACCCTAGGTTCTTTAAGAACCATCCTTAATCGCTGTAAAAGAGTTCTGGAAAACGCGGTGCAACTATGTGCAAGCTGTCTAGGATTGAAAAGAAACAAATTGGATCTTACAAATTCTGAAAGATCCATAACCAAATTATGAACGGAGGCAAAGCGGTTGTGTCTGCTATTACATATGACCCCGAGGTTATATTCTCCTCGACAAACAAGGGAAAACTCTTCGTCTCGATTTTTACCTCAAACTCAACAGACCATCTGCTCCCCAACTTCCCAGGTCTCGCTGAGCAGAAGCTAAGTAATATACTCATTTCAGTAAGAGAAGTCTCTAGACTTATCAAAAACCTCGACCCCAAAAAAGCCATTGGCCCAGACAAAATTCCAATGGTCATCCTTAAGAATACAAACCCAGAATTATCCCAGATCCTAGCAAAGTTATTTAACCACGTCTTGAAGGACAAATCTTTCCCAGTACCGTGCAAGGTGGCAAGCGTCTGTCCGGTCCTTAAGGACGTGAGCCACTGACTCTTCTCCCAGTATAGATCCATTCGTCTCATTAGGAAGCTTTTTGAGGCTTTAAGAAAGTCAACGATAGGAACAAACCATTGTTCGACAAGTTTCGATTAGACCGATCCACTGCTGACGTCTTAACTACTATTATACAAGTACCATAGGATTAGATATCTTCAACAATGCGTGGCACAAAGGTTTGCTACACAAGCACACCAGCTATGGAATAACTGGAAGATATACGGTCGAACCTCTAAAACTCTTGACAATCAGAGATTGACAGCTGACTTCCGATCTAACACTGTTTTTCCAGTGAGGTAAAAACTGGCTGGTTACATTCAATGTCTCTAAAACCAAACTAGTTACATTACTTCACCGGCGATCAGACCCCGAATTACCACCAGTTAAGATGAACCGACGTTCTCACAAGGAGGTCCCGTGCTTTGATAGGATATTGGGGCTCAAACTCACATCCGATCTGAAGAGGGATTCCTTTATACTAACCATCGCTAAAGATGCAGGTAAAATGATCAAATTCCTGCATTGCTCCAGTAAGTACCGGACTCCTCACGCTATCCTTTACTTTGTGAGAGCCAGATCGGGCCGAAAATGGAGTACTGTTTCCATTTTTGGGCGGGAACTACCAAGTCCCCGCCTTCCAGTTGCTAAAGTCCAAAAGCGTATCCGAGTCCTTGGAGAAGAATTATTTTCCACCCTCCAAACTCTCTCTCTCTCTCTCTCTCTCACACAGGCGGGGTGTGGTGTGCCTCTTACTGTTTTATCGCTACGATCATGGTCTGACCTTCACAGCTAGTACCCGACATGCCAGTCACATTATAGCAAACCACCCATACTCTTCCGTATACCATCGGTGTGAAATGAGTTCCCCTCCAACAACTTCTTCCCGCGAACCATTGCTCTGTGGAACAGACTCCCAAAAGTATGATTCCCCGATTACTACAATCTTAACTTGTTCATGTCTAGAGTCAACCGTTATCTTCCCATCCACACCATATAAACTACTTCTTAACGAAACGCTCTACCTCGAGTGGTCCTCTGGCCTTGTACCTTACCGTAAAAATTCTAATAATAGGATTATTGAATAAAAAGGAAAACTGTTTAAGTAAAATATCTCTATTATCTGCTGCAAAAGCAAGTTCTGTAGGATGGTGATTTAGAAGTTGTAGTTGCAGTAGGTGAAGTAATAACCTGCCAGTCAACACTTCCTCATTTCTTCTCACATGCGTGTGTTTGTGTGTTTGTGTGTTTGTTCAGGCCATCGAAATGCAGGTGTATTTCTCGTGTCTGACTCAGAAAAATGAACACTCAGCGAAATACGTGCTGGATTCATATAGGGAAATCTTTTCCGATAACAATGATTAATGGTTTCCCTTTACCCAGCAAGACTCCAGAAAATAGCAATTAACAATGCCCAATTTCATTATACACATTGTTAGGACTGTTGTCCTTAAATTTATTGCTATGTGTCCATGTACCAGTGGAAAAAAAGCGTTAGTTGGATTAGGTGATTTGACCTAAAGAATTATGAGTTTTAATACCTGGCTACTGCAGTGATGAATAAAACTTGTATAGTTGAGTTAAAGGGAGATAACTGACATATCTGGAAGAGGCATGATACGTGGAACTAGAAAGATATACCCCTGTGGCCAAAATAAAGGGTTCAGTTCGAAATTCCAGTCACCTGAAAAAGGCCGAAGCGTACAACGGCCGAAACGTCGTGGATATGGTAATCAAATTAAGGACAACCTTTACGCACATTGTAAATAATGTAAATAATTCAAATAGTTCTTCATTATTAGACATAACAAAAATATTTGCTGAAATTTTTATTAGTTACCAGTATTATATATTCTTTTTAATTTTATATTTATGAACCAGAATTGTTTAATTGTTGTCAACACATGCAATGCGAAACATAAAACTGAATTATATATATATATATAGTTTTTACTGGTCAAGGTTGCTTTTGTTTGTTCTATAGTAAGGTAGTAGCAGTAGCAGCCGTTGCCGTATGTATGCGTTATTTGTTATCAGCCTTTAGTATTTTTTACTACATCGTAAAGTCAGTTTATGAACCAGTAACAAACTTTTACCAAAACTACTTTCATATGCATTTGAATATTTACTATACAAGTGAGCGATGGAAAATGTTTCCATTTGAAAGTGGGCGATGATGCAAAAACGATTGGGAACGCCTAGACTAGAGTTTGTAGCAACGTTGAGATTGGGTTGATGCGTTGCGTTGATGAATCGCAGAAATTCAAATATTCACCATTCATTAACGAGTATTCTGCATTTCATAATGTTATCGTTGGTATCGATAGTTTAAGGTTGCGTGAACATTGTGTTATTATCGGCAACTCGTGTCACTCTTGAAAAACCGATATGAAATGTTCTGTATATAAGGTATATCAAGTAATTGGATCTTCAGCAATGTTTTAAAATTACTCTCTTAGCTTCCAGTTTTCGATGAGTGAATACGATTATTACAAGCTCACTGGGAAAAGTGTAGTGATCTAAACGACAATGATGAATATCTATCTATATCTCTGAGATGAGGTATTACGAATACTTACATTATTTACATCATTCAGACTGTTATCCTCAAGGATAACTGGATAAAGACGTCGGTTAGATCCAGTGACTTGACCCAAAGAGTTGTGAGTTCAATACCAGGTTACAGCAGTGGTGAACCCAAATTTGGACAGTTG
The DNA here is from genome assembly GCA_963932145.1 of Acanthosepion lycidas. Classification (NCBI taxonomy): domain Eukaryota; kingdom Metazoa; phylum Mollusca; class Cephalopoda; order Sepiida; family Sepiidae; genus Acanthosepion; species Acanthosepion lycidas. Next base: position 44,160,034 of record OZ010612.1, read on the forward strand.
AGTTAAAGGGAAATAACTGAGACATCCGGAAGAGGCATGGCATTTGGAACTAGAAGAATTTGTCCCCGGTGGATGAAATAGAGGGTTCGGTTCGAAATTCCAATCACCTGAAAAAGGCTGAAGTGTACAAGGGTCGAAACGTCGTGAATATAGCAATGCAGGTAAGGATAATGGTTTAAATAATGTGACTCACGATGAATATAATCGTTAAAATGATAGACATTTTATAACTGCAATATTTAATCTCATGTATAGACAACACGAAAACGATCGGAACAGGAGAAAGTAAGTAGAATTTTGAAAATAACAAATAAACAATAAATATTATTTTATAAGTAATATATTGCAACGAGTGATGACGTCAAACGCCGCCATTTTTCTGACACCATCATCCGGGTTCTTCTGATTGCAAATTGCGTTATGTGCTAACGAATTTGACAATTTAATTAAATTAAAATGGCAATTATTTTCAATTCTTCATTACTACATTGAGTCCATCGCCAAAACGCGCCGAGAGCTTAGAAATTGAATATCATCATCAATTTTTAATTTCTAGGCCTCAATACGAAATACCGAACCGGTGAGGCTAATGAATAAGGTTTCTATAGCAGCTTCTTTCAAGTATTGATAAATAAGGCAGATAATATTGAATGGGTAAAAAACTGACATTATAATCTGAGATATTCAAATACGTTTTTTATCAAGTATTATTATTATTAGTATTATTATTATTATTATTATTATTATTATTATTATTATTATTATTTCCCTTGATTGCTGTTGTATACACGTTCCTTCCGGGTTCCAATAAGAAATCTAAGGCCAGACATGACTTCATGACATTTTCTACTGATCATTTAAAAAACAAACCACTAAACCTAACATCACACGCAATTTACATCGATAAAGCTCTTCGAAATGTGCGACTTGTACTTGTGAGTACATTTGTTTTGTATTGCTTGAAGGTATGGACTACCAGAAATCCCTTCAATGTGTCTATTCGAATCTTTTCCAATCAACCCGAGGACTGCAACTACAAGTGGAATTATTGATATCCTGGTTGAGATTTCCACTTCAAGACCCATTGTATTTTGATAGTTTTTTGAAGATCTTCAAAGATACATTGCAGTCTGCAGGGACTGCCATGTCAATTAGAAAACACATTCTGTTCTTGTGGTCTTTGATCGCGATGTCTGGGCGATTACCTTTGATTGTCCTGTTTGTATGTATTGAAGAATTCCATAAAATTATTACATGTCATATCTCGGGAACCGGGTTTGGGTGATGTTCAAACTCTATCATGTCGAGTTTTATACTCAGTTGGTGCTAACACAATGCAACCTGATACAAGATGGTCAATTGTTTCTGTGTACTTATCAGAGAATCTGTATTTTCGGCTAGCAATTTTTTCAGTTTGTGTGCTTGGTAATTTCTAGCATTGGTCCTGTGAAGTCAAGAATATAACATTCAGTTTCAGCTTTAAACTTGCACAACGTAACCACTGATGGGTACGAGGTTTGTCTACCTCAGCTTGTCTGGTACGGGCAGAGAATTGACCATGAAAACGCTTATCTTGCCATCCTTTCAACATTTGGTACATTGCATTTGCTTTTGGTTTTATTAGGTTGGTGCAAAAATAATGACGTAATAATGTCGTTTTTTGACGTTAAAAAATACGTCAAAAAACGACATTATTACGTCATTATTTTTGCACCAACCTAATATTTTTTGTTTTTTGCCGCTACACCAGGTGTATTATGGTTTATTTTCACTTGCTTTCAATTTGTTGGCTTCCGTTATTACTATAATACTAATAATAATAACAACAACAACAAAAACGACAACAAACATGATAATTTTATTATTATTATTATTATTATTATTATAATTATTATTATTATTTCCTTTGATTTCTGATTTGTACTGATTTCTTTCCGGGTCATTTTCCACTGAGCAATTAAAAAAAAAAACAACACACATATTTTACATACTTAAAACCCTTCGCAAGGTTTGGGCTGTACTCGTGAGAACAGGATTTTCTATTTATTTAATACATAGGCTTCCAGGAATCCCTTCAATGAGTCTATTGGAAGCTTTTCCTATCAATCTGAGGGCTCCAACTACAACAGGGATTGTTGATTGTTGATGTTCTCATATGCACATATTATTATTATTATTATTATTATTATTATTATTATTATTATTATTATTATTATTATTTCTTCCCGTGCCAATAACCATGACACTACATGCATTTTTGCACCAATATTTTTGAGAAAGGTAAAAATACATCTCTTCTCTCTTCAGCTATTGGTTAAATGGGAGGGTAGACTGGGCTTGATAGTAGTGATTGGTAACTAATCTCGGTGAACTGAATTCAAAATCATAGGTAACACTAGCGAAACAAATAATCTATATCTATTGAAAGGATGATGGCGTTCAAAATAAATCCGACGCCTGGTTGTAGACTCTGTGATATCGTCTTAGGTCCAAGTAAAAGCACAAGCATTATTATAAGGCAACCAAAAATGTCCTTGCTGTTTTTTACGTTGTGTAGGAAGAAGTGATCTTTGATACGCAAATGAGTGCGTTAAATAAGTACCGGAAAAGCGGTGAGGTGGGTTTGCTCTTGACCAATATCGGTGCGCTACGCACCCACATCACTCATACCTCGAGCAAACATGACGGTGTCGAAGCAGCTCGTTCTTGATTGTTTGCTTTATGCATTTAACAAGGGTGGGGGCTCTCCGCATCCGTATACGTCTTTGCTGCGAGTGAACACTGCCCCAGGCAATGGTTTCAGAAGTACATGTCGAGATATTTGTCCCTTTGTGATGAACCCCGCAATAGCTGGCTACAAGTCTTGAATAATGTCCTGGATTACTTCCTGAAAGCGGCCATATTGGAGGACAACAGTGGTGGGGTTATCGAGTGTTTCTAGGTGTCTGATGAATTCTTGACTAGTATTTCTTTTATCGCATTTCACCTGAAAGACGTACAAGTGGGTATTCCCTTATAGCTCTTTTTCATAACATTGAGCACTGTATTAATAACACCTGAGAAATAAATATATTGATACGTACGTGCAAGTATATGTACATGTATGTCAAATTTTTATCTTACCCATACTTATATATATATATATATATATATATATATATATATATATATATATATTGGCTCCTGAAATAAATATTAATTTTAGTTGAGCTCTCTAGGGAGTAGGTTTGGGTTTGTAAACAGTGACTATTATAGCTTATATATAGCGAGACTCTTCGCATAGCGAATTGAGTCACTGTAAGTCACTGGGCGTGTTTCTAAAAATAAATACGCTAAAAATCCACCTGCTTCCCTGCCGTACGCCGACGGCTTAGTGGTAGAATCTCCGGGTTTCGATCCGAGCTAGAGGCAACCGGATGTCTAGCCACACTGATGAGCTGTGAAACAGCGAAACAGTCTGTCTGTGGATGACGTTATATATATATATATATATATATATATATATATATATATATATATATATATATTAGGTTGGTGCAAATATATATATACATATATATATATATATATATATATATATATATATATATATATAGAGAGAGAGAGAGAGAGAGAGAGAGAGAGAGAGAGAATATGCGCAGTACTTAGTGGAATGTCCTCAATATCAGTGATGGAGCTAACATATGCATTAAGGGTGAATTTACCGTTAACACATCAATAACTATTATTTATATATCAATAATAATATCACAGCTATTATTGCTATCAGCATATTAACAATCACCAATAATACAGAAGTACTTAGTGTTGAAAATACAAATATCATCATTACCATGTCCAAAAACAGAACCCAACTTAACAAAAGTGGTGTTGGAAAACTCAGAACAATAGGAGTGTATGTGCGCGTGTACATGTGTGTATGTGTGTGTGAGGAAGTGTAAGTTTGTCTGACAACGCAGGCGGCCGATCTGAAAAGCGTCAAAAACACCCCCACCTGTTCTTTGTTGAAAGAACACCACTACATATATGAACGCTAAAGTCTCAACGCAGAAATAGAATTACAATTGCGTCTATATGTATGTTCGAACGCATGGAGAGTGTCAACCGAAACAAACACAGAAGAAAATTCCCCCCTCCCACCAACAAACATAATCAAATACGAACAAGCATAAATAGACCCAATTTAAAAAAATAAACCAATTTCTGTGATGATCGCAAAAGCGTGAAACCCAGACCCACAAACTAATATACATACAACTGAATATATATATATATATATATATATATATATATATATATATATATATATTATAATATTTTTTTTTAAATATGATTCCTTCGCTTATAATCTAAGCTCTACTTCTGTATGAAGCACTGTTTTTTAAAATAAAAACAAAAATACTAAGGCACCCTGGATCGTTTACCTAACGTGTTCTTTCCTATTTTTCTACATACCTGCACACACAGAGAGAGAGAAAGAAAGAAAGAAAGAGAAAGAGAGAGAGAGGTAGGTTTTCTTTTTTATGTGCCGTATCCCCTCAGGACTTAGGAGATCATGGCTCTCCACTACTTCCTGTCTCTTGTAGCTCTTAATATATTTTGTCTTTCTGTTATTTCTTCAAAACCCTGTTCCACCATCCATTTACTTAAGCTCATAAAATATGTCATGTGTTGTTTTCCTTTGTCTCTCTTGCTTTCAATGTGTCCTGTGAGTATCAGATTTTCCAAGTCCTCTTTTCTCATTATGTGCCCTAGATACCTCAACTGTCTCTTCCATTTTGTTCCATTTTCTCTAAATCTTCGTCGTTGCTCACATTTTAGGTTCATGGTATCCTCAGCTTACTCCTGTAGAACCACATTTCTATTACCTCAAGTCTCTTCATTATCTTTGAGGAGATTGTTCAGCACCCACTGCCATACAGGGGAACAGATATCACATGACAGTTCTGTACTCTTTTCCTTACTTTTACCATTTTTTTCTATTTCTCAGTTCTCTGCTTATCTTTTGGAAGGCATCTTTCTCTATCCCAATGTGTCTTCGGTTTTCGGTGGCATACTTTCTGTCCTCTGTTAAAACACTTCCCAGATATGGATATTAGAAATGAAATAGAAAATATTTGGTTTTGTAAACTAATACTTAATACAAGTGATGGGGTGGGATCTGCTGTTTTAGAAGGAAATATGAAACTCTCTCAAACAAGTCATACTATTTCTATCCTATGCTGGATAAAGTTGAGCCTTGAGTGTATCGTAAATACTAGGTGATTGAAGGAAAATGATTCATTTCTTCACAGTCCAAATCATTGTTGGCTCTGACGTTAATCCTCTCTTGGAACCGTTTATAGAATCTCTCTCAATAATCCTTTGGTGTTATCCTTAATTAAAATTAGATCTGTACTTGTCGCTTCGCTGAGGGCAAGAAGATCAAATTTCAAATCTAAATTTTTTTGCCATTTATTTATTAGAACACATATTCATTTTAAGTAGAGAAGCAAACTTTAAAATGATGACAAAAGACTGGGTTATATTTTTTCAGATTAACCAGGGTTTTTCTGCCAGGCAATTAATATATAGTTAAATTCCCAGATCAATTCTGTGGACAAGACAGATTGGTATAAATAAAATGACAATTGGGAAAAAGATCTTAGATTTTGCCGACACGTTTCGTCTTCCGACTTTTTCAAGGCAAAAATGAAATCGAAATGTTCTTGTTGTTATAGTTACATAAAAAAAAAATCCAAATTTAAAAAGATAGACGCTTCTGTCTCAGCCTTTTTTTCTATATATATTTATGGACGATGGAGTAATGGTAATCCATTACATTCACCTATGTGCTAATACCCTTGGAAAATGTATTAATCCTCTTCTTCTAATCTATAGGTAAATAGCAGATTCTCTAGCCTTGGATGGCAACTGGTCTAGAAGAAAAGAGAAGGAAGGACAAATCTGCGGAGGGTCGTTTGGGGACCTTGTGACACGTTGTACACCAAGTTTCTTCAAAAAGTGTCGTTGTTTCAGTACAAAGCCTTCACCACTATAATTAAATCATATAATGCTAGTGTCTGGCTAGGAAGTGAGCTACTTGTGCCTCATATGTCGTATACGACGGGAGAGTCGAATATATATATATATATATATATATATATATATATATATATATATATATTCTCAAAATGTGCGTCGGTATGAATGTGTGTGTGTGATCGAATGTTGTTTATGCGTTTCCACAGTTGTCATCTGAATTCGATGGTTTTTTTGTTTGATAGATAATTCTTCAGTGCCGGATTTAAGTTCAAATTGTTGGCGACAATAGCTCTCCACTATTTCCTGTCCATTATAACTCTCAGCAATGTTTTACTATTTACTATCTGTTTTTGGATATATATCTATCATAAAAAGTATAATAAATACTTTAAATTATTACAATATCTATATCTATAATTCTCAAAATGTGTGTGTGTATGTATGTGCGTTTATGCATTTCCAAAGTTTTTTTCCGATTTCGATTAAATTTTTTTTGTTTGATGGATAATTCTCTATCAGTGTCGATTTTGAGTAACAAATTACACTTTGCCCTTCTCTTTGCCAAACATTTCAATCTCTCTCAAATCAGGTTACCTTTTCCGTTATATAAAGCCTACTACAGTTTTAAAGCGTTGCTTTCATTGTCGTTTATAGAGCTTTCCAATTTTTATTTTTTTTTTATTGTCCTGTTAGTTTTTGCATTGCATTCACTGTAGTAATAAGTGAGCTTCCTTTTTTATTATTCAACATTTATTTTTCCAACCTAACCTAAAATTATTCAAGCTTTAGTGATTCTTGTGGCTTTACAGCGTTCTCTTCTGATATTTGCCCTCGCATTTCATTTGACAATTCATACTTGCCTAAGTCATGCCACCAACTTGCTTAGGTAGCAAAGCCACTGCCGCCAGGTCCGTCATGCGAATAAGAGATAACGAATCGTCTTTAGAATGTTCAGTTTCCCTGTCTCAAAATGACTCTCGGAATGCTTCAATCAGAGCCACTGAGTCCGAGGATCAATGTAGCCATCGGCTTTTCAGAAGAGTATAGCTACGCACGAGGCTGAAAATGATGATCAAAGGGCTCAACGGCTGAGTAGAAACACCTCTTCAATTGCTTCCTGTGCGTGAGGCTGAAACAAGATTGAGAACACAAAAACCCATCATTCAAATTGTTAACCCTCCATTTGGGGATGTGCCTTACTTGCACCCAATTATTGTTACTAATATTGATTTTCGGGTGGGCTGACTTTAAACTTAAACTGATCCAATTGAACGGCAATGATTCCCAGTAATGAAAGACCCGGTAGAAGCCAGGCTATACTGCTTGTATATGTATATATTAGAAATGACAAGTTACTTCTGTTGTAAAAATTGTCCAAATGATTTTATACCCACTCATTCAGTAATGGAGGAAACAGAAGTAATATCGTGTTGAAAATAAATGCATTAATTCCTTAAATATTCCCTTTTCGGATACGAAATCGAGAAGATATGGGCTTTCGAGAAGACATTACCGAAAAAATGCCCATTCCTCTGACGCCCTCTCTGGCTAAGCGGTCTAACGCACAACAGATCTGACACTGGTTTCTGACAGAAAGGAGAGCATGGTTTCTTTATTGTTTCTCGTATGTGCAGACTGGGAGACGTGATTCACACTGTTTAAAAAACGGGGCGTCTACTCAAACATGGATATCCAATAAAGTAACGTTTGGAGTAATAATATCAGATAGAAAATTGATTTATTAATTCCTTAGAAACACACACACACACACACACACACACATATATATATATATATATATATATATATATACACGAACGTAAAACATGTTTCATGTACTCAATTTAATAAAACCATATCACTGAGATTGGGCGAAATTTTTTAGGTTTTGATTAAATTGAATTGAGTTAGAATAGATAGATAGATAGATAGATAGATAGATAGATTGGCATAGATAGATAGATAGATAGATAGATAGATAGATAGATAGATAGATAGATTGGCATAGATAGATAGACAGAGATTAGATAAATATAATGAGATAGATAGATAGATAGATAGATAGATAGACAGACAGACAGACAGACGTTACGTTGGTGCAAAAATAATGACGTTTTCTCATATATGTTACTATGTGAGAAAACGTCATTATTTTTGAACCAACCTAATAGATAGATAGATCCGATGGAAGTACGATCGATATTTTCTTTTTCTCGTGTCTTAACAGAATGCACAAGAACGAATCAAATCCAGGGAAAAAATTATTTCCTTTCATCTTTGATCCTGGTGTCGATTTTCTCGTTGCTCTGAGAAACTGTGAGGCGCTAATCTCGTAAGGAGGCGAGTGGATTATTCAGACTCGTTAATCGGATAATCTTTCTACGAAAAGATTGGTTCTCTATATTGAACTTCTTCGCTGGTCACACTGCAAATCCTTGCATTTCGCGCCAACTTATTAATCGCGAAGATCGAAAATTATACAGTGAAAATTTCTGATCAAACTTTTCATACTACTCCCGTATACACGCACACGAGCGCTGGTACACACACACACACAACAGATAGATAGATAGATAGATAGATAGATAGATAGATAATTAGAGAAGAACAGACTGAGATAGATAGATAGATAGATAGATAGATAGATAGATAGATAGATAGATAGATGGATAGATAGATAATTAGAGAAGAACAGACTTAGATAGATAGATAGATAGATAGATAGATAGATAAGAACAGACTGAGATAGATAGATAGATAGAGAGATAGATAGATAGATAGATAAGTAGAGAAGAACAGACTGAGATAGATAGATAGATAGATAGATAATTAGAGAAGAACAGACTGAGATAGATAGATAGATAGATAGATAGATGCGAACAGACTGAGATAGATAGATAGATAGATAGATAGATAGATAGATATATAGATAGATAGATAGATACATGCGAACAGACTGAGATAGATAGATAGATAGATAGATAGATAAAAGGTAAGTAAATTGCTACCTGCTAGTGTGCTGGTTATTCCCTTATGCAGACACAAGTTCAGCCACATTAGTGTTTATTCAACACACACAGAATTAATCTGTGTTTTAGATTGCAACAATTTTCTTGGAGGAAACGCACAATATGACCTGATCAACATTTTTGGACAAGGTCAGTGTGTTCAATCTCTCGGTCATGAAGACTTGTGATTGCGTGCTAATGCAATTATCAACGGATTCCAAGCGGTTGCATCTACCCAATTTCCCTCACAAAAATGGGAAAACACATGATATGATTTTGCGGTATTTCCCAAATTTGCCAGACGCTGAGTTCGTCTGCCCAGGCCCATGAGAACTGTAACATTTTGAACCCTTGACAAAATCTGTCAAATTGAACGTCATGATCGAAACGCGAACGTTATATATATATATATATATATATATATATATATATATATATATATATATTCTTTATCTGCGATGTCCCTTCAGGACGTAGGCGATTATAGCTCTCCGCCAGAGCCTGTAGATCTTAATAAATTTGTCTTTCTGTTATTTCTCCTAAAACCCATTTCCGGCATCTCAAGCTCAATAAGTACGTCATACACTGTTTTCTTCTGTATCTCTTGGTTTCAATATGTCCTGTGAGTATCAGATTTTCCAAGCCCTTCTTCCTCATTATGTGTCCTAAAAACGTCTCTTTTTATGTTAAGTATCCGTTTTATTTCCATTTTCTCTAAAACGTTGCCGTTGTTCACTTGTTTGATCCATAGTATCCTCAGCGTTCCTCCGTAAAACCGCAATTCTGTTGCTCAAAGGCCCTTCTTTCTCTTGGAGGAGATTGTCCAGCTCTGGCTGTCATAGAGGAGGGCAGATATCACATAACTGTTTAATACTCTTTTTCTTGTTTCTAGAGCAATTCTTCTTTTTCTCAGTATTTGATCATGGCCCCTCACCCACCCAACACATACACACACTCAGGGGACGGGACCCTCCAAAAGCAATGCCTCTTATTATCTCAGAAATTGTAGTAAACAGGTGGAGAGCCTAATAACGCTGAATAGTGCATGTTTGCCACGATATATTGCTATTTTCCCACCTTTTTTGCAAAACAATGATGACGTTAACAGAAATATATTGTCGGTTTAGTCTATATTTCATCAGCTCGAAAGTGGCTTTTTAGATATCTCGTTATCGCCAGTGCTGAAACGCATTACGCAACGCCGAACTGTGCACAGATAAAAAGTTGGTTCCCATAAACAAATCCTCCTCGCACACAGATGTGCAGGTGTGTCTTTCAAACCGCCTACCATGCTGAGGCGAAATACGTTGTCTGTAAAAGCTTCTCCATTTTATCTCATTATCTACATTTTTTGTTCAGATATTATTCTACACCCTACTAACGCCCTAACACACACACACACACATATATATATATATATATATATATATATTATAAATTAATTGATATAAAACCATATTTTAAATCAATTAATATATAATATTAATGCTCTGTAAATTTACATTGAGCACTATTTTGTAAAAATAAAAATATCTATAAGAACACGGGATTATATATCTTACTGTTCTTTCTTTATATATATATATATATATATATATATATATATACTGGGTGTATCAAATTTGCGGGCGAATTCCTCATACAAAAACAACAAAGATCCATATAAACATATTTCCGCAAATACTTCGTTTTTTACTTATTAAGTTTAAATAAAGTTTACGATAGATGACTGCTGTCATGTAGACTAGGTTACATTTGTCATTCGTATATATTTGTGGCTACTCTGTCTTCAAAGTTTAATGTATGTAATAGCGAGTTAACTGACAAGTGTTGCGTTTAAGAATGGCAGGATATTCATATCGTGAGCAGACAGATATGATTTTTACATACGGCCGCGCGAATGGTATGGACGCAAGGCTGCACGGCTGTATCAGTTTGCGTTACCAGACTTAAGGCAGCCGAGTCATCTAACGATTGCTGCTGTTTATGCTCGCGTTGCAGAGACAGGGTTCGTGGCACAACAAACTATAGATCGAAGAAGACCAAGAGCTATTCGTACGCCTGTACACGAAGAAAACATTCTATACACTATCGGGGACTCTCCAGTTATCAGCACATGTCCTTGACCTTGTTTTGGTGTAAGCGACCCCCCACTGAACTTTGTAAAAGCATCTTTGATACACCTTATATATATATATATATATATATATATATATATATATATATATATATATATGATAAAAAGGCTTAAACACTAATATATATATATATATATATATATATATATATATATATATATATATATATATATATATATATATCTTACTTATTATAAAACGCAGATTGTGTGTGTGTGTGTGTGTGTGTGTGTGTGTCTGTACGTTTATATATTGGAAAAACACAATTGTTTCTGCACGAAATCAATTTGAAAACACGATAAAACCCGATTCTGTCGCCAGAATGAAAGGGGGAGAACTCATATCGAGTTATACTTATTATAAAACCCAGGTTGTTTGTGTGTGTGTTCGTTTATATATGAGATCGGATTTCCTACATTTTTTCAACCGATTTCAACAAAACTTCACTTTTTTTGGCAGGTAGTGTTTCTTATTGTCTTGCACACTTTTTTCTTTATTTTACATTCAGAATGCTTTAAAAATTCCATTTACAAGACAATTGTCTATAATAAAATTCTATTCAATCGTTAGACTCATAACGATTGAAAACAATGTTTTTGTTTGAGTTTGGGTTTGACCAATTCGAAAAAACCTTAAACAACAATCTTTGTCAATTTTATTTTTCAGTCTTTATGATGGTCGATACTTGATCTATCTCTTACTGTTACATCCCCGGGCAACGCCGGGCTCTCCTGCTAGTATATATATAAGTGTGAGTCAGGTAATTCAGAAAAAAATATAATATAAAGAAAAATGCCTGTTGTTTGTCCTGTTAACTTGGCAATTTCATGAAACATGCCGTCGCATTGTTTGAGATCTAGTGTTACTTGTGTTTGATTTTCCTATTTCATATTAAAAAGCGCTATAAAGATGCTTTCCTTTTACTCTGCCTCCTCTATTGTCTCCATTTCCTAAGAGACTTTGGTCGGAAGAGGGAATATTAATTATAACTAAAATGAAAAAGTAAGGTTTTCTTCGGGATTATTATTATTATTATTTTTATTTTCTTTGCTTTCTGGCGTTTACACATTTCTTTCCGGGTCCCACCTACGGACGTAAGGTTAGAAATGGCATCATGACACTTTCCACTGACAAAAAATAAAAAAATAAAATAATTACATAGATAAAGCCCTTCGTAAAGTGTGGGCTGTACTTGTCAGAACAATTTTTTGTATCTCCTTGAGGCATGGGCTTCCAGGTATCCCTGCAATTAGTCTACTGCAATCTTTTCCAACCAGTCCTAGGGCTCCAACTACAACAGGGATTGTTGATGTTCCCATATGCCACATTTTCGAGATTTCTATTTCAAGGTCCTTGTATTTTGACAGCTTTTTGAATATCTTCAAAGATACATTGCAGTCAGCAGGGACTGCCATATCAATAAGGAGGCACCGTTTTTGTTTGTGGTCTTTAATAACAATATCTGGGCGGTTGACCTTGATTGTTCTGTCAGTGAATTGTGTAGTCCCATAGAATTGTAACAGGTCCTATCTCCGTAACCGGGTCTGGGTGGTGTTGGTACCAGTTTCTTTCAGTTTCCTTCCCGTAGAAGTTGCAGATTTTCCAGTGCAGATATTGGCCCACTCTGTCATGTCGGGTTTTATATTCAGTGGGTGCCAACATCGTGCAACCTGATACAAGATGATCAATCGTTTCTGGATATTTATCACAGAATCTGCATTTTGGGCTGACACAATATTTTAGTATATGTGCTTGATAATTCCTAGTTAGCAAGCATTGGTCCTGCGCAGCAAGGATAAAACCTTCAGTTTCCGCTTTCAACCATGCACTGCGTAGCCACTGATGGGTACGGGTTTTGTCTACATCAGCTTGTTTGATACGGGCAGAGTATTGGCCATGAAGCGGTTTATCTTGCCATCGCTTCTGTATCTGGTCGGTTGCATTCGTCTTTGCTGTCTTTTTCAAGTATTTTGCAGTTTCAGCCGGTGTATTGTGCTGTAGTTGCATCTCTACGCCCATTTGAAGCTCCAGTTTGAATTTGTTGGTTTCTTTCATTACGGAGTAAAGACGCTTACTACTTTCATGTTCCTTGACGCATACCATCATCCAGTCTTCTGTAGTTTCCAAGTATTTTTGGAGGCCAATTGTTGTAGTTTTGTAGGGCATTTCTAGTTGAACTAATCCTCTGCCTCCTTCGGATCTGGGCACATACAGACGATCAACATCAGCTTTGGGATGATGCATGCGATAGCAAGTGAGAAGCTTTCTCGTTTTGGCGTCCATTCGCTTAATTTCAACTATGGTCCAGTTAAGGACATTAAAGCTGTAATGCACCACTGGGACAGCCAATGTGTTTATAGCTGATATTCTATTTTTTGAGTTTAGTTCAGTATTTAGTATCAGACGTACACGCCTGTAGTACTCTTTTCTTATTTTTTCTTTCATTTGGGGGTGTTGTATGCCATCTCCTTCGCTAATTCCTAGGTACTTATAAGCTTCTTCATGCTCCAATTTCCTAATCTTTGTGACAAAATCTAAATCTATTGAGGGTGCTTCTGTAATTCTACCTTTCTTGAATGTTACTTTTGCACATTTATCTAATCCGAAGTCCATACCTATGTCGTCACTAAAGTATTTTACAATATTGAGGAGGCCTTTCAACTCATTGTCGTCTTTGGCAAAGTGTTTGAGATCATCCATGTATAGTAGGTGATTGAAAATTTTCTTATTTATTTTGTAACCATAGCTACTGTAGTTCAGTTCATGTGTAAGAGGGGTTAAGGATAAACAAAACAGAAGGGGTGACAGAGAGTCTTCTTGAAAAATTCCACGTCGGATATTCAGACGGTTGGATATGGCAGTGCCCCCGGTGTGCCTAAGGTATAGTTTTGTGTTCCACATCCCCATGCTGTGCTTAAGAAAGTTTAATACCACAGGGGAGACTTTGTACATTTCCAAAGTCTTAAGGATCCAAGAATGTGGAACACTATCAAAGGCTTTACGATAATCAATCCACGCTGCACTGAGATTTCTGCGTCGTCTCCTGCAATTTTCCAGGATCATTTTATTTATCAGAAGTTGATCTTTGCAGCCATATGAACCTCTACTGCATCCCTTCTGTTCCAGCGGGAGAATGCTGTTTGTTTCGAAGAAGGAGTAAGCACGGTTCGTCAGTACAGACGTGATCAACTTATACGTTGTGGAAAGACATGTTATCGGTCTATAATTTTTCGGGTCGTCTGTTTCAGTTGTTTTTGGTATGAGGTATGTAATACCTTCAGTAACCCATTCCGGGATTTTATTGGGATTATTTACAAGCGTTGATAATGTTTTTGCAAGTATGCCATGGGTAGATGAGAGATGATACAGCCAGAAATTGGGCAACTTGTCATTTCCTGGGGATTTCCATTTTTGGGATTTCGTTAGTGCTTGCCTAACATCATCTGTGGACATATTTACCCATTCTTGCGGAGGTGTATCCAGCAGTCGTTCTTCTTCACGCCGTATCCATTCTGCATTTGGGTTACATTCCTTTGGGTTGCTCCAAATATTTTCCCAAAATGTCTGTACATTATCAATCGATGGTGGCGTTTCGACATGTATAGGCGTTTTTCCAATTTCCCTGTAAAATTTCTTAAGATCTGTTCGGAATATTTTATTTTGGCGATAGAATCTACAACGTTTCTCGTATCGTCTTGTTCTCTGTGCTTTTAGCTGAAGTTTCTGTTTCAGCATTTCCTTGATCGATGGAATATCAATTAGGGATTTAATGCTATATTTCCGTTTGATCTTTTTGGATTTACGTGTGGAAATATTAGGGTTTCTGGTGAGCTCATCTAATATAGACAGCTCACATCTGATTTGTTTTATTTCTCGTATCAGTTTGGTTTTCCAAGCTGGTTCTCTGTGTCTGTTAATTTTATTTATTGTCTTGACACCAAGCTTCCGAGTCGCTGCTAGAGCTGTTGCGTATATGACGTTGTTAACTTCTGTTATGTTTCCCGGTGGTTTATCTGTTAACAGTGTTTCCAGGGCAGCATTGTATATTTTCACTATGTGCTTGTTGGCATTTGTCATATGGATTTTCGGGAGCTGGTCTCTGTCTGACATTTGTATGAAAGTTAGTCTGCTGAGTACTTGGATGACGTCATTTTTCGCTTCGGTGATTTCAGCTTCGTGGTTTTCAAGGAATTCTAAATTAATGTACCTGGAGTCATCTTCAGTGACAATTTCTGGAGAACTAGAGGTTGTGTCTAATGTAGAATCTTCGGTTTCATTTCCTGTGAGATGATTTCGTATTTCATTCGCTTTAGCGTCCACCTCATCCTCTGTCGCATTCTTTATTTCAACATTCGTCTCAACAGAGTTTGAGTGATGGGTCATAGTATTTTGCCTTATATCTAATTTTATCTTATCTATTTCTGCCTTTGAGAGTCTGTTGTTTCGCATGATATCTCTGCGGACACTGGCAAGCATGTTTGGATTGAGGTTAGGTCTTATATCATTTCCCACCATATTTCTCCATATTTGGTATGTTTGATTGGTGGTGTTCTTTGCTGGGTTTTCGAGTGCAGTGAAGAAGGATGTCATAACTTGTCGATACTCTTCGCGGCTCCATTTCGTTCGTTTCATTTTTACTAGTCGATTTGGCATTGAGACACTTGGTCCAATGTTGGCGATAATCCGGGTTTGGTGACCTAGTGTCTCTTCGTGTGCGGAAGAGTTTGTTCCAGTGACAGACTTTTCGACCTCAGACTGGTTCCTCTCTGAGGGACGCGGCCCTTGTTGTCCCGGTTGACGGCCGATCCGGTATGAGATATTATTCGTATTCATTGAAATTGGTAGAGATGCGTTTTAACCTTGACCGCCAAGGGGTAATTTTGTTCAGATTACCAGCTTTAGGACGAGACTTGAAGAAGGTCCAAGAGCAAGACCAGATTTGAGATAGTATTATTATTATTATTATTATTATTATTATTATTATTATTATTATTCTCCTCTGTAGTCTCCATCGAGTTGTGTTTGGATTAATATCCTCCTTGGAATTATCCCTATGAGTCATAATTTGGTAATACTTATTCTTATATTTTACATATATATATATATATATATATATATATATATATATATGCGTTCTCGCCAAACAACACAGGCATATTATGTTTATTTATATTCATAATAATCCTTTCGTGCTCTCCAACCATCAAAGAAGTTGCGGCAACTCATGTCAACCCAAGCACCCTCATCACCTCCGAGACCACCCTAAGGGATGAACTGCGAAGTCAAACTAAATACAACTGTCATCGCCTCGATGGTGTATGGTGGAATTTCTTCATTGTGCGTGTGTTTATGCGAATGCGCGCGCAAATGGGCGCACGTTCCTGCCCCTGTGAATTTGCTAACTTTTCTCTACTCAATTAACTTGAATTTAATTCATGAATTGATATTATTATTTTATTTAAAAAATTATTCACTAACATTTGCATAAATATTCAACTCCCACTAATAAAATAAGTTTGGCAGTAAATCGATCATAAAAAAACTAAACTTGAGCTCTTTTTCTACGCTCAGAATCACATTTTATTTTACAAATTAAACATTCAACGTTGTTTACATCACGGCGAAATCCAAAGAATACTGTGAACCTAACAAAAATTTGATTAAAGCTTATCACCCCGAGGAAGACTATAGGAGATTTTCTAAACAGTCTGGCATTCAACTATTGTTGTATGAGTTGAATGATACACAGATAAGAACGAGTGCTTAATATATTTATTCAGCACCAATATCCAATGCTAACTGATACATACAAAAAACACAGAACAATAAGTTACAAAACAATTAACAAGACAACTTACAAGGAATAAAAGAGGGTCAAATGCTGTATAGCCAAACGAAGTAAGATCAGTTAGATTATTAATCAGCTTAGTATCAACTTATTAATCAAATGATGAAGTCCTTAATCGTAGACTAAGTCTATGAGCCAGGCCATCTGGCAGAGTGCTGAAAGGGTGCTAGCTACTCTACAACAACAGTCTTTTAAATGTTCATGAATGGGAAATAATTGGTATCTTATTAAAACTTGCAAAGTCGGATCGTTCAAGGAAGAGTTCACTACGATGAGGTGATTAAAATCAAAAGAAATGTTCAACCAAATTGGAACTGAGCGTAAAGTATATCCAGACAGATCTGAAAATACCTGAGACACTTTCCTCCCATTTGTACAGATTTCACCACTTTGTAGAATGTTGAACACATATAGATTTCACTAATGAACTGAACGAAACCAACCACTTAAGAAAAAAATAAAAATAAAAAATAAACAGGTAAAATTCTACAGACTGCCCAGTAAAAAATCGGTACCTTCAGAAACACGTGAGACAACCTTTTTAAAACTGGTGACGACTGATGTGACTGAAAAATTCAGGAAGAATTTCTGCACATTTCGTCAATCCTCATGTCGGATGTTCTTCTTTGAAAGGTACGGTAACTTGACGCTCAAAATCAGTGAGGTTTTTAGCCATAGAGGAAAAGCAGAACAAAAAAACGAAAGTTGTTTGAAAATAACCTTTAAATAACGAGTCGCAAGATGGAGCAGCAATTAATCAATCGTAAAAGAACCAATCAGAGTTAAGTAATTACGTGAGAGTCGAATGATTATTCAAGGTCATGAATATTCAAGAAATTTATTCAAGTTTATTCAAGGTTAATTATTCCTGAAAGATAAAACAATGATAATAAAATTAATTTTTATTGTGCATCCTGTAGTTTAGTATCTGCTAAAATGTTTTTGGGTCGGTCAAATGATTACTGAATTACAGTTATTTTCACAGATGAAACTAAATTTGAACTTTTAGGACATAGGCATCAAAAGTTATGTTTGGAGGAGAAAGAACACCGTGCACGATGTTAAAAAAAAAGACCCTATGCCAGGAATGGAGAATGGCGGACACATCATTTTATGAGGTTTCTTGAGCAAAGAACGTATCCGGAAACTCAGCAGAGTTGAATGAAATAGACTCACTAACCAAGAATTGCATTCTTTTGAAAAAATCTTTTACCTTCTTAGACTATGTAGTCAATTCACTTTCCAGGGAGAAAATGACCCAAAATAGACTTCGAAAAGAATGATTTTTTTTTTTTGAAGAGAATGGTTAACGTAATGGAAGGGTCTTCTCAATTACCTCAACTAAATCCAATAGAACATTTTCGGAATGAATTGAAAATTGATTTTTATAAACGCAAGCCTTAGAATCTGAAGAATTTAAAACGATTCTGCATAGAAAAATGGTCGAAAATAACAGTCAAGAGGTACAGAATATTTATTAAAAGCTACAGAAAATGTTTATTGAAAGTGATCGCTACCAAGGGGAGACTTAACTAAGTATGAGTTAAGGGTAAATTCTAGAACGTCCATTATAAGTCTTCTAATTATAGAATTCAAAACTACTGCAGGACAAGGAATTAAAGAGTTGGTTCATTGCTGACATAGTGGTTGTGAGTTCAATCTCTGCCTCGAGCAGTGTATATTTGGACTCAGTAGAAACGGGAGAGCAATAATGTAGCAGTACTATAAATAAGAACTAGGTGGGATATCCTTAGACACGGACAATGGAACGAGAAGAGACTACCCTATGGATTAAATGGATTCAGTTCAAAATTCTTTGTAGGTTACTCAGATCAATATACATCTTAGGAAGGCCTGAGGCCACAACGACCGAAACGTTTTGATAATAACAACGAAGAGGAGGACAATAGTTCAAATATAAATAGTACAAATAAATCTTATTTGTAATCGATTGATGTATTAAAGTATTTAATTAAAAGCAATTCAGTATAGAAAAGTGGTCAAGTCAAATTCAGAATGGTTAAACATACATGCATATACCCGGTGTACATGGCTGCAATTGTATAACCGCACCCCTGTATACCCGCACCCCTTGTCTAGAAATGTCTGTCTGCGCCCCTGTTTGCATGCATCATTCGTTGGTATAACAAGCTATCCACCTCATCTTTTTACGGTATGTCTTTCGCAAGTGTCTGATTCTTCTTAATAAATGAATTCCATCGATAAAACATTCTGTGTGGTCGTTGGTTGGTGTTAAATTATTTCAATGTTTTAGATATTCATTAAATTTCCTTTGGCCGTAATAACATTCAAATAGTGTGGCATTGTTCACAAATCAATTAATTAAACAAAAACACTGAGGAAGCGTCAGAGCTTGAGTTAACTGCAAGTGTAAACGCATGAACGTCCCCTCCATCTTTGCACATTCACTGTAAATCTGGGGTTAATAAAAGGTTCTTCGGGGATTTTTCCCTTTTAATTCTTCAATAAATCTTCTCAAAGAATCTTTGTATCAAAGGTTGTTTGAATGTTAATTTAGGATGGAATAATATAAAGAAAATATCGGCAAAATGGCAAAAGCCGATTTTGGACTTAGTTTATCGCAGATTTAATTAACTGAAATAATTTAAATTAAATATGCACGCCAAGTCAATTTGTGTGTCATATGTAACTTACATGGCGAATTTGGAAAGCATTGGGTGAAAAACCAGGGATTTATAGCCGAAAAACGGGCTTTTTGAACAGTTTTCGTGATTTTTTGTTATACGCAGGACTAAAACTACATTATAATATTCCTTGCATGATGGTAAATTTTTTCCGACATGTTTGAAGAAAATCGGATAAAATGTGGAAGTTATTCAAGTTTTATTTTATGTAGTACGAAAAACCCGATTTTTTCACAGTTTTTTTGCCATTTTTGTGTGAAGCCAATGTCGTATGAAAACTATGAAGCACTTAACAGAAACCTCGTAACATGAGTTGATGTTTTGCAATATAAATGCAAAGAACGTCAGCTTATCCAGTAAAAATTTTGTTCGCATGTAACTTTGCCTTGGTTTTTCAAAAAAATTCGTACCCACTTTCAGCTTTATTAATTTTTCTGCCAAATCTGAAGGTTTCGAGATTGAAACGTGGGTCTTGACATAGTTTAATAAATTTGCAACATGTATAAATTCAGAGTTGAAATCGGCCGAGAAATGTGGACATGTATTAGGTTGGTGCAAAAATAATGACGTAATAATGTCGTTTTTGACGTATTTTTTAATGTCAAAAAACGACATTATTACGTCATTATTTTTGCACAAACCTAATATAAATAGTACACACACACAGATAAACACACACAAAGACATCTCTTTTACACATATAGATTACTTCAAATGTTTATAGGCCTGCATATCCACTATAAATACGTTTGAAGTAATAAAAAAAGCCGGATTATAAACAAATCCATTAAATCGTTAAAAATACACACACACACACGTATATATATATATATATATATACACACACACACATATATATATATATATATATATATATATATATATATATATATAATATTACTTTTGACTTTATATAAGTGATATTCGTGTTTGAAATAGACGTGCATACCCATTATTAAGATTTCTCAGGTGCACAGACCGATAGGCGTAATACATACCGTTTAAAATAAAAACTTGAATTCTTAAGAAGCATATATATGTGTGTGCGCGCGCGCGTGTATTTGTGTGTTTGTGTGTGTGTGTGTTGCACATTTGAGCAGCAATCTCTCTTTTATGCAAATTTCGTTATAAACGACTGATAAAGTGTGGTATTTATGACATTAAGTTTCAGTGTTTCATTATTTAAATGTTGGGTTTCATTTTTAGCTCTTGTTATTTGTGGTCGTTTTTTATTTCTGGATGTTGTAGTGCTTCTTTCCTTGTTGGCTGCCGGTTATTTTCATTTAAAATTGTGGATTTGGGCAACACTACCTCTTTTAGGCGAGTTTCGTTGGAAACAACATTTTCACTGAAAATCTTGTCAGCCGTTTTCATTATAACTTCATTTTAAATAACAAGAGCTAAAAAAGAAATGTTTCCGGAACCATAATTTACTAATTTGTGACTAAAACCTATCAAAAATTAAACAGGCTCCCCACATAGCTTCCGCTCTATAAGAAGATGAAAAACGAAGGAACGCCACAAAATAATATAATATTAGCCAACCAAAAAATTAACATAGATTTTGATGTTAGCCGAAAGCAAGCTTCACGCCAGTAGTCTGGGATCCCGGCCGAAATGATATAAGCTCATGGCTATGAGCTAGACGAGGAGAAGGGACGGCAAGAGGAATCACGGAAGAAGAAAAAACACTGCCAGAGAAATCAGCCAACGCGCCACGCGTGTAGTAGTGCGGTCATCTGTTAATGATATTTCTGCTCTCCTTAGGGCTGAGAAAAATACACTAGATTGACCCTCACCTATTTCTAAGATGACTACTACTAACACGGTTTGACAATGAAACTATCCACTAACGAGCCGAAATGGATTTTCTCCAGACGGCCACCAATATCCGCCTCATAAACGACCATATTGCTACACCGAATATCAAAGGACTCACTCTTAAGGAAATAAATAAAAAAATATTATTTATTTTATACCCTTCGGTCAATCTGTTTTATTTCCGAAGTTCCGGTAAATAAATATAAAAAATATCCTGATTTTACTATTGGGCTATGGACCAGAGGCCAAAAAAGGGCTTAGATTTTGAGTTCGTGGACATTTTATTCATATGAGAAAATTTCAAGTGTTTCTAGGAGTATTTTTCGTGCTGATTTCAAATCTGAAGAGATCTCCAGGCTAAATGTGCGCACTGCTTCAGAAAAGGGGAGATAATACAGGGTGTGTCATTTACGGAAAAAGTCCATTTTCATGGTTTACTTCATGTAAAATGAACTTTAAATAAGTTTTTTTAGCACATTTAAGTGTATCAACAAGAAGCTGATATATCTATGCTCTTATATTATGTGTTAATTTATTTAATCAGGAATTTTCAGCAAATAAAATGACTTGCATAAAGCCATAACAATGAAAACGTTACTTTCTATTGTCGTGTGAGTTTCTCAAATTCGAATAACCTCGTAAAACATTGCAATGTACATTAATTTGATAAAAAAAAAACATGAAAAACCAACTCCAAGTCTTGTGCCTTCCAAAAACCATAGATGGAAGAACTGTTTTCAAATACTTCTGGTGATTGACTTTTCTTCATTTTGGACTGCCATTTACTTTTTGATGTAATTTTGTCACACATACACATTGACTGATATAGAAATCTTAATGTTTAGACTAACTTTAACTATATATATAAAAAAATATTGTAATAAGAGGTTTTTTTTCAGCTATGTTGGAATAATTGTTATCAAGTAATACATTTATAAAAGGAATTGAAAAATAATTGATTGTCCTCTAATCCTGCAAGCTCATCTTATCATTCGCCCTCTGAGGAGTCAGAATCTTCTATTTCATTAATTATTTTTTTTAAGTACATTAAAACAATCTATACACTGGCAAAGGTTGGTACAAGGCAGTGTTTGACGAACACAAGAACAACGCCTGGAGTTACAGCTGTTCTTCTTACAGTTACACTTTACTAAGTTCATCAAGGTAAATGGAGTTTTAGGAAGGCTGCTCCAATGAACGAGTTTTTGATCTTCACATTTCCAGCCATGATTTGTTTCAGAAGGAGCATTAATATTAATGTGAAGACATTTTCGGCAAATTACAGCCTGGTAATTTTCCCTTTCTGCATGTAACCGTAAACTATTTTGGCAAGGTGGTAGAGTATTATCCAATTTTCCAGACATATGAAAAATATTAAAACAAGCAGTATTTACAGAAGAAACATTTCTCTGTCCTAATAGACAGCACACAAATTTTTCTAGTTGCTGGAACAAATCATCTGTCAGGTGCCAGTTGCAGCCTAAAAGTGTGAAAGTTTGAAGAAATTCCTCTGTTTCGTTCATTAACTCAAAGGTTTTTATTTTACCGTTTCCCTTAAAGCAGCTAACAGTATCACAGCCAATGAATGCATGCAAAGAAAGTAAGGCACTTGAAAGAGCAGGTCCACATTTCTTTGCAACTGATTTAATAGAGATCAAACAAGATGATCGGTTGGTATTAGTAGCCATGTATAAATCACAGCTTAATTCATTTTGATGAGCAAGGCAAAGAAGAAAAACATCCGTATCTGGAGTCTTAATGATAATGGAAGGGAAAGCAGTTGATGCATGCTTTGCATGAAGCAAAAGAAGGGTATCGGCTTCTTCATGGTCTGTTGTTAATTCTGTCAAAGTTTCTATGATTACTTCATTTGTGTCACTATGAGGACACAGCATGAAACATCCTTGGCTAAATGAAGCAATCACAGTTTTTCCATGAAATTCTTCTGCTAACAATTTTTACAATGCATCAACATAAATAAGATGAGGGATTCTTTATTTTCACCAGGCATGAGGAATTTTCGAAATTGTACCGGTGTTTTCTGTTTTTCATTCAAAGAACGTAACAGGTGGCATGGGGTAATCAAACGGCGTCTTCTTTCAGAGTCTTTAATACTCCATGGATTGTACTTATCACATACAAAGTCAACTCTTGATGACATATAATTAGAAGCAAGCATGATTACATATCTAAAACCATAAATACTTAGCTCACCAAACCTTGATGGAACATGGTCTGCAAGCTGTTGTATTACTGCCATTCCATCTAATATCAGTGCTGCATTTTTTGGAATATTATTAATTTTCATATCAGGAAACTTTACAAGAAAATAATGAAATAATGCAGCTTTGTTGGTACGCTGCAAAGAACCGTCAATGTTACTTAGGCTAGATGGGAACTCTGAAAGGCAATGTGAAAAAATTTCTTCCAGGTCAACTTTTCGGGTTCTTGCTACTATAAGAAGCCTAGTGAGAAGGTCTTTATCTGCTTTCAAGCAATCTGCTTCCTTCTTGTTCTTTTGTTGAGAATGCTTTTTCTGAAGATCACTAAAAGTTTTTATCTTCATTGATTTTAATGGTGCATTCAACTCCACATTTTTCAAAATTAGTCGTTGTTGAACAAACTGATTAGAAATATTGCAGCCTTGTTCATGTGCTGTCAAAATGTCATCTTTAATTTCAGAAGATGCTACTTGGCCAGATGCAATGTTAATTAATTCTTTTTCACAATATGCAAATGCATCTTGCATAGACTCAGTTGTCTGCATGACACTCTGAATATCTGCTTCATCCTTTTGATATCGAGAACTACTCAGGTCTTTTTTATTATGGCAGCCCTCTCCTTTTCCAGCCATTTCAGCACAGTTTTTAGAGATTTGAGCACGTTGATTAAAAGATAAAATCCAACGATGAACAGCATTGTCATTATTTGAGAATCCAATCTGCCCACCTCTGGTCTTGCTATCTCTATTCATTGTTTGTTCAATCCTCTGGTCCATTGCCGTCTGACTAAAGGGGTACTGGTTTTGTTGCTGAACTGCAAAATCCCCAGCAGCAAGATGCTTTGCTATTGCAGGATGGGTATCTGGAATAGCAAGCATCTAATAGATATAAACAGGAAGATATCTAGCATAGTTCAAATGGTCATATGCAAAATACCAAGGTACCATTTCTCCTGCTGATTTAAGGTGAAGGGCTCAATCTCCTGTTCGTGTAGCACGAATAAAATTTAAAAACAAATCTGCCATATTCAAGTAACTCATCCAAAATGCAAAAGTTGGAAATTGGCTGCATCTCTTTTGAATAAATAAGGATATTTTGCTTTCAAACTCTTTAAAATCATTTGATGTGCAGAGATCTTGGAATTTTGTTTTGGGAAAAGCATAATATAAATTTTTAGACAATGCAATGAATTTAGCTTTTTCTTCTTCACTTTGTGTTTCAATAAAAGTAGATAGGAGTTTCCTCCTTAAGGCTTCAGACATAATTTTTATGACTCTGACACTTCGATTATAGTGCCTGCCTTTCATGACTCCAGGTAGTGATCCTTGTGCCACTGTTCCAGCTTCAAGTAGGACATCAGCTAGCCCCGAATCTTCAAAGCGCTTTCCAATGTCACTGAGAAATGACATGCATGTGTGGAACTCACCAAGTCTGACAACTGTTTTTTGCATATACATGGCATCATTCCAACGTACTTGCTGTGCTTTAGCGTAAAATACAAGATCAAATGTTAATACAATACATTCAGTTTCAAGCTCATCAGCAATAGCAAGACTTTTCAAAAATATTGCTTTCACAGTACTTAGTTGAGTTGGGTTACCATTGACTACAGGCAAATATCCAATATTGCTTTTTGGTGGTATTTGGTCCTGTAATAAAAGAATATTGAAACCTGGAATTGGAGTAGTGCTTTGGTTGTCACTTTCACAGTGCATATTGATCATGGTCATAGCCAAATCAGTAATGCTTGTTTTGGTCTCACAAAAGGATTTAAATAAAGCATTTTGAATGCTGACAATTGAAACTGAAGGTAGGAAAGGGCCTACTCTTTTTGCCACATAATATTCTGGTATGGACGCTTCATTTAGCATCACACTGCGCTTCTTACTCCTGATCATTTGGGGCTGGTCTTTTTCTATTGCGATATCTTCAATATGTGATAAGTGATCAGAAGTTAGCTGCTGCACTATTATCCCATTTGTATTATCGGTTGTTCCCATTATTATCCCAGGATACATGTGTAAAAGTTTTCTTTTTAAAACCTTCTGGAATGTTACTTTTTGATAGTTGTTGTTCAGCCAAAGCCGTATCCAGTTCTGGAGTTGTGCTGCGGCTTATAGAGTGCCCAAACCCATTTAAAAATGCCTATAAGTTTTGACTGACCAGTCCAGTGTCGAACAGCCATTCGCAGTGCATAATGCTTTGGTAAAAACAAATTTCCTCTGTGACAAAGGTTCAGAATATCTTGTGCTATAGCAAGTAGCTTTCTCTTATCTTTCTCAGACACAGTAATAAATCTATTCTTCATTTCAACTTCATCCGAAAGACCACACATCAATGCCAATGCATTAAAAAGTTCTACAGGAATTATCTTCATAGCACATTCTGTAGTTACACTATTGCTCTTAGAAGGCCAAGATGTTGGTGATTCCACAGAAATAATCTGATTTCTTAAATACATGCTAGCATGATACAAATTGTACCTATTGTTTTCATCGCCATCTGAAACAAAATGTAAAAGAAATCACTAAATAACTTTTTCAAATATTCAGAAATAAAAATACTTCATTACTATTAAATATTTTTGTGTTCTAAAATTTATATATGAGTGTGATATAAATACTTTCCACTGGTAACATTTGGTAGTAAAGTCTGTTTAGATAACATCACACAATTAGATCATTTAATATTAGGTATAAATTAATCAATGATTAGAAGTAAAACTAATGTTAAAGAGTTTACATTATTATTTTAGGTCTTATTATATTTACCTGTTGCTTCATGTTCTTGGGTTCCTTCATCATCATCATCATTATCATCATCACCATCTGAGTCATCTGCTGAATCATCAGTTTCACTTGTTCCCATTAGGTCAGGAACTATTTTTTCACATAACACCACCTCACTCTGATTCCTCTGTCTTGGTTTTAAGTGAGCTGTGGAAAATCATGTAATATCTGCTGCTTCAGATGTTGAGTTTTAGCCGCTATAAAAGTCCCTTCTACTGATTTAAGGATGTTTCTGTACAGTTCAGACAGTTTGGACATTCGTAAGATCTGATTTCCTTTAATGATTTTTTTCATTATAATATCTTTCTTGAAAATATCATATGCAGCACTGTGTTTTGTTTCATTGTTCATGTCTACTGATCTTTTTTTTTGTATCTCAAGAAATTAATATAATTAATTTTACAAGTATGGTGATATTTTAACTCTGCAGCTACAAGATCTTTATCCTGTAACTGACAAAGAAGATCTTCATCATGTTTCAGCTTTGCAGCAAATAAAATTTCATTTACAATGAGTTCACATTGTTGCAAGGGTTCCCTGGTGCGCCTTCCGTCAATTTTGTTTCTTTTATCTTTTCTTTGTCTTTTGCAAAATATGCATTTGGCTGGGAAAACAGAGGAACCGCGAGTAGTTTGATCATCTTTACCAAAAGTGGATTGACTAAAATTACTACTGCTCCTCAACCTTTTCAAGCTCTTCATTACTGGTTGATGGTGGAGTGTCAGTGAATATTAAATTCATTTCTGTAATGCTGCGTTTCTCAAATTTTTCTAACCTGTTACACACCAGCATAGCTAGCATTGACAATCTTTATTTAAATCATAAAAAATGCTGTAAAAATATTGTAGATGTAAAAAAAATAGCAGATTATTGTAATAGCTAAAGGAATTTTAAATGCCATTTATTTCTACATAGAATTTTAAAACAAATGCAAAACTAAACTCGTGGCCATTAGAGTTTATTCAAAAAAAAATATTAATTATGCTTAAACTAATTAATTAATGTAAGAATAA
The DNA here is from genome assembly GCA_963932145.1 of Acanthosepion lycidas. NCBI lineage: Eukaryota > Metazoa > Mollusca > Cephalopoda > Sepiida > Sepiidae > Acanthosepion > Acanthosepion lycidas. The sequence continues at coordinate 44,187,563 of OZ010612.1, forward strand.
AAAATACAGTAGAAAACACGCATACACGCAGAGAAGCGCGCAGAGACACGCGCACACATGCACATACCTCTATTGACAGTTAAATATATCGACACAACAAACGATTTTGTCACAGAAAATATAGAAAAATATAGTTGTATATGCTGTATATTTATTTATTAGAAAAAACCCTTACCTTGCGATGTCTGTGAATCGACTATAGCATTTTTTGTGCATTCCTAATCTTTGATTGTTCGCTTGGCCAATGTTTTTAAAAGTTTAAAAACGTTTAAACATTGCTCGTATGTTTAAACGTTTTTAAACTTTTAAAAACATTGGCGAAGCGAACAATCAAAAATTCGGAATGCACAAAAATTACCTTGTTTACAGACAAAGTTACTCCATTTATTTGCATATTCACAACTTTTTTTTAAGAGTTATTTCAGTAAAAGAAATAATTTTTTCATTCGTATTGACTCAAAATGTATTGCACAAATATTCGTGGAATTCATTTTCGCCGTATTTTAAATTTTTTGAATTTAAGGGAGATAACTACTAGTCTAAGAAACGTCATATTTACTCAGTTATTACCTCCCTTACTTGATTTTTATGCTCAGATTTACCGATAAAATATTGAATTTAAAATGCAATTTATAAAAAAATGTGCAATTCTCACCTGGAGAACTTTTTAGATTTAGACTCTACGGCATTGAAACTCCCGAAATCAAGTAAAAAATTTTCATATAAATTTTATGTCCACGGAATGAAACGAAAATCGACCGTGGCCTATAGCCTATATCACAAACTTAAGTTTATTATTACTTGGTGTAAAATCAAAAAAAATAACATAAAATGAATACCAGTAAAAAATTAATAATAATTGCCATGTCTTCAACTAAGAAATCCAAACAACTTAGGATTATCACTACTCAGTGCAAACGCAAGAGAAATGAAGTAAAAGAAATACCAGCCAAAAAGTAATAATTTCCAATGCTTTATTTAAGAAATCCAGACTAATTAAGACTTAAATGTGTAAGGGCAAAAAAAATACGACGAAAGTCAAAAATGAATAAAAAATTTGGATATTTTATCTAGTAATAAATTTCAATGTAAGTTGCTCCAGAAAGCTAATATTGAAAATGCTCTTACTGAAGAAATTGTATTACCATTTTGTCTGCAAATACTTTACTTTAAGGAACCTTTTCTTTTAATTGACGTTTCCATTTACCAAAGAGAAACCTGAATATACTAAATTCTTTTTGGAAAAACAAACTGATAATTCTTTCATTCACTCAGCCAGTTTTTTTTTTTTTTTTTTTTTTTCAGACACGATATTTCAAATTTCTTTCTTTCTCAAAAACAATTACCTAATCGAACTTTTAAAAGTCGTTTTCTCAGCATTTGCCTAAAGGTAAAGTTAACTTTTATTTCTCAAAATTGTGTCTCGGTCGTCAAAACATAAAATGATTAAGAAAAAGCCTTTGTTGTTCAAGTACAGACAGAAATGTAAATATTGTATTTTAAAATAGTTCAGTTCTTTCGAGACTTTTTCTGAAAGTGAAACGTAAGAACAAATTTTATTTCAGACCAGTATGTTACTTTAAACATCTATCGGATGAATAGCTTTAGATTTAATGTCATCTTTTGGTCGATATGTTCCGCCATTTTCACGAGGAATTCGTTTTTCTTTTTTGGTCGACTTTTGATAGTTGCTTGGAAGATGTTTTTTTCCGTTATTGATTTTCGTATAAGGTGTGGGGGGTGGGTGCTAAGGAAGAGCGATTTATTCCCCATTCCAAATTTCCCCCATTATGAGCATTATTATATGCGGGATATAATAACACCATACTTCACGGGCGTAACGGAATAGCTAAATGGAAAATGAATGACAGTTTAACTTAGTACAATCTCAACACTAGAAAATCCAAATATAAAAAAAAAATTACATTCAAGGAAAGCTGGCGGGGGTATAAGCAATTTTTTATTACAGTAACTATAAGTACATGACTTCATTATCCAACTATTTTTGGAGTCTAAAAGAAAAGAATAAAACACCTACGGTTAAATGGAAATTGATTAAGAAAGCCCGGACATGTAACTCCCTATATTCCCCATGTTACCTATGTCTTAACGAAAAATTTGAAAAAATTAGATTTAAAAATAAGACTGATCTCTTAAATCAAAGATATGAACTAACGGTTAATTGTAAACACCGTTATAAATTTAACTTATTATACGGGTCGTATACTTTAAATGACAATGATATGTCG
>OZ010612.1:44194811-44214811 GCA_963932145.1 Acanthosepion lycidas
TATCTATTTTTGTAGTGATTTTATAACATATTTATGTTATAATTTATAAATAAATAATTATATATATATAGATAGATAGATAGATAGATAGATAGATAGATAGATAGATGGATGGATAAAAAGAAAGAACAGTCAGATGTACAAACAAGAGTTCCTTTACATTTTATTTTTTAAAATTCGATATAGAGGATATTATTATTATTATTATTATTATTATTATTATTATTATTATTATTATTATTATTATTTTTTAAAAATATGTATTCTTCGAAACACAAAAATTACGATGTTTCGAAACCAAAACTTAAATTTTAAATTAAACTTAAAATTTAAAGTTCAGTTTTATTTTCAAGCAATGCAGAAAAAAAAACGATTGCTAAAATTGATGAAAAAAATACTATTATATATTTTAATTTGGTAGGGGAATGAGAATTCTAAATTTTTTATAAAGTGGGTATTGGCTTCTTTTGACGAGGGAACAAGTATATGTTTATGTGGTAGAGTAAAAATCGGTTAAGTTTAGGCGGGGGTTCTGTCCGTTGATACTTACTTCCTTTTATTCGGACATGTCATCACAGTCAAGTTTTTGGGGCGTTACACTACAATTCAGTTGACATTTTTATTTATTTATTTTTTATTTTTTTTTTTATTTTTAAACTACATCGAGATTTTCTTAAAGCGTTTTTCAAATATGATTAAGTCATATTATTTATATTTTTATTTATAAAGATCTAAAATAATATATTTATTATATTTACAAATAAAATATATATGGTATTTTAAAATTTGAATATTAGAATTTAATTGCACATTAATAAACTATTTTATTCATGATCAAATAAAAGAAATTTAATTATGCAAATAATTTTATATAATTAATTATTTTTAAAAGAAAATATGAGACAATGTCTACAAAAAACTGCAATTTCATTTCTTTGATTTAATATTTTTTTTATATTTCAGAATCTTAATAATATATAAATTTTCATGTAGGCACAAACGACATGGGTCATTTCATGTTCTTTTTTTTTTTGTTTTTTTTTTATTAGTTTCCATTTTACTGTAGGTTTTTATTTGTTTCTTTTATATGCCCAAAATATTTGAATAGGGATGTCTGGTTGCGATATATAATATTATTGAAGAAAATCAGATGTTGGCTCCATCTTAATTTAAATTCATTTTTAGTAGATCCAAATAAAATTTTTCAATATTAGGATTCTCAATAGATGAGATAGTACATTGGTAAACTACAGATTCTCATTCGCTCCTCCCACTTAAAATATACTATCTGGCTTATAGAATAAATCATTTTTCTAAGATTATACTGCATCGTTTGAAAATGGAACTGAAATTTAAGTTAAGTTTAATTTAAGATTTGGTTTCGAAACATGGTAATTTCCATGTAGCAATGAATACATATTTAAAAAAAATTATAATATATATATATATATATATATATATATATATATATATATATTATAATTATTTTGTTAAATATGTATTCATATATATATATATATATATATATATATATATATATATATATATATATATATATATATATATGTAATGAAAAACAAACCACTTTAATGTACCATTACGATAATTTATTTCACCTAAATCCTTTTTTAAGGATTCAGGATCATCAGGTAAATCTTCCAACAACGAATTGAGAAAAAAAATGGGATTAGAAATTGGTGGGTAGTGTAATTTTTGTAATTTAATAGAGGGGGTTGAGAGTGGTAGTTAACCAGACAATATAAAGTATAGGGAGGGGTTAATTTTATATCTCTCTTAAGTATGTTTTATATATATATATATATATATATATATATATATATATATGAGAGAGAGAGAGAGAGAGATATGAAGAAAGAAGGGGAGAGAGAGAGAGGAAAAAGGAAGTGATAGATTGGCTCCAGAGCTGTTCATAAATGAGATATATGTATTGTTAATATGGCTCCAGTGAATTCAGTGAAATCTGAAGTGTGTACTGCTTACGGACAAATCACGCTGAAACAGATCTAAAAGGTCCGTTCGAGTTTGATCACCGAAGTTAAACAGTGTTGAGCCGCCGGTCAATGTGTCAGATGTGTGAAGCGCTTTGAAACACAGGAGACTGTAAAATAAAACCAGTTTTAAAAGCAGTTGGCCATAGGGCTTGACAACTTCACCCAGTAAAACCTTATTTGCGATGGAAACCATAACAGCAATTTCTCGTGAACAAATCTGGTTAGCGCGGGGGATAATGAACTATTTGGATGGGAGCTGAGTGTCACTGGAACAAATTTTATCGTTTGTCCATTAATTTTATGGCATAGATATTGGGGGTTCAATCTCTGGACCGGGTAGTACATATTTAGGTTCCGTGTAGACGTGGCGAGTCATAAGCGAGCAGTACTAAATAAGAACAAGATGAGATATATTTCAAACGAGAACAATACATATCTCTAGACAATAAAATAAAGCGTTCATTTTCAAATTACCTAAAGGTTACCCAGATCAACAGACACCTGAAGAAGCTCGAAAGGTATAACGGCCGAAACATTTTGGTAATGACAACAAAAAAGTGGACATTAGTCCGACTGTAAATAATATGTCGATTTTTTTTTTTCAAATTAGTATTTCTCATTATTATGTCTTATTATTTTGACCACCCTGTCTTCGTATAGAATTAACTACTCCAAATATATATATATATATATATATATATATATATATATATATATATATATATATATATCTTATGATCCCCACATAATGGAATTGCATGTATCTGTTTGTGATGTCTATTTGGATCAAAAACAAATTTCAAGGAAATTCCGACATAAAAGTAAAGTAAATAATATTTGAAAAAAAGAAAAGCCATTTAATAAGATGGAGGTGTTTATTTGTTCATAAGCAGCTGATTCCAATTGGGAACGCTGGAAGACAATGCAACACGCATATCGGGTGCAGTGTTGAGTCTGCTTCCGTCCTTCGTCAAATGAAACACATCTTACTACCAATGAAAGAATGCACCAGTACGCGACTTCGACATTGAGTCGGGAAATTCACTTTCAGCCCTGACTTCTGATGTAAATGAATAATTCAACAATCTTAATGGCTTTCATCAGCACTAAAGACGTATGCATGGTACACCTTCATAGCTAAGTTTTAGCGCAAGGTTTCTTTGTGAATAAGAACTGACGTCACTCAGCCCGCAACAAGTTTCACGAACAAGATACATAAACTGAGAACAAACTATATATATATATATATATATATATATATATATATATACACAATTATATTTTAATAAAATAAAATATAATACTAGCCTACTTCGATGAAAAACTAGCGATGATTTATGAGTGCTGTGCCACATTTAGTGTTTAAATTCTGCTCTTTACGATCACTTTCGTTTTTTTTTCTTTCTTTCTTTTTTTGTTGCGACCCATTTTATTTATTTCTCGACTCATTTAAGTGTCGGGACCCACAGTTTGAAAAACCTTGCAGACCTTTTGACACATTTTGGTCGCTAGTAGTACCCAATATAAACTTTGACATCTGCGTATTTCTTACGTTTTTTTATTTTATATTTTGGAAAAAGCGCCGAACATGTTTTATTCCCAAGTCCCACCAATTCAGAATTTTACTTGGAAATTCAGAAACAAAACGATGGAGAAATTTTCAGCTTTCCAACTTGCTACTTCTTTTGCCGAGGCATATATGTTGGTGGGGTGGGGGGTTTAACGATATCGTCGTCATTTTCGTTGCATGAAATTGTCAAATTTGTTAACAGATAACACAATTTGTACTCGGAAGGACCAGGATGATGACGTCAGTCAAATGGTGGTGTTTAATGACAATAGAAGAAGCTAGAAACGGTGGGTGTGTTTCTCATTCTATGCGCAGGCGCAAATAAGGTTTCTAATAATTAAATTTTAGTGAATTCTTCATTCATTTTGAGGAAGTTCTTTCCCTTGGAATTTGGAAGATTTTTTTTTTCCTTTGAATATTTACTTTTATTCTTAATTTGGTTATTCGCGCGAGGAAGAGAAATATTACCCCGCGTAAAATCTATACATTCCTTTTCTGTTCACATATCATTCTCTCTCCTGGGTGACGTAATGGTTATCGGCGCCGATAATACAATAATTGACATACCGAGGCTGTTACACTCGTTTCGAACTAATGCCCTTGGAAAAGATATAAATATATATTTTTCACTCCCAACCATGGATAAAATATTTGGACCGACATTTTTTTTTTTTTTTTACTTTCTTCTCGCGGCCCGAATTTTAATCTAAGTTCACTCCAGACCTCAGGCAATATTCATGTAAAGGATCCATCGCTAAAGAATCTGGAAAAATAGTCGGTTCTTTGTAACGCTTCAGAATGTACCTGGCTCCTTCCGCTATGCTCGGGCTTTGCAACAGTCAGATCAGACAAATAATGGAGTATTGCGCTTATATGTAGACTGGAAACTAACCAATCATCAATTTCCTGCCTTGATAGGCCTTAATAGCGTTTAGGTAGCATTGTTACCGATGAATTATTTTTTCCATTCCATGACCCGCAGTTTTTTGCAGTCGGTAACTCCTTTCCAGCAATCAAAAGCATCGGAAGAATCTCGTTATTCTATGCCTAATTTCATGGCAAATGTTTTGCTGATCTACATTCAGTAATTTCAATAGTTCAGATCTTCATAACTAGGAGCCCCGTCCCACGTCCTCTGGGACAAATCATTTCCATTCCCTACGTATTCCATCAGTAAGAATGAAATTCCAATCGGACAATTTCTTCCGAAGAGCGACGACTTTGTCTAACAGCTTCTCTAGAGGATGCTTTCCTGATTATTACAATCTTAACCTCTTCAAGTCTAGGATCAAACATTATCTAAATGGCCTTATATCTTTTGTTGATCTTTGACTTATAATTATTCTTCCAAATTTAAACTCTCTTTCATGGTGTCTATCATTATAGGGTACTTAAGTCTGAGTTAATTTTCCTCTTCCGACTCCTCGTCTGATTTCTGGTCATTAACATCCATAGATTGTTCAGTTTCATTACTGGATCCATTAATCCCCCCACTTCATGTTCTTCATCTTCAGATTCTTCGTCCATTTTTATATCCTCAGGCTCTATTCTGCTTCTGAATTGATCTGCATGGGCCACAGTACATTGTCAATTTTTCGTTAGTTTTGTTGTGTTATCTTCTTTTTTGTACTAGAAAGTTCGCCTTTTTGGGATTAGATTCTTTGTCTTTTTTAATACCATTCACTTTTACTTTTTGAAAATGACATTGTTATGGGAACTCTTATCTGTCTACCCATTAATACGGAGGGACTTTATAGTCTGCCGGCATGAGAAATTGTCCTATAGTTTAACAGAAATCTTGGTAACTCTCCGTATAATCATTAGATGGGGAAAATGCATTTTACTCCCATTTTCAGTCTGCACCATTCTTTCTGTGATTGCATTCGATTGTGGGTGGTAGGAAAGTGTTTTATATGGGACGCATCCAATACGCTTTTGTCACAAGCATAAACTTTCCTCGCAAAATTCTGGCGCGTTATCTGAGACCAAAGTTTTAGGCACCCATTCTTTCAAAATATTGTTCATAATATTTGTTTTACAGTGGCGGATTTGTTGGTCACCAATATCAATTACTTCGGGCCATACTGAAAATGAGACCACTAAAATTAAAAATAGCCTCATGCCTTTAATATGGGCATCATCTATGCGCACCCGAGCCTTTATGCCATGAGTGAATTTTGCTTTCCCGAAAGATTTTTTTTTATTTAAGCACATTTTGGGCATCTTTTTACATAGTCTTCTGCATCTTGAGAATATTCTGGCCTCCATGCTTGTAATTTTAATTTTTGTGTCGTGTTATACCACAGTGTACATCATCCTGTACACCTTTTAGGACTTCTTTTTTAAACTTTGTGGGGGTATTATAATATCTCCATTGCATATTATGCCTTTCTCTCTACAGTTAACTTATGTCTTGAAACTTTGTAGGGTTTTTCTGCCACTGAACAATTGCTCTATTTATTTCTTTTTATTCTGTCTGAAATTCTACTTAACACTAGATCTTGTATGGTTTCCATTCTGAGATGATTTAGGAGTAACACGTCTGTTTTAATCCAGTGCAGTGTTTTATTTTCTGAACTTTCAGACGTCTCTATTTTTTTTTTTTTTTTACTGTCGAAATTTAGTCAGGATAGTGCATCAACATGTGGAATAGTGTTCCCTTTTTCGTATATGATGTTGAAATCAAAGGTCACGAGTTTTATAGCTTTATCTTAAAATTCTAGAAGATATCAGATTGGTGCAAACTTAATATCCGGTTTTAAGATCTATATTAAAAATGAAAATGATCATGATTATGAAAATATTTATTCGTTAACATAGCCTCCTTTGCTTTCTAGATCATCATTCCATTTGTCAACAAGCTTATAAATAACACGCCTGTAAAATTCCTTAGGTTTTGAAGCAAAATATGAATCCAAATCATTTTCAACCTCCTCTTTTGATGTCAGCGTAAGACCATCTAAATGATTCTGTAGTCCCAGAACCAAGTGATAATCAGAAGCATCAAGTTTAGAAGAATATGGCCGACGAAGCAATATTTCTCAACCAAGCTCTTCCAAAAGATTTTTAGTCCTGCGTGAGGACGAACATTATCGTGATGGATTATGACACCCTTTCTGTTCACTAAGGAAGGTGGTTTGGTTCAAAGCTCTTTTCAAATGACGATGTTGATCATGGTGCAGATTAGCTGTAATTGCTTGTTTTCTAGGAGATAACAATATTTATTTTGTTGAAAAAAAAGAGTTAATTGGAAGGTTCCAAAGATGAAATAATGCAATCCAGACTGTTCCAAATAGATTAGCAGTATTCTTTAATACAAACAACGCCACTTTCTTGGTTTTTTCAACAAAAGAAATGTTCAGGTGAATTCACCCCCAAAAGTTCAATCTCTTTCTTGAAAATCCATGCGTCAATATATTGTTTACCCATTTTTCTCCGTGTCTTTTCATTTATGACGGCGATATCAGATCCTGTATCCAGCTGTAATTTCATTTTTACATTATTAATTTCCACAAAAACAAATTTCATCTTTTGAGATGTTTCTAAAGATACGTTCAAAGTTTTGTTAATTTTCTTTTAATGTTTCTTATCTTTACTCCATTTATTTATCATCTTCACACACGATTTATTTTTCCTCCATTTTTTTTTTGTATCCTACCCTCCCACATTCGTAGCATTCTTTGTTCTTGACAACACAATTACTTTTGAAATGAGTACTACGTATTGAGGTGTGTGTGTGTGTGGGGGGGGCTTTATATTTTTTACTGTTCTGTTAGGAGTTAAAAAAACTTCTACAGTCTTTTCTCTTAGATGGTCGGAGTCTATGTACTTGTGAAATATCTCTTTCATCAAATCCTTTCGGTATCGAGTTTCAAATTCACAATACGTTGACACTCTTCCACTATTTTCTGGAGAGTTAATTTGGGATCCATTTCTAATTCAGCAAATATCCTGGATCTTATCTCCGCGTCCTTATTAGAAGTTAAACCCTGTACAAATATCAGGTATTTAAATAAATCTCGAGTTAATTCATTTAACTTGAATTTTTTACATTCTCGATTCCCGACTCCTGCATAAGTGACAAAATCTTGTACTTTACTAGTTTAAGCGATCGTATATTAAATAATGAGCTTCTTTCAACCTTTTGATAGTATTAAAATAGTTTCCTCAAAATCTATCTCACTTGTTTTTTGTTTTTTGTTTTTTTGTTTTTTGGTGGAGTGCAAAAATATAAATCACATATTTTTCATGTTCAGCAGGGGACAATTTCTTTAATAATAACCAAAATTTCTTTTCATTATTCCAATGCGAACAATCCATTTTAAAGATCCCTTTGTATCTTCTATCATAAGCTGAAAAGTTATCCCTTCGTTTGGATTGTATACAAATTCGCTAACTGAATTAGTAACATTATCTGGAGTGAATGAATCTGAAGTCTTTTCTTCCATAGTTTTAGTAAATAATTCAAAATACTTATGTTGTTGTTCTAATTTCTGTTCATGTTGCTGTTTTTGTTGCTGTAATTGTTGTTCTTGTTGTAGTTTTTGTTGCTGCAACTGTTGTTCTTGTTGTTTTTTTAGCGCCAACATTTGAATTCATGATAACTTTTCGGTTCTTCCATTCTGCTGTACTCCACTGAATATTTTGTAGATTAATTTGGGAATAACCTCGCCAGCTATTTTCTGTAGTCCTGTAAATATGACGTCTCTTTGCTGAAGCGATAACTATTACTGTATATACTATTACAACATGTAGGATATACGTATATTTTGCTTCAAAGCTGTTTTCAAATGACGATGTTGATCACGGTACAGATTAGCTGTAATTGCTTGTTTTGTAATGTCCGTTTGTAGGAGAGACTTTGTAAATCACAGATACAACAATAGTAACGCCTTCGAACAAATACTCGGTCAGACGCCACTAATTCCCATATATATATTTTTTTCCTTGATCTAATTATTTCAAGATGAGGTCGACTGTGCTTGTTCTATGCCGATCCGCGTTCAAACCCAACTGTCGGCAGCGACACTTTATTGCTCTATGACAACTTGATTGTTGTTTAACAGTTCATAATGTACAATACTTTCAATATCCCACCGTACATTCAACATGATCTTCTTTGGATGAAGTCCCCCTCTTGGTTATTGAACTTATCTTCCTCCTCGACTGATCCACGATCGGCGCCGTTTAACTTTATGGCAAAGAATCCAATTCTCATTACTTATCGAAAAAATGGTGCCTGAAGGTGTCACAGAGGCAATGATTCACAACAAGCAAAACGCTGTTGGAGATTTTCTGGAGACATTTCGCATGGGATCCATTTCCCAAACACAGAAACCTTCTCGATTCTTTTTAATTGGCGTAGTACGGTTATATAGTCTACTTTTAATTGCTCTGCAAGTTCCCTAGAGATAATGGTGGAATTTGTCTGCGACAACAGTTTCGAACTGTTCGGAATCAAGTTATTTGGAAGACTCTTTTTGCTCGTCTTTAAAACTTAAATCCCCACTTCGGAAACGGGAAACTATTTCCTTCAATTTCTTTTATTCACGACATCCTCTGCATAGGCTTTTCTGCTGCAGTTGCATTGACACCGTTATGAAACTCATAGAGTAAAGATTTGTCGAATTTGGTCTTTAGATGCGACGAACATAACTGCGAATATTGCGGAAGATCATGAAAAATATTTTTATAATCTGAAAGACAAAAGTATAAATTCCTTATTGTGACACTCGTCAACTATAACCAGAAACACAAAACCTGATATGCTAATTCTTTTCTGGGATTAAACATCAAAAGTTTTGTGATTTCACTTTAACAAACCTTTTCGTCCTAACAAAAATGTTGAGCTCTTTTTGTGTTCCATACTGATACTAACATCTCTTTCTCAATATTTAAGTAGTTAGCTTCAGCTGACGTTAATTTTCTCGACAGGTACATTATGAAATGGCTTTCCTGAGATAAAATTGCGGCTGCAGAATGTTTACTTGATTCTGTAGTCAATGTCACTTGTTTTTTGGATCAAAGATTTTTTTTTCAATCGGTTTCCTTATTAGTACCATTTTTCTAAGTTTTCGAAAGCTGTATTTTCTGTTTGTGTTCATCTAAATTCTGTATTTTTCTCGTCATTCCGCAAATGGTTCTATTAGGTTTCTGTATCTTAGTAGATATTTTCTATAAAAATGGTCAATCCCAAAAAGGATTCTAATTCTTTACTGTTTTATATTTTGGTGTAGATACTTCGAATATTTTATTTATCAGTTTCTTGTCTAGTGAAATTCCTTCTTTAGATATTTATTCTCCTAAATACAATATTCTGTCGCAATTTAACTCACATTTATCTCTCTATTTATCGTCATACAAGGATTTCTTAATTGGTTTGAAATTTGTTCAGTTTTTTTTTTAATTCCACTTTCCTGCAAACACTGATATTTATATCATCTTGACATCTGATTATGGTTTTTTTACCCACTCCGATAGATCTTTTTCAATTGCCTTTTGAAAAATATGGCTTGAAGTCTTATCTCCAAATAGAAGACGAGTCCATCTTAATAAGTCTATCGGGTTATTATGTGTAGGGACTTCTTAAAATTTTTCGTCAATTTCTATTTGGTTATATGTTGATTTCAAGTCAATCTTGGTATTTCATTCCTGCTAATTCATGACTTGCCGTTTCTATATTAGGTAAGAGGAATGAATCAGAGCATATGCTTCCCACCTACTTTGTAATCCCCGCATATCTTAAAATCGCCATTAGGCTTTCGTATCGCAAAAATTGGTGAGGCCCAACGGTTACCATCTTGGATAATTTTCTCCAATATGCCTTGTTCTACCATTTTCTTTAGTTTATGGGAAGAATGTGGATAGTTATTTTTCGAGATTCAAAATAGATCGTGTTACTATTTTTTTTAGACGAATACTCGCTTTATATTCTTTCACTGGTTCTATATCAGGTTCTTCTGAATTAATGCAGTTTACTAATTTGGCTGTATTCACTTTTAAAACATCTATTCCCATGAGTCCATGACTTTTTTGCGCACTACAACAGTGATTGGAATAATCTGAAAAACTTTTTTTTGTTTCGAAAGTTCTTCAAAAGAGCCTAGCGTTTTGATGACAGATCTATCATATTGTTTTAAATTAAGATTAGTTTTTCTTAATTTGGATTTACTCATCTTTCCCAGAAATTTCTTGGGATCAAGGTAACATTGCTCTCCGTGTCTACCTGCATAGGAAAAGTTAAGCCATTCAATTTTATTATCTCTCTGCTATTTGCAGGTGTTCTTATCAAATATACTTCTGCTGTATTTTCATTATAAGGGTTTATACTTTCTAACATTTCTATTGTCTTTTTGTATCTGCAAACAGATTGGAAATAGAATTTTCTTTTACAGTTTAAATATACTTTACGCAGGGCTGGTCATTTGTTTGTTTGTTTTTTTTCTTCTTTCGTGTTCTTTGTCGAAATTTACACTTAATTAGGATTTTAGTTGTATTGTATGATGCCACGTTGTTTTTAGAATTATTAAATACATTAATGTTGTGAATCCCGAGATGAAATTCGGTCTCCAATGAATGACAAACGCAGGAATTAAAGATAAGAAATTAAATGTATTTACACAATAATACAATGGGTAATACTGTTAGTAAATCCAGGAACGCGGTTAGTAGCAATAATATATATATATATATATATATATATATATATATATATATATATATATATAGTCTCGAAGTAGGACTTCCTTAGAGTCTACGTGCTTGTAACTGTGACTTCTACAAGCGGTTACCTCACACTATTACTCTACCTTCAACTCAATCACAATCTCTGCTCACTCTCTATATTCTGACTGACTGTGGGTATTTAAAGGCAGCAGTCCATGTAACACTCTGGTCGAGTCCACTTATATGAAAAAAGGGGTGGACCCCATAACAATTAATTAATTCTAATTGCTGCAATAATTCTACATTTGCTTCTAAATGCATATCATTCCCTTGTAGCCGTTCTAGAGTCTTATGTTTGTATGTAAAGTCATACATACCTTCAATTAGTATTAGAAGGACTAATTATCGAACCCAGTTTTTTCAAATTTGCAATATCTTGATGTTTTTTTCAATCTGTGTAAATATAGTATGACGGTTTCATTTGGGTCCTGTCTATTTTCCAATAAGTTTTTATTCTTTTTTTTTTTTTTTGGTTGGTCGCTTGTTTCCTTTTATTATAGTAGAAATATCCTCATTTGTTAAATCATCCCATATTTTGGGGTACACCATGATAGATATTTTCTTTATGACTTCACATCCTACCAAAAATAAATCAGCAATTTCTTTCCTCCCTCCGGAGGCTATCTAGTCTTTCATTTTCTTTACCAATCTACCGCTTCTAATCATCTAATCCTACGTGCACCGGTCCATCCAACGCGGTTAGGGACACTATCGCCGTCACTATATTGTTATGAAGTAGAGTATTATCTAAAATAGACGTTGTCAGATTAACAGATGGTAGCTAAATATTTACTATTGCAAAAATTACAATAATTGTGGCACAAGGCCAAAAAGGAAGTAGGGTGAGGGGGGATCATCATTAACTAGCTCATACCTAGCTAACCCGACTCACGATGCATTCACTCATTACATGTGACACATATGCCACAAGAAGTCATCCTTTAGCATTTACTCCTACATATACCACAATACCCCATAGTCATAAAAGAACCTACAGAAACACCCCATGACTTAAAAATTTCTTATGCAAAAATGTTCTTGAATATATACTCCAGAATTCGCTTGAGGATGAAATGGAAGCAATGTCTTTAATTTAATTACAAAATTAAATTCGAAGCTTTTAGCTTCCATTTTTGAAACATGGTTAGAACTGTGTAGCGAAAAAAAACATATTTTAAATCAATTAATTTATAATACTAAATTGCTCTGTAAATTTACATTGAGCACTATTTTGTAAAAATAAAAATATCTATAAGAACACGGGATTATATATCTTACTGTTCTTTCTTTATATATATATATATATATATATATATATATATATATATATATATATATTTAAAGATGGTATGAAATGAGGAGGCGGGTATGAATCCTCAATAACAAACTAAAATATAACAAAATATCGAACAGAACATAACAGATCTTAGTAGGACACGTTCACGCCACAAAATTAAGAATAGCCGCTGTATTCTGTCTTCTAACAGATTCAAGAAACTAACTCTCTAACGGTGTGGGAAGGATAAAATAAATATATATATAAATAAACCGGGTTCGGGTTTCATAGGAAACTGCCCCGTTGTGACTTAAAATCGAACCTGAATTATAGCCCCTGTCACACGAACCAAACTTCCTACTTTCACCCGCCTTTCGCTGAAATCTATCGACACCAGACGCTTTCTGTCAGTTGTGATCTTCACCTTCAGATGATGCTGAAAGTATCCGATCAGAGCCTGATGAGAATAGCGCTCGTATTCTAAGATTCCCTCCATTATCGTCGTTCAGCTCGCCATTCTTGCTACGGCTAGCAGCGTTAGAAACACCATTCGTTTTACCCCAGAATACGGCGGCGAGATCGATGAGCACAAGTTCACCGGAAGGGATACAAACCATCAACTCACCGACATATTCTCAGAAAGCGCGCACTTGAGGAAAATGGTAGAAGGGGTGCGAGGCTGTTTCATTTAAACCAGGGTCACATCGGTGACAGTCGAGCAAATCAGCCCGCCACATCATAAGGTCATGTATATGAAAGATAGCACGTTCCGAATCAATTACCAGGTAAGCGAAAACTCAGGGTTACTGAGATAATTCGCCGCTGGCGCCCAAGACCAGAAAGAACGCTACTCGACCAGCGTCAAGCCGAGCTGCCCACAAAGAGGATCCTTCGTGACCCCCTCCACTAATTCACGATACAAGATCTTTCGAGGCCATGAAAGGTCACTGGATCGAGGAAAGAACCTCAAGGCCGCTCGATACTCGTTAAGGATAGTCGACAATTTCACGGGCCTACGACGGCGCTTAACCCAGGAAATGGAATGTGTGATAGTAAGGCTAGGGAAAGCGTCATTTACACTCCCCTTCAAAATTGAATCCTCTATCAAAACGCTGCGTAAGAAAGCCAAACTCGAGGCGTGTCAATGGCTCACTTGGCAATCCCAGACCTCCACCTCATGACATGGACGCTGGGCACAGGATTTTTTTGTGCGCCTCTCGATCGCCTTCATATGGTCCTTGCAAAGAGGAAGTAAAGGATGAGAGGAAAGAATGTAAGTGGCAAATGACTCAGCCCTACTCTAACGACGTTCCTACTTTTGCCTGAACAATTTTTCTTCAGCTGGATTTCGGGTCCAAACCACACTTCGTCCGTTCAACCAAAGAGCCCTGGTGGATCGATCTCCTTCCAGATATCTAACCGCAAGCCGGAAGACTTGTTACGGTTAATCTTGATCCTCGTAATCTTATTGTATCGTTCAAGCTCTTTTGTACCACCTTAATGTCGCTGCGGCACGATACGAAAATAGATACGTCATCGGCATACGCGGAAATCCTGTGTCGAGCCCTTCCAGGGACAGCGCTTCAACGTAGGGCTGGACTGCATGCCCTGCCCCTTAGCCGGCAAAGGAGGCTCCAAAGCCAAAGCGTAAGTTAGGGGCGACAGTGGGAAGCACTGACGAACCGTCCGAGACAGCGTTTTCCATTCACCTCTACCACAGCACTGGAGGAGCAATACAGGAGGCTAATCCATTTGCAGAAGTCGGTTTTGAATCCGGCGGCCTGCAGGACAGCATCCAGGTAGCGATGGTCGACCTTATCAAATCCCTTAGGTTAATCCAAATTGATCAACGCGGCTTCATCGTCGTCTTTTACACTCTCTCCGATCATGCAGATCATATGCAGGTTGCTCTGAATTATTCGGCCCCTCACAGCACAAGTCTGCTCGGGTCCCAATAGAATCTCGGCAACTGACTGCAAACGCTCCTTCAAGATCTTGCCTCAAACTCTTTAACTCTTTGTTTTGCAGAGTTATGGGCCTTATAATCATCTAATTCCCGCCCACCATCCTTGCACTTTTTCAACAGCATGATCACACCCTTGGTGATCAGATTTGGGATGGCCTCCTGCCGGAGCCTGTTGTTGAACACGACAGTCAAAATCAGTACATAGCTATGTGACAGCTTCAAGTGCAATTCATAGGGTAAACCATCAAGTCCCGGAGACTTGCCACTTCCAACCCTCTTCAATGCCAAGTAGACTTCACCCTCCGTGATCTCACCCTCGCAGCCAGCTGCCTCAGTCGGCGAAAGCCGGGGAAAGTCAGCCAAATAGCTTTTCATCAAATGTTTCTGGTGTTCACCGCTAACAGTTCGTTTCCGTCAATGAAATTTTCTTACTTTTCTTTTAGCCCGTTTTATACTCGGGTCCTTTTGGTAGTAGCCTATCCGTTGTCCACGCCGAAGGGATTGCTTCAGTGGATGTAGCATCAGGAGTTTGGGACTCCGCTATAATGTTGGCGTTCCCTTGACACCGGTTGGAAACAAACACAAATTAACGAAAACAAGTCACTGAATACAATGTACAGGCAATAGATAGAAATGCAGCAAAGACGTAACAAGACTCAAGCTTACTTTTAAACGATATAGCTTTTGGGAAAAAGACATAAAGAAATTCGCTGTACGCAAAAACGTTCATGACCGTCTCGTCCAACAAATGGTAGCTCAACTGGCATTCACTGCGCTGTACTACTTTTATAACAGTACCCCAATTACTTACAGTATGCATGGCCAATATAAACATTAAGTGGTACAATAATTAATTTCTAAAAATTGTATTAAATAAGTGAGGGGGGGATGTAAAATAATACCCCTACCAAGATTTTCTAAAAAAGAACCATTTCTAAAAGAATTTCATTCATTTTGTGAATAAGTCTTAGAAGTTTCATTAAAAACTTATATATTTGCAAGTATTTTCAAAACAATGTGTTTTTCACCGCAAAAAAGACGCTAAAATTTCCGATAGTATGTTTTAGTCTCTCGCTGACGCAAGAAAAAAAAAAGATTTTTAACCAAAATTTCGAATGTTTTAAAAAGGATAAAAAATATAATTATATATATATATATATATATATATATATATATATATATTAACTGATTTAAAATATGTTTTTTCGCTACACAGTTCTGACCATGTTTCAAACATGAAAGCTAAATCTTCGAATTTAATTTTGTAAATAAATTAAAGACTTTAGTTCCATTTCACCCACAATCGAATTTTGGAGTAACTTATTTTAAAATTTACTGTATTTTAAAGACATGGTAAAAAATCATTATTTACAGTTCCCAAGGATACAGAGAAATCCATTCATCTAGACAAGGGGTGGTAGCGTGTTCATTTTTATTAACTTTTGTTTTATCAGTTATTAGTTACGTTCGTAAAAGGGGTTACATTTTGGTAGGGGTAGGGATGTATTTTTTAATGAATTCTGATATTCGTTAAATGCATGTCATCTGGATTTTTTAAAATTTTATTGTTAACGGCAAAAAATTCTTCCAGCATTTTTTCTACTTAAAGATTTTTTGGAGATGTTTAGGTTAGAATACGTTTTATTTAACTATAATTTTAAAATATTTTCAGTTTTAATTTATAATATTTATGCTCTGTAAATTTTCATTGAGCACTATTTTGTTAAAATAAAAATAATTATATGAACACCGCATTATATATCTTACTGTTCTTTATATATATATATATATATATATATATATATATATATATATATATATATATATATATATATATATATTAGTTGTCACTTTCTAATTTAAATAAAAGTGCCTCTTCAGGTCTTATTTCCTTGAGAAAATTCCGTGTTGAACGACACTTCTGTTTCATAGAATTTTGAAAGTCTCTTTAAATAAAAGCATTTATGTCGATTCGAGTCTCTCATTTGAATATTAAAACCAAAACCCTCCATAAACCTATAAGATTATTACTTTAGTAATGTGATACTGCAATTACGAAAATTGGAAGGACTGAATTAATAGTGTTAGTGGATAAAATTTAGTTCAGGGGTCGGCAACCTTTTGGAGAGAGCGAGCCAGAAAACTATGCATTGTCTCAGAGGAGGGCCATCATATCAAATGTTTTATAACATATTGTCTCGACCTCAGACCACTCCGTCTAGAAGTTTGCTTTGATTTGGAGGTCTGAATAAGAAACAACAAAGTTAATGTCATCTTATTTAAACGATTCTTTATTTTATTGCAGAAAGAACTGGATAAGAACTAACGTAATCAACAAAAATGCAAGTTCCTTACTACAGACGAAATACAGTTACAAATGCCGAAATATTTATCGATGACAGGAGCCAAACATCATCCAAGTGGTCATCACCCAACCTTTTTTAAACGACTTTTAGTTTTAAACGACTTTTAGTATACTTCATCTTCGAAAAAAAGTTGTTCACAAGCATATTCCAAATAATGAAATAATCATTTTTGTATTATTCAATAAGATTTTATATTTTCCGCTTGGCAAAACAAATTTCATGTAGAAGTCAGCAGTGAATTCGGAATTAAATTTTGATTTAAAAAATCCGTCGCATTGTAAGTCAATTAACTCTAGCTGATATTTTTTCTCCACTTGCTTCACAAATTAATTAGATAATTAGTGTCCAGGTATTAACAACTTACCGACGTGGACGTATATATACATTTTTCAAACACGGACGAATAAACACGTCCAAAACACGTTTAAAAACCAGCTACAAACTCATTGATACGTCGATCTTGATTGTTTTTATGCCCTTCTGAGCTTGAAACGAGTCCAGTTGTCAACTCATACGTCTGGTAGACGTGTTAGACACCGCTCGGATACTTGAAGGTGCCTTAGTTTCTTACTATATTAAAAAAAATGAAAAGATACGTCTGAAAATGGAATGTTTTTCCTAAAATAATTGGCGGGAACGGTTTAAATTGGCGGGAACGGTTTAAATTGGCGGGATGAACAAAAATCTTTCGTTGCCGATGCCTGATCTAGTGTTTTATATGAAAGAAAAACATGGACAACCAGTAAAAAAAAAATGAACTGTAGTATCATTGCTGCTTGTCGACATTCATGTATTTTTGAAGTTTCTCTCGCCCTATTCTTACATATTATTTATTGTATTTACCGTAATAATTACCTATAAGCAAGTCCTGATCTGGCATCTCGGCTTCAATCACTCCCCCCCCCCGCCAGCGTAACATAGATTTCTTGTGTCTTTTCTATATATATTTTATGGTAATTAATCTGATAAACTTTCCTATTTGGCAATGAATATTAGCAATTGTATTCATTTTAAATATTCATTGGGGTTTCATTTTTAAATGTTGTTATTTTTATTGCCCCAACCTCGACAGAAAACATATGGGAACTAGTTAGGGCTGCATAGTGGCATTGAAATATTATGGTGTCTGTATTAAGAATGGTAAGTAGCAATGTATTGTTTTAGTGTAAAGAATACTGTGGTATTTTCGTGTCAACAATTGTGGCTAGCTAAGTTTAAGATAAGACAGATTTAAGACCAACCTTCCTCTATCCCGACTTCTAACCTTGTGCTACATTTTTGTATTAGTCAAAATAAATATAATTTTCATATTTGGTACCCAGACTTTATAAATTTAAACGCAGATTGGTGAATCCGCATGCAAGATTTGTATTTACAAATATCAAGGAACCGTTCAGTGTAATTTAGAAGGAACATCTCAGCATCTTTTCAAAGATATTCCATCGACTTATGGAGTCGGCCATTTTCAATTTTTCCCTCCTTTTTTTCTTTATTTTCTTTGGTATTGTCTTTCTTCTATTTAGACATATTTATTTTTTCCTGCTTAATTTCCTTTTTTTTTTTCACTGATTCTTTTATCCCTTTCTTTCTTTCTTTCTTTCTTTCTTTCTTTCTTTCTTTCTTTACTTCGATTTTGCATTGAATTACTTTCTTATTTTTATCAATCTTTCTTTTATTTTTTCTTTCTTTCTTTTTTTTTCTTATTATTTTTAATCCTCATTTCTTTCTTTCTTTTCTTCTTTCTTTAATTATTTCTTGCCATCTTTCTTTCCTCCTTTCTTTGTTTTTGTGCTGGACTTTACCAGGTTAGAACATGATTATAGACACAAATACCATGATTTTGGCACGGCAGTATATATATATATATATATATATATATATATATATATGGGTGGGGTTGTGTGTGTGGGTGTTTGTGTGTGTAATCTCAACGATGCCTGTTCTGATGTTGGTAGAGTATATACATGCCAGTGTGTTATAGGGATTCTGATAAAATGTTTGACACACACATGAAAGAAAAAAAAATAAAACTTGCACCAATGAAAATTGCATATATAAAAGAAAAAACAGAGAGAAATATAAACAATCAATTGCTGATACGCCCTGACGAGTGGCCGGAATGACTGCTGGAGGGTCTCTCTACGAGTCCATCACACACACATATACACAATATAATTATAATCGCACATATGGTACTATTAGCAATAAAATAGTGTTCGATATCATAAAACAGAGCTATTAAGTATTTTTAATAAATATACATATTCTCCCTCACCTATAGCACGATTCGGAGTTTCATGCACAACGCAATCTTCAGGTGTAGTCTTCAGTCTCTACCTATCAGTGATGGTTAATATACACATTTATTTCTACACTAGAGTTAAAAAAATTTGAAGAAACCCCTGGTAATTTCTTATGTTGCCCCCAAAATAGTTGTTTTTTTCTTTAAATAAGAGAAAATTATTATACATGGTTAAGAAAAGTGAGACATGATTTTTATTAGAAATTTCATTATGACAAAAAAAAAACGCATTTTACGATTAAATTTTGTTATCATCAAAATATCCTTCTTTAGCCCTGATTACTGCAACATGGTAATTCATGAATTAGCAGGAATGAAATACCAAAATTGACCTGAAATCAGCATATAACCAAACAAATTGATAAAAAAGTTTTTAAGAAGTCGCTACAATTAATATTCCGATAGACTTACTAAGATGGACTCGTCTTTTGTTTGGAGATAAGACTTAAAGCCATATGTATTAGGTTGGTGCAAAAATAAGATCGTTTTTTGACGTCAAAAAACGATATTATTTTTGCACCAACCTAATACTATCGGGGTGGGTAAGAAAAATATAATCAAATGTCAAGATGTCAAAGAATATTAATTGTAGCGAATATGTATAAAAGCCTGAATGCATGCAGTAAAGAGGAATTTTAAAAGAAACTGAACAAGTTTAAAACAAATTAAAAAATGCATGTATAACGATAGAGATAAATGTGAGTTAAATTGCGACATAATATAGTATTTGGGAGAATAAATATCTAAAGAAGGAATTTCAACAGACAAGAAACTGATAAATAA
>OZ010612.1:44217311-44222311 GCA_963932145.1 Acanthosepion lycidas
TCGCTCAAAAATTTCGTATAGATTAGAATCAGAACAGGCGCCCTGTTCCTTCCCTCTGACTCTGCTTCTCCAGGAAGAAAAGGGGATACTTTAAATCGTCTTTTAGTTTGTCTTTGTAACTGAAGAGTGTTTGAGTTTGTGTTTGAAGCACAAGAGAGGCCTTCGAACTGACATTCTTGTTAGAAGCTGACCAATTAGTTGTTGTTTCAGAAGTATGCTATCATACTTATTATAAAACCCAGGTTGTGTGGGTGTGTCTGTACGTTTATATATTGGATCGGATTTCCTACATTTTTTCAACCAATTTCAACAAAACTTCGCTTAAAATTACCTTGCAGTGGTTCTGACAGCGCCAAAAATTGGAAAAACACAATTGTTTTTGCACGAAATCAATTTGAAAACACGATTAAGAGGCATCGCGAGAATGAAAGGGGGACAACTCATATCGAGTTATTATAAAACCCAGGTTGTGTGTGTGTGTGTGTGTGTGTGTGTGTGTGTGTGTTCGTTTATATATGGGATCGGATTTCCTACATTTTTCAACCGATTTCAACAAAACTTCACTTTTTTTTGGCAGGTAGTGTTTCTTATTGTCTAGCACACTTTTTTCTTTATTTTTACATTCAGAATGCTTTAAAAATTTCATTTACAAGACAATTGTTTGTAATAAAATTCTATTCAATCGATAGACTCATAACGATTGAAAACAATGTTTTTGTTTGAGTTTGGGTTTGACCAATTCGTAAAAAAAAAAAAAAAAAACTAATTAAGACATGCGTGTCCGTCAACTTCAAAGAATAATCTTTGTCAATTTTATCTTTCAGTCTTTATGATGGTCGATATCTATCTCTTACTGTTACATCCCCGGGCAACGCCGGGCTTTACTGCTAGTCGCTTATACGAGAAAGATGTCCTTACCCACCTAAGTTACATTCTCATGACGATGTCTTCAATACCTATCACGTTGGATTTAGTCAGAAAGTCACTTTTTCTAATGCGATCATCCAGTTTTCTGTTGCATTTTTATGCGTCACCCTAAATATATATATATATATATATAATGTTTTGCAGGGAAGAAAAGGTGTTGCTGCGTAGCTTCAAATCGTTTTTGAGTTTTCTTTGTAACACAACATTGTCCTTCCAACTGCATTAATTAATTAAATGTGTGTGTGTGTGTGTGTGTGTGTGTGTGTGTGTGTGTGTGTGTGTGTGTGTGTGTGTGATGGACTCTTTTGTCGCGGATGACAAATGAGGACTCAGTAAAATAAAGAGGTGCTCAACTTCTATGGATACGTATATGTCTCCCGAGGCCTGAAGGTATTAGGGCGGTGCAAAAATAATGTCGTTTTCTCACATAGCAATATATGCGAGAAAACGACATTATTTTTGCACCAACCTAATATTTCAAGACAGATGGCACATATGATAAAATCATTTCTCTGAATATCAGTCTGCCACATGTTTCCGCGAGTGGACAGCCAGAGCTGCTTAACTGCGTGCGACACGGCCACAGTGTCATCTAAGGCCATCATTGACAGGAGCAGCTGTCAACTTGCTTTAATATTTGCACGCAGTTGATCCCGATGTCCAAGTCGGCCTCGCTCAAAAACCTTTGTATAGATGAGAATCGGATAGGCGCCCAGCTCCTTCGCTCAGACACTTTGTTTTCCAAGGAAGAAAAGGTTTTGCTGCGTAGCTTCAAATCGTCTTTGAGTTTTTCTTTGTAACACAACATTGTCCTTCCAACAGCATTAATTAATTAAAGGAATGACTACATCAACACGAGGCTCAAATTTTTGACACCCGGTTTGATTCGCCTTCTTGATGCTTTTCAAACCGCTTATCTTTCTCTTTGACGTTTTGATTAAATTCTTAAAGCCATGCCTTCCAACCGTCATTCCGAAGACGTTGCTACTGTTACACATTGATTCTTATAAATCCTTTTTCTAGTTCTCTCTTTCTATATCACTCATCCTTCAGGAGAAGAGAACCATTGAAACTTAGTAATAAATAACACAAAGCAATTATTAGATAAGAGTAAAAAAAATCTCATTTCAAAATTAGAATAAAATTACACAAACACACACACATATTGTCTTTCTGTCTGTGTGTCGATTTTTTTTTACTATACCGCTATTCTTTATGTAATTTAAACGATACATTCTTTCAAGAAGTAAATAATCTTCTTTCTTCTCTTTTTCTGAGAAAAGCCATTACTTCTTGGAAAATTAGTGAAGTAGTTCCCCCTTGACTTCTATACGTTTATTTTTAATTCAGGGTTGAATAGACATTGCAGGAATTCTATTCTAGACATCAAGGAAACCGGATACATTTGTGGGTTTTCCTAGAATCAAATCCCAGCCGCCGAATGCAGATGTACGTGACTTCACCCCTGTATCCGTCATTGCAAATGTGATAAAGAAAACGTTAGATAGATGGATATACATAGACAGTCTCAAATAGCCTCTCACACACCGCTGTCGGAGAATCTAGGATCCACGTGTCCGATGACTGATGGGCGCCCTAGACTGGCTGAGAGTGACTGACGAATAATGAAGTGAATAAAGTCTTAAGTTATGAACATTCTTGTTTCTTGCAATCATTTAATCAGCACCCCCACTTTATTATATATTTATTCTCTTAGGTTGAATATCATCCAAAGTTAGAGAGTTCAATCTACTCGACTATTTACCCTATAGCTGGAGGGAGAAGAGATGGATTCATGACTTTCTTAAAGGCATTTTTTGCGGAAATAAACGCAGCAAACTCGGCCGAAATTTGAACTCGTTCGCTAATTCCACTGTCCGTGCCGATAACCACCAAAAGGCATCGGATTATTTATATATACGAGAACTTTTTTTTGTTGTCTACGATTGAAGTCTGAGCGTTCTTCCTTCAGCCAAAATATCGATTCCCAGCATGTCTGTCTGGGTCCAAAATGGAATATATGTCCTTCACATCTCTTCTGGCAATTCACAGATAAACTTTAAGGGATGCCTCCTCCCTGGGATTTAAACCATACAGCAACATCTCCCTCATTGCTGTAAAGATTTAGGGTTGGTCGATACCGACGCCAGCGTGACGGTCATCGCGAGGACTGGATAATTTCTTTGTCATTCACTCATACGGATACCTCCATATCTAAAAACGACCTTGTGTCACATTGTGCCATTGTGAGGAATCGAGTAAATAAAGGATCAAAGTGTAGTATCTGTTTTCACTCTGTAAAGAGTTACAACCCCATAATATATTTTCTAGTCATTTCCACACTATAACAGCCTTGAGAAAAGCCCAGGAATGTATGTTTGTTTTTGTTTGTTTCTTTAACGGCACATCAACTCCTTATGGGTCATTTAATGCCAAAACATTTTTTTTCTTTTTACAAAAATTTGCTTCTTGTATTGTTTAAAAATCTATTGATGATATTTCTTTTACTACGAAAAAGTATTTTTATACATTCATTTTTTTTTTTTTTTACCCCAGTTTAGGGGTACACTCTTTGTCCATAGTTGGGAACAACAGCAATTAAGAGGTGGTTCCACACTCCTCAAATCCTCCGCATCAGAGACTTTGATGCCGGATGTAGTTTATCATCATACCCAGAACGGAAGCGAAAGCAGAAAAAAAAAAGGCGGGAACGACAAAAGGAAAGTATTAGGTTGGTGCAAAAATAATGACGTAATAATGTCGTTTCTTGACGTCTTTTTTAACGTCAAAAAACGACATTATTACGTCATTATTTTTGCGCCAACCTAATAATAATGCTAGAGAAAACTGAAAAGAAAGGCAAGCGTAAAGAAAAGAAGAAAAAAAAGAATATAGACGAATTCAAGATAATGTAGACAAGCTTATTTTTTTGCGTTTTATTATGTCTTTTTCATTTTAAATGTAGGTAAGACTTCAATTTATTGTTTTTGATGGTGATAAAAATCTTACATAGGAAAATCGTTAGAAACTTCTGTCGTCATATATAGATATGGAAATCTTTCAATAAAACCTCACAGCATCAGCATTTGACATTATAAAACGTGATCTGCACGTTCGGGTGGACAGGTATCAATGGTCCTCAAACATCTCTCTCACGTCATGGCCCCAGGTTCCCATGTCCGTATAAACTGTTTCAGCTGACGGGCTCAACTCACGTGAGAGGGTGGTGTTAATACGGTAACACTAGGCTTAGGATCTCCTCTACGCAGGTCACCGGCCAGGGCGGAAGGGTTCCTCAGATTAACTTCAACGGCCACGTGTTCGCGACCAAGGCGAGCCACCTAGTTGGACGACATCGGCTGTGGTCTAAGCTGGGGAAGGATGGGCTTCGCCAGGTTAAAATGTCCAAGATACGCCACAAAATGAGCACACCAAGAAAGACCCAGGCTCTGGCACACGGCCACGACAGATGGAAAAAAAATGATGAACAGCTCAGGCCGCCGGCGCTTCAACGAGTTTAAGGGCGAAAGAAGAAGAAGAAGAAGAAATAATACGCATATATAGGTATTATATAAAAGATGACTGGCGTTCCAAACATTTTGTTAAATTATTTAAGGTAGATGCATGCGAGAAAAATTGATTGTTTGCCTCGCAACCACGTGTGGTAAGCGTAGTAATATATAGAGCGTAGTAAAATATGGACGACGAAGATAATAATAATAATAATAATAAGAAGAAGAAGAAGAAGAAGAAGAAGAAGAAGAGGAAAACAGGATGATCTTTGTCAAAGAACATGAAAGAAATGAGAAATTTATTCATTAATAAAGGAAGCCAACAAATTTCAAATGGAATTTCAAGTGTGTCAAGAAGTAGAGATAAACCGTAATCCTACTGCAGCGTCAAAGAACCTAAAAAACAAAGCAAAATCAAATCCAATATACACGATGTAGAAATGATGGCAAGATAAAACTCTTCATGGTCAATACTCTGCCCATATCAAAGATGAAGTAGACAAAGCCCGTATCCATCAATGATTACACGTAGTACAGGGTTAAATGCTTCCTAACTAGAAA
>OZ010612.1:44227311-44267311 GCA_963932145.1 Acanthosepion lycidas
ACGCGTTTCGTCTGGTTAATATATATATATATATATATATATATATATATATATATATATATATATATATATATATATATATACTGGACTCATCCGTCGATTTATGGAGGTGAAGCAGCTGACTTCTTAGAACTGAACAACCAGATATGATTTGATTATAGTGATGAAGGCTTGTGCAAAACCAATCACACTTTTTGGAAGAGCCGAATACAGAGAACTGATGCACACTACGGACGAACGACCCAATGCACGTTTTGAATTCCGTGTTGTACTTTTCCCCACCCAGTCTGTGCTGCTGTTCCACCAATAGCTGATGGGAGAAAACATGGATCCATACTTTTCCCAAAGGAAAGTCAGTATGTTTTATTAGAACGTAAGTAAATGTAATGAACTCGACTGGAATTCAAACCACAATTTCTGAATCCGATTCACTATACATTATTCCAGCGTGCTTCCATAACACACACACATGCAAACACAAACACACACACACACACACACACACATATATATATATATATATATATATATATATATATATATATATATATATATATATATATATGTATATATAAATACATATAGTCGTGTTCATTACATTCATATAAATATATGTGTCTGTACATGTGTGTCTATGTATGTGTGTGTATTATAGTCAGGTGACAAATAGTACAATTACTACTCACCAGTTGGTACTATCTAACGTTTTCCACCAGGCAGACATAACTTGTTGATATTATTTAATTAAACATGTTTGATAGAAGTGTTGCTGTATATCTCCTGTCGTTTTCGTCATATAACGGTCAGGTAGATCTGAGTAGCTTTCTTAGAACCAACAGCCAGACTACCAGTACATATCATTTGATTACAGTGGTGAAGGCTTGTGAAGAATACATACATACATACATCTTAGATTTTGCCGACGCGTTTCGTCTTCCGACTTTTTCAAGGCAAAAATGAAATCGAAATGTCTTTGTTGTTATAGTTACATTGAAAAAGTCGGAAGAAACGCGTCGGCAAAATCTAAGATACCCCCTATCAAAGTCTTTACGGTAATCTATCCAAGCTGTGCTGAGATTTCTACCTTTTCATTCTGCAATTTTCTATGATCATTTTTTATTTATTAGCAGTTGATCTTTGCAACCATATGAACCACTTCGACAAACTTTCTCAGGCAGGGGGAGAATGTTGTTTTCATCGAGAAAAGAGGAAGTACAGTTCGTCAGCACTCACGTGATCAATATATATATATGTTGGGCAGACATGTTATTGGACTATAATTTTGAGGATCATCGGTTTCACACGTTTTTCGTAGGAGATATGTAATACGTTTACTGATCCATTCCGGATTTTCATTGGCATTAATAAATTTGCGCAATAGATTTATGGATTGATAAGAGATGACAGCAAAAAGTTGTCACTTCCTCGTGGTTTCCGTTTTTGGAAGAGATTGCCTAATATTAATGTTAGTTATATCTTTCCATTCTTGCACAAGTTTGTCCTTCATTCTTTCTTATGGTTTGATTCCCTCTTCATTGGTTATTATATTTTTTGGGTTGCTCGAAATATTCTATTTTTTGCACTTCTTCAATAGATTTCTGATTTATATTAACTGATTTATTATTATTATTATTATTATTATTATTATTATTATTATTATTTTTATTTTCTTTGCTTTCTGGCGTTTACACATTTCTTTCCGGGTCCCACCCAGGGACCTAAGGTTAGAAATGGCATCATGACACTTTTCACTGACAAAAAAAAAAATAAAATAAAATAATTACATAGATAGAGCCCTTCGTAAAGTGTGGGCTGTACTTGTCAGAACAATTTTTTGTATCTCCTTGAGGCATGGGCTTCCAGGAATCCCTGCAATTAGTCTACTGCAATCTTTTCCAACCAGTCCTAGGGCTCCAGCTACAACAGGGATTGTTGATGTTCCCATATGCCACATTTTCGAGACCTCTATTTCAAGGTCCTTGTATTTTGACAGCCTTTTGAATATCTTCAAAGATACATTGCAGTCAGCAGGGACTGCCATATCAATAAGGAGGCACCGTTTTTGTTTGTGGTTTTTAATAACAATATCTGGGCGGTTGGCCTTGATTGTTCTGTCAGTGTGAATTGTGTAGTCCCATAGAATTGTAACAGGTCCTATCTCCGTAACCGGGTCTGGGTGGTGTTGGTACCAGTTTCTTTCAGTTTCCTTCCCGTAGAAGTTGCAGATTTTTATTATTATTATTATTATTAATATTATTATTATTATTATTATTATTATTATTATAATTATTATTTTTATTATTATTATTATTATTATTATTTGCTGACTTATCACTTTGCTTATTCTCCGTCTGAACAATGCCCGTGATTTTGTTCCCAATTGAACTTTTTTGTTCTCAAGATAATTTTTTATTTAATTTTATTTTCTAGTGAAAATATGAAATAAATGGTTCTCTTTCATTTTTTTTTTTTTTTTTTGCTTTTCATTGCTTTCCTTTTTTTTTGGATTCTTTTTGAATTTTTTTTTTTTTCATTTTTTTCTTCCTTTTTAGCTTTTCATTTTTTTCTTCCTTTTTAGCTTTTCATTTTTCCTTCCTTTTTAGCTTTTCATTTTTTTCTTCCATGCTTCGTTATTTTTATTTTCTTTCTTTTCTTTTTTACTTCCTTTTCTTTCTTTTCTTTTTTCTCTCATTATTTTGTTTTTCTTTTCATTTTTTTTTCTCTTTATCTTTCTTTTACTCTTCTTTGTTTACTTTCTCTTTCCTTTCATTATTTTATCTTTTATTTTTATTTTATTTTTTTTTGTCATTTGTTCTTCCGTCGTTCTTTTTCCTTTGTTTTATTTTATTTTTTTCATTTTTCTTCTTTTGTTTGTCCCTTTTCTTTTGTTCGTTATTCTTTTTTATTCTTTCTTTTTTGTTTTGTTTATCTTTTATTTTTTCTTCTTTTCCCTTATTTTGTTTTTCCCTTTATTATTTCGATTTTCCTTCTTTCTTTCTTTTTTCTTTCTTTTTCTTTTTTCTTCACTCTTTCTTTTAATTCATTTACCCTCTTTTCTTTCTTTCTTCTTTTGTTATTTCTTTTCAATGACTTCTTTAGTTTTTCTTTATTTGCTTTCTCTTTTTTTATGTCTCCTTTTTTTCTCTTGCATTTCCTTTTCCCCCCGCTTTTTTCCATTTTGTGTCTGGAATCAAAAGTATAACGGTCATAGCCACACGGATAAACAAAGATGGCTTTTTACCCGCCAATCTTGAAGAATATCAAGGAATATTGTTTCTGTCAAATAGCAAGCCAACTGTAAAGAAGAAATTTAGGATTTTTTATCGGAAAAACACGCATCATCTTTAAATGTTGTGCCATTGTCAAAAGAGATTACCTTGGTAGCAAATGCTTAAATCTTTCATAAGGAAGATTATTACGATTATTACAGATTGCTGCTAGGAAAGTTGGTTCACTGTGTCGTATTAGACAACTTTTCTAACCAGAATATTTGTTATACATATGAAAGTGTCTACCATTCGACCATACATTCAATATTGCTATCACATCTGGTCCGCTGTTTCTGCTTTATATTTAGAGCTTCTTGATAAATTATAAAGAAGAAGCTACAATGTTATTAGTCGTGACCTGACATCTCGACTTTAGACACTTTCCCATCGACGTAACGTGTCTTGACCGTGCATTTTGATAAATATTTTCATGGTAATTGTTCTGAAAAGATTTCCCATTTGATACCTAGAGTTTATGCATTTTAATGCAGTACTAGATTGTCGATAAGTTCTCATTATTTTACTGTTAAAATGGTTAAATGTAACCGTAAGTTCTATGCTAACAGTTTCTTCTCTCGCACTTTTCGCTTCAAAGAAATTAAATGCAATGTCAAGCGTTTTATTCTGTCTTTTTCCTTCCTTTTCTTTTATTGTCCTCTCTCGTTAATAAATTGCTTATTTCTTAATGGCTTTATTGCTTTGCTTGTGGTGATGGGATTAAAACAAAAAGAACATAAAATAGAAAATATTCGTTGGTAATACCCGTTTGGTAGCCGGGATGTTTGGGGCATTTCTCACTGGCGCTGGAGTCCAATGTTCAAGTATAGGTAAATTCTCAAATGTAGAATGCTGATTTTCAAGATAGGAAACCTGTCTTTCGAAGGAGTCTTTCTTCAATTATTTTTTCTTTCTATTAGGCTCTCTTCTGAACTCGAGTACAGCAAATAATATTCATTTAGCAATTAGGAAGACGTTTGACTTTTAAAATTCTTTTAAAATAATACATATGAATAAAGAAGCATTCATATTAAGAAAAGAGATGATATTATTAAAAAAAAAACTTTTAAAATTCTTTTAAAAGAAGTCAGTCATTTAGTAATTAGAATTGCAAATAATAGTCATTTAGACTTCAAGAAGAAGTTAGAATTGGAAATAAGCAAAAAAAAAAAAAATAAATAATGTATCAATTCAAAAGACTCAAAAGAAAAACCAGCACTTTTCCCTATATAAGCGTAGACAGACAAGTTAAATGACATATGCAAATTTTATGAAACTAATTTGCATATGTAAATCTCAAACGACAATAAGAAGAGATAGGAGCATGGATAGAAAAATGAAAGTTCAATAATAAGAAATAAAACAGAAAGAAAAGTTAAAAGATATCTTGTTAAAAAAGAGAGTGTAAAAGAGAAAACAAGAAGAGGAGAAAAAAAGATTAATAAAATCTTCATTCATTCGGCAATTGTTAAAGTAGGTTTTAATGCTAGCAATAAAAAGATTAGAACTCTTCAGGGATAGGAGTTAAAATTGAATTTATTTTCGTTTCTTTGTATCGTTTTAAAGCCGATAAAAAAAAAAAAGTAAGAGGATCAGCCTGTTATTAGGTTGGTGCAAAAATAATGTCGTTTTCCCACATATGTTACTATGTGAGAAAACGACATTATTTTTGCACCAACCTAATACTTAAAACCAATAGAAAACCAAACCCTAAATTTATGCCCAGTAGATAATCATATTAATACTAGTTGATAACAAATATGGTATGGATGAAATTGATTTTTTTTATTGAATCCTCACTATTTCTCATGTACGTCTTGAAATCTGTGTTTTTCACATTGTTATGTTAATATGCATTTGGGAGATCAGTTTATTACTTGATAGCAATATAGAACTGATCCCCCATTTTATGCCCAGTAGACACTCCTATTGATACCCATGCCAGAATATTTTAAGTCCTTTTTATATGTGACTTTTCGAATATATTCTGTCTAATTATATCAATATTTAATAATTCCTTGGTGATCAGTTTATTACTTGATATCAATAGAAAACTGATCCCCCACTTTATGCCCAGTAAAGTCTTATATTAATACTAGTTTACCCTTACCAGAAATATTTGTTAAATTCTTAACATGATTAGTTTTTTTTAATATTCTAATTATATTAACATGTAGTATATCTAGTGGTATCAGTTTATGACTTGACAACAATAGAAAACCGATCCCCCACTTTATATGCAGTAGAATCCTATATTAATGCTAGTTTACCCATGCCAGAATATTTTGTTAAGTCCTTAATATGATTAGGTTTTTTATATGTGACTTTTCAAATATATTCTAATTATATTAGCATGTAGTAATTATAGGGGGGTTCAGTTTATTACTTGATAACAATAGAATACCGTGTACAGTTTTTTTGTGTATACTATGTAACTAGTGAGTTAGTCCAAATGCCTTGACTCACTTTATAGTCCACCAATAGAAGGTTAACAAATCAGAAGACGTAGAACATTCAATTCGTCGTGTATAAAGGCGGCCATTTTTGTTTACCCTACCCGAATGATCAGTGCCAACTTGACCAGGCGAAGATGACAGAAGGAAGTACTACGCTCTGCTACTTTGCTGCGATATCCACTGCTAACCTGAACTACGCTTTCCTACTGTCTCCGAAATATTCACTGCTAACCTCTGGATTCTATACTCGAAGACGACCGTCATCTGAATAACATACCGATCCCCCACTTTATGCCCAGTAGAACCTTATATTAATACTAGTTTACTCATGCCAGAGTATTTTCTTATGTCCTTAATATGATTAAGTTTTTTATATGTGACTTTTCAAATATATTCTTTTTAATTATATTAATATGTAGTAATTCTGGGGGATCATTTTATTACTTTATAACAATAAAAAATAGATCTCCCACTTTATGCCCAATAGAATATTATATTAATGTAGTTTAGAATATATAAAATCTGTAAAAAGGAAGCTCCTATTCATTCGAATTGTAAAAAGAAAGCCCCTTCCATACCACTTGTAAAAATGAAGTTCCTGTCCATTCCATTTGTAAAGAGGAAGTTCCTCTTCATTCTAACTGTAAAAAGGAAGTCCCTCTTGATTCAAATTCTAAAAGGGAAGTTCCTCTTCCTTCCAATTGTAAAAAGGAAATTCCACTCTGATAGATTCTTTTCCAATTACTGTGGAAAAGGCTCTGGAGTGGATGCTTAGCTGAACGGTACAACCTTCCCGTCTTCAGTTCAAGTATCAATCGTTACCCGTCCTCCATATCCAAATAATCCTCACTTCCTGCTATTACATTCATATTATACACCTCATTCAGTAACCCTTTACCTTGAGGGGCTATTGTGCCTTGTATTGAAAGAACTCTTGCCATTTTATTATTACCAGAGGAAAAACTGTCTTCTTTTGAAGCCATTTCTTAGAAGATACTTCAAATAAGAAATATTACTGCTAAGTTATAGAAAAAAATATTCAAAAGGACGTGTCAAAGATAGATAGATAGATAGATAGATAGATAGATAGATAGATAGATAAAAACCTATTAATTGATCAATATAGCAGGGTGATCTACAGCGGTACATTCATAGATCGATCAATCTCATTTTTTGTACATTTCATTAAGGTCCTAATCTATCTTTCATGACAGTCAGCGACAGTTGCTGGTTGATTGGTTGTTTTTTGTTTTTGTTTTTTTTAGCGACATATCAAACCCGGTGTTATTTAATGCCGAAATCTAAATACTTTGGGCACAATTTTAAGGCTTTAATTGCATATATTCTGTACACAATTTTATGTCATCCTCAGCAGATACTTTGTACATAACTTTATACTTTCAGGGTATGCTTTATAAATATATAGTTTGTAGATGATCTATTGAAGGTGTTATATGTTTTGGTAGAAACCTATTTCTTTAAAGTAAAACATTATGTTGACGGTTTCAGTATGTTCAAATAGTTTTCTCATGTTGGTTTCATTGTTTATGTCTTAAGAAAAAATTGACAGAAAAATGTATCAATTTTAGCAATGATAAAAGTCGCAGGAAAAAAGGTCACAATTTAAGTTTGCCGGTAATAAGGTCATCTATTTCTGTCTTCACCAGTTTATGGGTCCACTCTGTGCGCAACAGAAATTCATAGTAAATCCATGCAACCTCTAAAAAATGTTTTCTGACACACTACGTTCATAAATTCGATATATTTCAGACTTAGGGAGTTATAGTATCCCATAAGATCCGACTTTATGCGAAGAAATCCTTAAGAAGGGTTTGTTTTTTTTTTTAAATTTTGCCCCCAAATGTAAACAAATCACGGAGATCGTATACGGGTAACCTTCAGGGAATTTCGAATGAAACACTTTATTTAATCTACGGTTTACACTCCTCCACGATCCTTTAAAGAAGAGTACACGCTTATCAATTGCTTCCTGTTTAGGATAGTTTTCCATTTTGTCCTAATGTCTAGTTCAAATCTATATTTCTAACGTCTTCGCCTAAACTCTGACATTTTTTTTCCTGTTCATTTTTTATTTACTATTTAGTTTTTATTTTATTTTGCCTCAATATTAGTTGATAAGTTCGCCTATCGTCCTGTTCACACTTTTCTTCAGTCTTTTGGACAGGGGTAGGGTTTCATCCATTGTTTCTGGGTTAGGATTGAGTTTCCAGTTCCGTCAATTCAAATCTGTACTTCTAACGTCTTCGCCTAAACTCTGAAATTTTATTTACTGTTTATTTATTTTTATCCTAGTAGGTGTAGACAGATTCGCCTATCGTCCTGTTCACACTTTTCCTCGTTTATTTTTTAAACATGAATTTAAGTCTATCCCTTGATTACTGTTCAGGATTGGGTTTTCAGTTCTTTCTAAACTTCATCAGTGTACTTCTAATATTTCCACGTAAGCTCTGAAATTTTATTTACTAATTATGTTTCTTCTCAACAGGAATTGATAGATTCGGCTAATTCTCTGATTCTCACTCATCCCCGATCTTTTGAACAGGGGTACGGGTGGATGCTTTTTTTTTACCTGTTTACGACTGGGTTTCGATTTCTTATAAAGTCTTTTCATTTTCCTTCACGCCCAGCAGCTACTTGCGTCTTAGTGACATTATCAACTTGCGTCTTAGTGACATTATCAACTCGCTTGGGGTGAGCACACACACACATATATACATTCATATATATACATATATGCACGCACACACACACATATATATATGTATGTATATATATATATATATATATATATATATATATATACACACACACGGAAACACACACACAGAAACACACACACATATATATATATATATATATATATATATTAAT
Organism: Acanthosepion lycidas; assembly: GCA_963932145.1. Classification (NCBI taxonomy): domain Eukaryota; kingdom Metazoa; phylum Mollusca; class Cephalopoda; order Sepiida; family Sepiidae; genus Acanthosepion; species Acanthosepion lycidas. The sequence goes on from OZ010612.1 coordinate 44,235,926, forward strand.
AATTAAAGAATAGCAAACACTTATCCCATATGGGATTTTAAGATTTTATATTCATTAATTAATAATAATTTTGGTCTGTCTTCTGACATAGAGCTCTCCCTGGATCTATTTCCCCCGGAAAATTCTATACAGATTACCATATTGTATCATTACTATATATATATATATATATATATATATATATATATATATATATATATATATATATATATATATATATTTGTGTGTGTGTGTGTGTGCATATATATATATATATATATATATATATATATATGGTGTAACTGCAGAAGTTTCCAAATCGTGTTACAGGATCCCACAAAATGTTTAACATCTAAAAAAATCCACTAAATTATGAGTTTGTTTTTCAGATAAGACGAATTGTCGAAATAATCACTGATAAACCCTTTCAGTTACTCACCTAGAAAGAGAACAAGTTAGAATCGTTTTGTGTTAGACTCACTGTTTTCCCAACTGAGCAATGGTAAGAGGAAAAATTGTTCACACCTTCAGTAATGGTACCAACATTCATAATCTGCTTTCTATCGTCAAAATACATTCAAGAACCATCAAGAGAACGGTGAATAAATAAAAAAGAGGGAATAGTATAGAGGAAAACTGGATCAGGAGGTCACAACAGGAAGAGGGATCATCATTTCAACTTAGAACTAAAAAGATCAATTAGAAAATATACAACTCAATCTATACGACGTTTGGCACATGAGAGAAGTGTTTCAACTCATACAGTCCCAAGAGCAGTGAAATCTTACGTGAAACATGTGAGGCACATTTTTACTCCAGGACAGATAGTTAGAAGGTTACAGAGGGCGAAGATCATCTTGAATAAATTGGAAAATGACCCTAGAACAATGTATATATATATTTGAACTTTATTTCAATCCTTTGTGAGCTTCCGATCCTTAGCTGCGATTAATTAATGATGAACATGTCATTTTCGTTTATGATTGATTTTATCACGATACTTCTGTTAAGCTTAGAGAGTAATTATAAATTCTTATTGCTCAAAGAAGAGTCCAATAGTGTTATAAAATCACCTCGGAGAATTCAAGTAAGATATCTTTAATCATTTCTAAGGTACATCAGTTCAAAGCTTAATCTAACAATTAGACAATTTAGCACCCAGTATATATATATGTATATATATATATATCTATCTATATATATATATGTGTGTGTGTGTGTGTGTGTATTTGGGCAGCAAGCTTTCTCTTCTTTTCATTGAATATGAGAGACAAGGAAAATTTAATTGATTTTTTATTTAATTTTTCCATCATTTTTACAAAGGAGTACAAAATTTGTTCGCATTGTCCACTGTTTCAAGCGCTTTCGGACATTTCTTTGGCCATTTTCAAAGGGGTTTTGTTTTTACGTGTTATTAATTTATTTTCATGGTTGATTATTTAAGATATGTTCTGGTGTTGTTTTGAATACTAGGAGCGTTTATTCCGGGGTTCGCGAGTTGAGCGCAGCTGGAATTCGAGTGAGCGTTTTTCTATTATTTTAATAGCTTTAAAATCCTCATTACTACTGTTAAATAAGTTGAGGTTGATAGTGGGAGCATGATGTTTTATATACAGTACCTCTCTCACAACTAGATGTTTCCGGTAATTTGATTTATATAGAATTCATGTTTTCGACCATAATTTTCCACTTTTATATTTACATATACACTATCCTTTATATTCATCACTTTAAGCCATGAAGATAGCATAACTTAAAACTACATTTTATCATATATATATATATATATATATATATATATATATATATATATATAGCTTGATACAGAATATATTAAAATAGTTAGATAAAAATAAGGGAAGATCATATTACGCTACTCTTGTTCTTTTTGTTTGTATTTCTTTCTTTACTTTTCTTTTCCTTTTTATTTATATTTTATTCCTCTTTTTTTTTAGGAATTTTTCTTCTTCCTTTCTTTAGTTTTTTTTGTTTTGTTTTGTTTTTGCTTCGCCTTCATTTATTTTTCATTAGCTTTCTTCGTTCTCCTTTTTCACGTTTTGGCTGTCAAATCTGAAAACACAAATAATTAAATTCGGAAAATGGATCACACATAATGACCCATTTTTGAGTCATTTTGCCACCACTCAAATTTAGAATATGGCTACTATATTGAAATCATTAGCCAACTAATCATGCACGTTATTGTTCTTGTTGTGTATTCGATCTTTACTCGGTGTTCCACGAATGCAGTCTTGTGCCAGACTAAGCTCCACTTAGTGCATATCTCGAAAGACTCCCTCCTTTATTAGTAACCCTAGTCTAGCCGAAGGAAGTTTCTCCGTTCACCTTCGCATTGATGCTCGAAAAACACATGGATCTCTCTCTCTCTCTTCTCCTATCCGCCGTGTTTGGGTTAAATAACAGAGAGGCATGGGCTCCCTAACCTTGAGTGGCAGCCTGTCTAAGAGAACGACTATTTTGAATTGAAAACCTTTGAAAAGGTAATGGGGAACTACTTCACTATTTTTTTCATGGCAATTTAATGTTAAGAAAATAATGGATCTGGGGATAGCCATAAACGCTTACTTTCTGAAAAGTCATTGTATTAAAAAATATATCCGATCAATAACATTGAAATAGATCATTACTTTTACCAATACTGAATGAAGGGTGTGATTGGAACGCATGACCCCGCCTATTTACATTTAATATTACAGTATTATTGAGTTCCTTGGGGGACATTGGTGTGCTGTCTAAATCGGAAGACGTAACTAAAAGAATTGTGTCGTAATGGATGCTACTTACCTTACACATAATTATAATGAATGGTGAAAAAAAAAACAGGGAATTGTGGGAAGATACGTGGCTATATGAGTCAATGAGAAATCAGTTGGTGCGAGGGTTTGATCAAGTATCAAGCACCTTGACGAACGAACGAAGCACAATGAAAGAAAAAGAACAAATCAAAGCAAGAAGCGTGTGAGAAAAGGAAAAAAGCAAATTGTTTCTAACTATAGTCGAATCCTAAAACTTCGCTTTGTGAACGACATAGATTATCTAAGTGGCTAAGAAGATCTTGGCAGTCTGGCAAAGAAACATCATCTAGACATGGTATCGTTTCGTTTCGTTTGTTTTATGGTATTTCAACCTGAATGAGTTAATTTAATGTCGACAACTTTTATTTCAGGTAATATTTTATTTTTCAAAAATCTATTTCTGGTAACATTTGTTTCTTCAAAAAATGTGTAGCTGGTAATATTTGTTTTTTCAAAAATGTTTAGCTCGTAATATTTTTTAATGTATTACTGGTAATAATTTAAAAAAAATTATTTCTAGTATGAAAACATATTTCTGCACTTTTACAGTGTTTTGACCCCAGTTTATCGTTTTAATCGTGACGAGGATGTAGTTTATCGTCTTACCTTGAACACAGATTTAGTTTATCGTCTTACCCAGGACGGCATGGCATGGCATGGAGATTAATGCCGAGAAAACACTCATTAGGAACAATGAGAAAAATTTACAGCATAAAGTCGATGAGCCACTTAAATAAAAACAGTGACACCTCTCACAAAACCTTTTTACAGTAAGGTTAACACTGTACAAGACCCGGGGTCACTCGAGGTAGAGTGTTACGTTCGGAGGCAGTTTCTACGGATAAGAGAAGATAACGGTTGAACCTAAACATGAACAGGTTAAGATTTTAGTGATAAGGCGAAATTTTTTTATTGGTAGTCGGTTCTACAGAGCACTAATTCGCGGGAAGATGCTGTTCGAGTGGAACATACTTCTTGGCAATGGCATGCGGGGGGAATGTAGGTGTTTCACTACCATGTAAGTGGTATGGCGGGTCCTTTCTGTGATGGTTAAACATGACAGAACTAAGGAATATAGTTCATCCGAGGACTTTCCCTGAAAGTAACGATACAGCAGCAAGTGGCTTGCCACACCCCGCCTGTGAGAGTGAGATTGGAGGATGGAATAAACACTCGGAGATGATTTTTCGCTCTAAAGTAAAGTGCAGTCTGGGCAGTTCCCGTCCAAATATGACAACAGTATTCTATTTTTAGCCTGATCTGACTCTTGTAAAGATAGAGAATAGCAAGTGGAGTCCGGTAATTACTGGAGCGGTATAGAGAGCTGAACATTTACCTGCATTTTTAGCCATATCTTGTACAATGCTGGAACTGGTTTCTTAAAACCTATTGAAAAGATCCTCAGGAGCGAGCAGTACAAGAGAATTTTAGAGTCTTGTCTGATCCCTTCTGCTGAAAGGGTGCAAATCAACCCCACCAAGCTCATTTTTATGCAGGATATACTCCCTGTCACAAATCAAAATTGATGAAGGAATACTTTGATGAGAAGCAGGTGAGTGTTATGACATGGCCGCCCCAATCTCCTGACCTCAACCACATAGAAAACTTATGGAGCATGTTGCTCAACTGCTTTCTCGAGAGCCTGTATTTTATAATGCTCCATAAAAATGAGCTTGGTGGGGTCGATTTGCACCCTTTCAGCAGAAGGGAGCAGACAAGACTCTAAAATTCTCTTGTACTGCTCGCTCCTGAGGGTCTTTTCAATAGGTTTTAAGAAACCAGTTCCATGAAAAGAAAAGCATCCCCAGAAAATTATACTGAACGGATGCTTGACAGTACTTACTGCTAAATTGAAAGAGCTTTCAAAGCTTCTTCAGATTTTAGATCGCTTATCCTTTGAATTTAGCTCAACATCGGAGAAAACATTTAGTAAAAAAATCAGGTGAGTCACTTTCATCGAACAGCACTGTATGTACGAGTTTCACTTGAAGTCAGGTGTGAATTTATGGTCCAATAATCTCACATGGCTTGGAGGTTCTCCGAGGGGAAATCCTTTCATCGCAATTAGTAGCACTTCGGGGTCTGATTGGCGATGATATAATGTATATATATGAGTGCATGTGTGTTAGACAATAATCGACGATGTATATTCGAGAAACAAATTGATTCGCCTTATTTTAGAATATTTCACTCTGAGTAAGCAAAACATTGAACGAGACGAAAACGGAAGAAAAAAAAAACAAAAAAAAAAACAGAATAGTCTTTTCATTTATCTATCTATCTCACTCCTCGCTTTCAACTTGTAGAAGGCCCGAGGGCCACTCGAGGTAGAGGGTTACATTAAGGAGTAATTTATATGGATAGGAGGGTAAGAAAACGGTTGACTCTAGGTTACAACAAGTTAAGATTGTAGTGATCGGGGAAATACCCACTTGGGAGTTTGGTTCGCTGAAAGAAGCTGTTTGAGTAGAACTTACTTCTCGGCGATGGATCACGAAGGGAATGCGTGTAGCTTGCTACAATGTAAGTGGCATGTGGATCAGACCTGGTGAAACGATGCAGTTCGTTCGAGCACTCTCCATGGTAGTAGCAATAGAGCCCGCCTATGAGAGAGAGGTTAGAGGATGGAAAATAATTCTTCTTCCACAAGGGCTCGTAGACACTTTTGAACTCTATCAAGACTGGAAAGTGATGCCTGGCAGCTCCCGCCCAAATATGACAGCAGTACCCTATTTTAAATCGGATCTAGCTCTTATAAATGTAGAGGACAGCGTGAGGAGTCAGGTACCTACTGCAGTGATGCAAGGAGCCGATCATTTTACCTGCATCTTTAGCCATATCTCGTATGAACGGGTTTCACTTGAAGTCAGGTGTGATTCTAAGGAGCAAGGTACGGTGACTCTCCGAGGGGAACTGGAAAAATCAAAGAACAGACAGGTGCGTGCATTGGCCTTTTCAGTCTTTCTCTATGCCGGTGTATCTTTGAGATTAACGGAAGAATTACGTCAAAGGATCCAAACATTAGAAATGCCAGGCAACATCACCATCCTTGCTATCGCATATGTAAACCACATCACAAATGACGCAGTACAAGACAGTTCCAAATAAGAAACAATCCAACTGGTAGACTTTAAAACGACTCTCAACAAGAGAATGTTGGAATGATATGGCCATTTAATAAGAGACAGAAACCGTTCCATTAGCATCCTACAAGGTACCACTTTAAACAAAATAAGCCAGAATCCGTTGCGTTACCATCATACATGGTACCATCATAGGCAATAGAAACCAGAAACCACGCAATTAGCATCCTACAAGGTACCACCTTATTCAAAAGAAACCAGAAACCGTACCATTACCATCCTACAAGGTATCACCTTAGGCAAAAGATGAAATAGAGGTGTCACTGGAATATCATTCACAATGACTCACACTTTAACCAAAAAACAAAAACTTATAGACGGAGCTGGTCACATGACTAGCTGCGCAATGATCCTACGACCAAATTCGATCATGGAACTGATGTTGATATAGAGTTACGCTTGGCACAAACAGTGGTGACCTATGGTTTGCAAGTAAACATTAATGTAACAAATACTTCATCCTCACACATAAAATCTGTGAGATATTTTAATACATTTTCGGAAACAAAGTGGGCTTTATACGGCAACAAGTATAACGTTGAAACTGCGGTTCCTCGTACGATCACCGAAGTTAAGCAACGTCAAGCCTGATAAGTACCCAGGTGAGTGACTGCTTCGGAATACCTGGTTTTATAAGCTTGGGTGCGCCGGTGGTGTAATGGATAACGACTTGGAAATGGAAATCAGACAGCCGAGTTTCAATTCCAGTCGGGTTCGTTATATTTACTTATTGCTTATATTTAAGCTTAGGAAAAGTATGAATCTCCCCCATCTATGTGTTAATTAGTAGGACTCTATCAATAAAAATAAAAACTTCTTAAAATATAAAAATATTTTCTGGCTTGAAAAGGGTTGATAAACCGTCAAAACTGCGTATGATTTATTTAATATTATAACATAATAAGTGTGTAGATTGTAATTCATAACAGGTTTAACAAAATCGATATTGTGATATCAGTAATACATAATACACTGTTTTTTATGTAACTTTTAATATTCAAATATGGGCGAGACGCTTGTTGACCTGCGGGCCCTTACGCTCCGGTGATACTCCCAGAGTAGAGACCCTCCTAATAACATGGCAGCAGCCCATAGCGCCACGGCAAGAGAAACGACCAAAGCTACAATCGACCCGTGGTAGTAGGAATTATGCGGACGATAATGCAATTTGGGCGAAATGCCTACAATTTCTACCTGGGCGTTTTTGTTGGCAGAGACGCCATCTTTACAGGAATCCAAACAACCGAAGGCAATGTCTTCGTCAACAAGTCCATCGCCGTCGTCATCTTTTTCGTTCAAAAGTTCTTCGTCAGTCTTGCCGTCGCAGTCTTCGTCGACATTATTCCCGCGTAAATATTTCGGTAGCCATGGCGAAGAAGTTACAGCTGGCTGATTCGAACCGTAAGTCGAAGTTGGAATGGCATCTGAGCAAGTGACAACCGGAAACGAATAAAGCGGAAAGGGATAAGATCGTAAAAAGCCTCGGGAAAATCTAAAAATCCACCCACAGGACGAAAGACCACGCCCTGATTTTATAGTCGCATTCACAATATTTTTCAGCGCACTATCATTAAATGTTCTGGAAAGAGAAAAAGTTCGACCAGAAATATTTGTAAAGACCTGCTGATTTGTTAATCCGGAGAGATTAGCAATGATGGACAACTGATTACAACTTTCCAAAAAGTTTGTGACTAATGTATAGCTATCGTTGGGTTCCTTTGCTGGCAAATTTATGTTAGCTAAATTTAGATACTGATTTAAAGGAGGCAACATTGAAACAATTGTTATATTTGGATTGTCTTGGGAGGGCTGCGAACTGCTAACAGTGATGGCTGCTTGAATCGATTGAATGAAAGCGTAGTCGCCACTTGGCAAGGGGAACGACATGATGCCGAATTTGCCGACAAATAATTCGGATTTGCCGCTTGTTGTCTGGAAAGTGAAATTCGTTGGAGTACCGACACCTGAAATCATGGAAAAAGAGATGGTCACAAATAATTGATAAGTATTTCGACAAGATAGAATAAACGATAAAACTGACAGAAGACAAAAACCTTGTTTACGGTTGATGGATTTTACATATTAACCTTTGGCTTATTTAATGTCGATAATTATAGCGAAAAGGTAAAAGCCGGTCGTTTTTGTAATTGAGTCTACAACTATTGCTCTTGTTTATAATATGTCTTCAAGAACTTTCACGTTTGGAATTTTGATAATCCATCTTACCCTCTGTTAATTTAATTTTCTACTCATTGCAACCACTCTGTTTATTTAAACCTCCCTATTTATTTCATTCTCCTCGCCTTTTTAGTTTCGAAAACAAGTTAATTTCGAATTAATTTTCCAAGCAATCATTTTATTCCAACCTAAAATAAACCATCCATTCGTTAAATGCGCTCTACGCCCTTTGTCCTTCAGCCTTCGGCCTGCGGCTTATTTCAGCCCCGGCCAAATCATCGACATTTGGGATTCAAATTTGCATTGATTCTGTCGTCGAATATGAAATTGTTTCATAACTTTGTTCGGTGGTGGGTTGTGGGGACATTTAGCAATGATCGGCATTTGAAACCAATTTCATATCAGATTCTGATTATCAAACAGGAAAGTTCTTTGCATCTGGAAGATACACGACGCTCACCGACTATCTTTTGTCCCATTTGTCGTCATGTCGCATAAAACAAACGTATGTTCAATGTGATAGTAGTATTAACAATAGCAACAGTAATAATAATAGTAGGAGTAGCAATAGTAGTTTTAAATGGATTTGTTCTAATAGTAGAAGAAGATACACGCATTCGTAATGGTACGAATAGTCTAGTACGATGAGTTTCGTTCTTAAGGAATTCATTGGACTAATTTTATAATGCTCGTGCACCAAAACATGTACACTAACCAGGAAGGCTGGGAATATTAATTTTTATTTTATCTCTCCTCATATCTTCTCGTTAAAGTCTTCTCATTCTCTTTGACTCTCAGTAACCCCTTGTCTCCTAGTGGCTATTATCTTCGTTCTTCTTGAAGCTTGTTCTTTTATTGTCCTTACTCTTCACATCTTCTCACTAAAGTCTTCCCATCCTTTATCTCTATCAGTAAAACCTTGCCTCTATGTGGATATTATCTTCTCTCTTCTTGTAGCCTGTTCTTTTATTGTCCTTTCTTTTCACATTGCCTCACTAAAGTCTTCTCATTCTCTTTCCGATTCAGAAACCCCTTGCCTCCTACTGGCATTATATTCTCTCGTACTGATGAATGATCTTTTATTGTACTTCCTCTTCACGTCTCCTCACTAAAGTCTTCTCATTCTCTTTCCCTCTCAGTAACCCCTTCCTTGCCTCCTAGTGGCATTATCTTCTCTCTTCCTGATGAATGTTCTTTTATTGTCCTTTCTCTTCACCTCTCCTCACTAAAGTCTTCTCATTCTCTTTCCCTCTCAGTAACCCCTTGCCTCCTAGTGGCATTATCTTCCCTCTTTCTGATGAATGTTCTTTTATTGTCCTTTCTCTTGACCTCTCCTCACTAAAGACTTCTCATTCTCTTTCCCTCTCAGTAACCCCTTGCCTCCTAGTGGCATTATCTTCCCTCTTTCTGATGAATGTTCTTTTATTGTCCTTTCTCTTGACCTCTCCTCACTAAAGTCTTCTCATTCTCTTTCCCTCTCAGTAACCCCTTGCCTCCTAGTGGCATTATCTTCCCTCTTTCTGATGAATGTTCTTTTATTGTCCTTTCTCTTGACCTCTCCTCACTAAAGTCTTCTCATTCTCTTTCCCTCTCAGTAACCCCTTGCCTCCTAGTGGCATTATCTTCCCTCTTTCTGATGAATGTTCTTTTATTGTCCTTTCTCTTGACCTCTCCTCACTAAAGTCTTCTCATTCTCTTTCCCTCTCAGTAACCCCTTGCCTCCTAGTGGCATTATCTTCTCTCTTCCTGATGAATGTTCTTTTATTGTCCTTTCTCTTCACCTCTCCTCACTAAAGTCTTCTCATTCTCTTTCCCTCTCAGTAACCCCTTGCCTCCTAGTGGCATTATCTTCTCTCTTCCTGATGAATGTTCTTTTATTTTCCTTTCTCTTCACCTCTCCTCACTAAAGTCTTCTCATTCTCTTTCCCTCTCAGTAACCCCTTGCCACCTAGTGGCATTATCTTCCCTCTTTCTGATGAATGTTCTTTTATTGTCCTTTCTCTTGACCTCTCCTCACTAAAGTCTTCTCATTCTCTTTCCCTCTCAGTAACCCCTTGCCTCCTAGTGGCATTATCTTCCCTCTTTCTGATGAATGTTCTTTTATTGTCCTTTCTCTTGACCTCTCCTCACTAAAGTCTTCTCATTCTCTTTCCCTCTCAGTAACCCCTTGCCTCCTAGTGGCATTATCTTCTCTCTTCCTGATGAATGTTCTTTTATTTTCCTTTCTCTTCACCTCTCCTCACTAAAGTCTTCTCATTCTCTTTCCCTCTCAGTAACCCCTTGCCACCTAGTGGCATTATCTTCCCTCTTTCTGATGAATGTTCTTTTATTGTCCTTTCTCTTGACCTCTCCTCACTAAAGTCTTCTCATTCTCTTTCCCTCTCAGTAACCCCTTGCCTCCTAGTGGCATTATCTTCCCTCTTTCTGATGAATGTTCTTTTATTGTCCTTTCTCTTGACCTCTCCTCACTAAAGTCTTCTCATTCTCTTTCCCTCTCAGTAACCCCTTGCCTCCTAGTGGCATTATCTTCCCTCTTTCTGATGAATGTTCTTTTATTGTCCTTTCTCTTGACCTCTCCTCACTAAAGTCTTCTCATTCTCTTTCCCTCTCAGTAACCCCTTGCCTCCTAGTGGCATTATCTTCTCTCTTCCTGATGAATGTTCTTTTATTGTCCTTTCTCTTCACCTCTCCTCACTAAAGTCTTCTCATTCTCTTTCCCTCTCAGTAACCCCTTGCCTCCTAGTGGCATTATCTTCTCTCTTCCTGATGAATGTTCTTTTATTTTCCTTTCTCTTCACCTCTCCTCACTAAAGTCTTCTCATTCTCTTTCCCTCTCAGTAACCCCTTGCCACCTAGTGGCATTATCTTCCCTCTTTCTGATGAATGTTCTTTTATTGTCCTTTCTCTTGACCTCTCCTCACTAAAGTCTTCTCATTCTCTTTCCCTCTCAGTAACCCCTTGCCTCCTAGTGGCATTATCTTCCCTCTTTCTGATGAATGTTCTTTTATTGTCCTTTCTCTTGACCTCTCCTCACTAAAGTCTTCTCATTCTCTTTCCCTCTCAGTAACCCCTTGCCTCCTAGTGGCATTATCTTCTCTCTTCCTGATGAATGTTCTTTTATTTTCCTTTCTCTTCACCTCTCCTCACTAAAGTCTTCTCATTCTCTTTCCCTCTCAGTAACCCCTTGCCACCTAGTGGCATTATCTTCCTCTTTCTGATGAATGTTCTTTTATTGTCCTTTCTCTTGACCTCTCCTCACTAAAGTCTTCTCATTCTCTTTCCCTCTCAGTAACCCCTTGCCTCCTAGTGGCATTATCTTCCCTCTTTCTGATGAATGTTCTTTTATTGTCCTTTCTCTTGACCTCTCCTCACTAAAGTCTTCTCATTCTCTTTCCCTCTCAGTAACCCCTTTCCTCCTAGTGGCATTATCTTCTCTCTTCCTGATGATTGTTCTTTTATTGTCCTTTCTCTTGACCTCTCCTCACTAAAGTCTTCTCATTCTCTTTCCCTCTCAGTAAACCCTTGCCTCCTAGTGGCATTATCTTCTCTCTTCCTGATGAATGTTCTTTTATTGTCCTTTCTCTTGACCTCTCCTCACTAAAGTCTTCTTATTCTCTTTCCCTCTCAATAACCCTTTGCCTCCTAGTGACGTTATTTTCTCTCTCCCTGAAACCTCTTCTTTTATTGTTTTTTCGCTTCACTTTTCCTCATTAAATTTTTTTCATTCTCTTTCACGCCTAGTAAGCACCTGAGCCCTAATGTCATTTCCTTGCCTTGAGGAATCGATTTAAAGAAAATCTATTTCGATATTTATTTACACACAATTTAATATTCTAATGACATGAATGTAACTCTAACTCTAATGTAATTGCATTAATATTTTTCTGGAGAATTTAAAAAATTAAAAAAAATAGAGATGTTGTACTCTTGTTAAAAGTAAATGGCACCATTTTCATTATTCGTATTAAAATACCAACTGTATAAGATTATCACTTCTCAAATGTAAAAAAAAAAGCCTAAAACCTACAGAAAAGAAACATGTGGGTCACTTAGTATTATAATATCATGTTTTTAAACTTATTTTATCATTTTTTTTTTCTAAACTGAAAGTTTTGTCAGTCAAGTAAGAAATGTGGGATCAGTTTCTAACTTCCTTTAAAGCAAATTACGAAATCTATCCGAAAAGCTTCCATCCATTGTGAATATTACAGTCATTTTGTTTGACTATTTTGTACCATTCTTTCTAAGTTTATAATACGAGTAACTTCCAGGCCACTAACCGATATTCATAATTATGGATGGTGATTGTCAGTTTCCCGCCACAAAATGCCTATATCTATAAATGCTCCATCTCTCATATTGTGCAAATTTTAAACAACATATGTGTGTGTCATCATTACCAAGCTCTGGATAGAAAGTATTTATTTTATGCAATACCTATTTATTCTTCAATAAATATTTATTTTTCTTTATCGAGGCAATTAATTCACTTGTATGTATTATCCACAAATAACAAACATTCTTCTTCTATATGCTGTGTCCATTAAGGACCTTCACGATCATCGCTCTCCACAATTTCCTGTCCTTTGTAGCTCTTAGTTATTTTTGTCCTTATGTTATCTCTCCGAAACCCTGTTCTGCCATCCATTTACTTAAGTTTTTGATAAGGTACGCGTTGTTTTTCTCTTGCCTTCAATCTATCCTGCGTGTATTGAATTTCCAAGCCCTTTTTCCTCATTATTTATGCAACTGACTCTTTCTGATATTAGGTATCTTATCAATTTAAAAAGGATAGTTTGCTAGTCGATCTGCTGGAATTGAGGGTCATCGAAGAGAAAATTTTGCCAGTTTTCGAGTTTGATAAGCAATGTTCTGCCACCATCAAGTCGACCCTGAACATTCACTTATCCTGACGAATGGGGATTTCTCTCAAGTAATCTCGTCGCCTTGAATGTCAATTCACTCCAGACCTCAAATAGTATTCATATATCCGATCTATTGTCAAAGATGCTGAAAAAAGTACCGGTTCATTGTAAGTATCTTATTCCTACCCCCACCCCCCTGCTATGTTTTATCTTTACAAGAGCCAGATCAGATGAACCGCTGCTATATCTGAGATGAGGATGTCCAGTCCTCACTTGCCTATCTTGATAGTTGTGGGTGATTAATTATTTTTCAACCTACAACTCCTTTCCCACAGACGAAACATCGCGAGCCTCTCGCTGCTCTGTCGTTATTTCCATGACATTTGTTTTGACGAGTTAAGTATAAGTTTCCTTTTTGTTTCCATTTTCTTTAAAACTTCTTTGTTTCTCACATGTTCAGTCCATAGTATTCTCAGCATTCTTCTGTAGAACCGTATTTCTGTTGCTTCAAGTTTCTTCTTTATCTGTGAGAAGATCGTCCAGCATTCAGAGAAGGACTGATATTATGTAACAGTTCAGTACTCTTTTCTTTGTTTCTTAAAAATACTTTTCTGTTTCTTAATCCTTTGCTTAGCTTTTGGAAGGCAGACATCTTTCCCTATTCCAATACATATTTATATTTCAATATCACACATTCTGTCCTCTGTTAAAAAACACTTCCCAGATATTTATATTGTTGTACTTGCTTTTATATTGTTGTACTTGATTTTATATTTCTAATTTCTACTTTTAATCTGTTGTATCGTCGAGGTGAATGACACACAGAAAAGAATGAGTACTTAATATATTCATTCAGTACCAGTATCCAGTGCTAACAGATATATATAAAAAACAGAGAACAATAAGTTACAAAACAATTAACAAGACAACTTACAAGGAATATATGAGGGTCAAATGCTGTATAGCCAAACGAAGTAAGATCAGTCCGAATATCAATCAACTTATTAATCAACTTTTGAATCTGTAATCGTAGACTATTTAAGGCTATGAGCCACGCCATCTGGTAGAGTGCTGAAGGGAAGCTAGCTATTCTACAACTGAATGTTGGGATTTTCCTTTGCTAGAAAACCCGAACTCTGCCTTCTTGCATTTGGTATTTAGTCCTTTTTTCTACCTTTCTTTCAATATCATATGTAGGAGTTATTGTAGTTTCCTCTAAGTTTCGTCTATCAACAGTGTCGTCTGCATATTTTATGTTTTTTTTTAAGGTTGCAACCGCCGATAATGAATCCTGATAAGACTTCTAAATGTCTCAGAATCGCTTCAGTGTTCTAATTAATGAAGCGTACTTTTTTTTGCTAATAGCCATGCATTAAAATTCAACTTAAAACTCTATGTGTACAACAACGGATTTACCCCCAAATGATGTAAGCAACTCGAGGAAAAAGAATGTATCTGGAAGACTCCGCTATACCACAATATATTACGTGTTCTTAATTTCATTAAAGAAACAATAATAGAAAAAAAAAACGACCCGTTTATAAATGACTAAAATCTTTCTTACCTGATACGTACACTGAGACGCCATGTTTTAACCAGATGGGCGCAAAGACAAAAAAATCCTTCCCATAAGACTCAGCGGCCGGAAGTTCTTTGATTGATAATATCTTTTCTCTGCCTTTTCTCGGAAATACCATTTTTCCAGTTAGGACTAGTAAATCAGCGTTACTCTCAATTCTGACTCCCGATAAAAAAGCTGACGAGCTAACTAGCACTGTTTGAAACTTCTTAAGATTAAAAACGTGAAATTCCCCTTTAGTTGATTTGGTGAAAGGTCCAACAGAAGACAGTGTCATTTGGGCGGGTATTCTAAGCACGATATTGGTGTTATCAGAAGCGCTGGTCATCGAAATAAAGTTTCGTTGGTTTCTTCGCTGTACACTAGAGGGGTTTGGAGGAGCGGGAATCAAGAATTTCTTTTCCAGGGCAATCAGCGGTCTCAACATTACGTCGTTGTACGAATATTCAGCATAGACGGCTACATCACGGCTGGATGTCATGGAATAGGCTAGAATAAACAAAAAAAATGATCTCTAAAAATATTTTTCATCATGACAGAATTTTACAGAAAAAGAACTAAAATATTCCAGGTTTCCATTCTGTTAATTCACCTCAAATAATGTAATTTATCACAAATATTAATTCACCCCAAGAAATTATAAATTTTAAATCAAAGTTTGTTTTTCTTTTTTATTAGATTTTTGGCACCCTTTTGAAATTATGAATTTTATATCAAAGTTTGTTTAACTCATCTCACAACTTCAACCCTCAAAAGGAAAAAGTAAGAAAAATCAGTAAGTTATTCACAAGACGTAAATGTGGATGATATTACAAGGAATTTTTAAAATTTAAAAAAAAATCTGTTTTTGTCTTGTTTATCGAGAAGAGCGCGGATGTAGACGCCCACACTTAGAAATAGCGCACAAGAGACGGTCACATTTGGGGCGATCGTAAAGGTCAACCCCATCATAGTGCAATATATGGGCATAGTTCGGATAGAATTTGGTGTGAATTTTAGCAAATATAAATTCTTTTTATTTTGTGTTAAATTAATATTTTAGGGAGAATTAACAGAAAAGATCCTAATCCATATATAGGATGTCCCTAAAGTCACCTAGGGATTTAAAACATATCAGATTTTTCATACATTTTATTTCATTTTTTTTTTTTTTTTCAGAAATTCGATTAACATGAGGAAATTACCCATGGAAAAATCCGCAACTTAAAAAGAATCAAAATTGTTGATTTATATTTTAGATTCAACAAATCCATCATTAATACCCAAAGAAAATACTGCCGGTATCACAATGCCAGAAAACCACGATCGGGTTTCGTGATTCGTTTGTTTGATTCAACATTCCAGGCAATAAGGTTTAGTAAGTGACTTTCCACGATGTGGAAGCCTGCGTGTATATATCAATAAACCGTAAACAATTCAATAAATCAAAGATAACATCTGTGCAGAAATTCGAGGTACGCAGATTTATCAACCGCTGTTATGGCGAACGCTACCGAAAGATCGCTTTCTGTGTGAAGTCAAAACTGATAGATAGATAGATAGATAGATATGAATTAACTGAGATAGATAGATAGATAGAAAATGAAAAAGAAGCATTGAGAGAGAAATCCAATTAAAGAAAATAGAATAAAATTAGAGATAATGGGGAAAAAAGAATTAAAGAAACAGAAACAAAAATAAACATGCATACAAACGCACACACACATATACACATACACACGCACAGACACATATATGTATGTATGTATATATATATTATACATGTTATAAAGCACTACATAAGTTGCAGTTTTGTTCCAACACTGCTGGTCTTATCAAGTGATGATGTTGAACGGAAAAGAAATAATTTTATTTTTGAACCTATATATATATATATATATATATATATATTCAACATTCATATATATATATATATATATATATATATATATATATATATATATATATATATTCAATATTCAACATTCATATATATATATATATATATTCAACATTCATATATATATATATATATATATATATATATATTCAACATTCATATTTGTCTCACTTAAATCTTATTTGATTCCCCTCTCTACTTCTCTCTGTTAAACTTTAATCCCCCACCTTCCCTCGTCTATTACCCCTCTCTATAACTCTAATATTCGTCCCACACTCTCATACTTACACTCTCTCTAAATTTTAATTTTTATTTCCGGAATTGTTTTTTTCTGTTTATCTTTTTGAATTTCTAGGTCTGATTAATTGGATCGTATTTACGATTCCAATGGAATAAATTATGACCATGGAATATTAGTGTTTTAAGCCTTTTTATTATATCCTTACTCTGTCCTGGATATTGAGTTCTACCTGGATTCTATCCTCTTGGAATTTTTTTTATGTATATATGTATGTATATATATTTATATATTTTACATATGTATGTGTATATTTACCACTAATATTATATATATATATATATATATATATATATATATATATATATATATATATATGTACTTATATATATATATATATATATATATATATACTTATATATATATATATATATATATATATACTTGTATAAATATATATATATGTACTTGTATATACAAGTATAATATATATATAATATATATAATAATATATTACATATATAATATATATAATATATACTTGTATATACTTGTATAATATATATATGTACTTGTATATATATGTATATATATATATATATATATATATATATACAAGTACATATATATCTGTATATATATATATATATATATATCCTTTTAAATATATATATATATGTGTGTGTGTGTGTGTGTGTGTGTGTGTGTGTGTGTGTGTGTAAACATAGTTATAATTTGAGAAAGAACGAATGAATGAGAATTATGGTTCAAGAATGAACGAAAGAAAAAAGCAAGGAAAAAAAGAAAAGTTGTTTCTCGTTCACACCGGGAATGACATTGTCAAGCCAGATTTTCTTTTCACCGGGCCGAGCCCTCCACCCCGCTCTGAATGAAGACTATTTCCTGATATCGACAGCGCCATGTTCAAATGTGGCTAGACGAAATTTCTCTTGAACATTTTTGCCATCCGTTACCCAAATAGAAATATGGTTCCGTCAATGACTTGTCACGATGTGGAAGCCTACGTATATATATATCAATAAACAAGATTGTGTTGGTGTGAAGTCGAAACTGGGTGACATTTACGACAAATAATTTTTCATAATTAAATGAGAATATATTTCCTATGACTGAATTTTTCATTCTGTGTGAAACCAATTCTGAATACTGAAAAAAATGTGGAAATTACAATATTTTTATATCCCGAGGTGACTTCTGATAAAGCCTGTTAAATGATATGGTATTATGTATAGACGGTCGATTCTGAGTCTCATAAAACACAGGTGCGAAATCAGAGTGTAGTAAGTATAGCATTAGTTACCAAAATATCTTACTTTTGAAAGCTTAATATTATTTATAATTTTTAACGGCTCCCATATTGTATTTATTTCTATGCTAGGCCTACTGGGGAACTTCCCACAGTCTAGTATAAGCCGATCCTATCAGACGTTTGACTTTTTATGGTTTTTATCTGTTTAGTATCTTTATTTAATTCTAAATGGGTAGATGACTATTATTTTCCCTCCATACATGATCAGCCATTCCTGATTTCATTGACTCTTCCCTAATTACGACGTTTCGATGTTCCTCCAGCCTTACTTTTATGAGGCGGCTAGTTTCGTCTTTATATTATTTGCCACTGCTGCAAGTTTGTAATTTGTTTTTAGATTAGCTTCAAAGCGAGGCAGGATATTTATAAGATATTTCTAAGTTAGTTTTAAGTTACTTTAAGGGAATATTTGCTTGGTACAGAACTACAGTTGGGGGATCAGATCGAAATCACTACAATAACACTGATTTGTTCACCGTCTACTGAGGGTAACCAAATATTATTCGTATCCCACGCATACAAATGGCACCGTTATGTATTTATTTGTGCGCTCTGGCACTACGCCAAGAAAATCTCTAAAACTGTTATGGGATCTTATCCATAATAATAATGGATTATTCCATACTTAATAAATACTGCGCCTCAGGAGTAGGCAAGGAGTCAGTCGTTCAAGTTTTGACTTGAACAACTGTTCGGTTGTACTCTCTTCCTACGGACGGGAGGAACCCGAAGGAGGCTACGCCGAAGGGCGGAGTCTCCTTCGGGGAGGTAGACCAGCCCTGAACCCGTTTATACGGGTTCAATGGGCTATTTTTTGGCCGAGCCCACGGGCTCGGAATGCCCACGGGCTTTGAATGCCCACGTTAAAAAGGCCTTGTGCCACATGACACCCTCGTGGCGGGGGTGACTGAATATCGTCAGTAGTTCAAGTAGAGTCAAGAGTCGAGTCAGAGGCAGTCCGAAACAGAGTCGCGTTCAGACAATTACTGCAAGACATTGGAATAGTGATACTGGTTGAGACTACATTGTTTCTCTCTACTAAACCTGATTGTTCATACTAACACTTCTACTTCTCTGTATATATTCCTGTTTGTAATATATCTGTGTTATTCCAGACCTGTGTTCGAGTTCTTCTTTATTGGTTCTACCTTGGACTATCACCGTGATGCAAGGGACCGGACCATAACAAGTGGCGACGAAGATTCGAAGTCATTCGGTGGAAGAAAAAAAATTTCGTTCGCCACAGCATAACAAGTGGCGACGAAGAAACTAACTCTCTACGCTTTTTTTTTTTTTTTTTTGCTATCCATCGCGCATAACAAAAACTTTCATGAAAACGTCTTTGAGTTGGCAGCGGATAAAGAATGGTTAATTGCGTTTACCTTGTTTTACAATTAAGCAAAATTAAATGCATCGGTCGAAAGTCGATGGGTCTGGAATCAGATGGTAGACATTGCACCTATTGAAGGATCAATGTATTGTGGGTAAATGTGTTCATTAAACCTGCTCACCCGTTCACCCGGAAATTATCCATTAAAATCAATTAATTGATTAATGCCTAATTAACACTTGCCGCTAATTATAACACAGAACTCCGTGCGCAATCAGATAGAGAGATCTGGATGGAGAT
The DNA here is from genome assembly GCA_963932145.1 of Acanthosepion lycidas. Taxonomy (NCBI): domain Eukaryota; kingdom Metazoa; phylum Mollusca; class Cephalopoda; order Sepiida; family Sepiidae; genus Acanthosepion; species Acanthosepion lycidas. Next base: position 44,255,563 of record OZ010612.1, read on the forward strand.
AGCATTTTTAATCTGCAACTTTCAATGTAAAGATTTAGTGAGTAAGCAAAAAAATATTCATTACGTCCCAACGTCAGAAACGAAGCTGAACTGATCGGCAATTTTCTGAAATTCGGAGATTATGTATTTTTATTATTGCCTACTCGCTTCGTCGTTATTATTTTTAATATAATATCTCAGACGATATATTCTAGGGCCTACCTGTAATGTATGATCTTTCCATTTTCCATACATCTTCCAGTTTACTGTCTTTCGCCTTGTTTCTTTTTGTTAACCTAATATTTCAGCCGATATAGTTTTTGACCTTCCTGTGATGTCTAGGTTCCAGTCAGTTATGTGCCATGAGTGATCACTCGATACATAACTGACGAGGCAGATTTTTCCTGCAGTAGACTGGCATTTCTTTCTGCGATAGACCAGTTGCCACCCAAGGCTATAGAATCCAGTCTGTTCTGCTATTTACACATAGCTGGAGAGAAGAAGAGGATTCATACCTTTCCTAAGGATTCATACCTTTCCCTAGGGTATTAGTATGTAATTGAATGTAATTGAATGTATACGAATTTTCGACTGGAATTTGAACTCGGCTCTCCGATTCCTCAATCCGAGCCGATATCCATTACTCCACCTGTCTGGGGTTATTGAAATTAAATATTTACATTTTCCATACATTTTCTGAAATACTCTCTTTCGTTTTGTTGTTTTTAACATAATATCACCGCCAATATATTATTTGGCCTTCCTGTAATGTCTTAAGTACTGAAAAGAAATCTTTCCATTGTCCATTGTTGTTTGTAACATAATGTCTTCGCTGATATATCCTTTTTTCGGATTGGTACTTACAGACTCGAGTATAAACCCTGACAAATGTCTGCCTTTTTTGGACTCAGTGAAAGGGCGTATGCATACTGAAATAGTAGACATTTTACAACCTTATAAACTGGGTATACATCTACCTTTTTACTCTGGCGTTGTGGAATTAGAGTTCCAGGATAATTGTTAGTATTTATGTAAAGGAAACTTTGGAATAAAAGGAACTGACTCAAAGGCGTAAACAAATAATATATATTTATTTATTTGATTTAGATTGGAGTGAGTCCTTTGGGAAAACTTTGTTTATAAAGCAGATCATGATAGCAGTCTGGAGAAATTCCGCTTCTGTTCAATAGTGGGTAGTTTCATTATCAGAACTTGGTGGTAGTAGTAGTCATCTTAGAAATAGTTCAGCGTCAATTTGCTGTGTTTTTTAAGAAGGGCAGAAAATATCATTAACAAATGACCTCTTAACTTCTTTACGCGTTACGTATGGCTGATTTCTCTGGCAGCACCTTCTCTTATTCCTGTTTTCATGGCGCTCCTTTCTCCTCCTATACCTCAGGGCTGTCAGTTTGTATCCTTTTGATAAGGGTCTCAGACGACTGGCCCTAATCTTGGTTTCGGCTAATATCAAAAGTCTGTTTGCGTTAATTTATCTTGACTGGCTAAAATTATTTTATTTTTCGGTGTTCCTTTCTTTTTAATTTTTTTATAACGGAAGTTATGCGTGGAGCCTCCCTGATTTTTGCCAGTTTTTTGTCACAAATTATTGCCGCAAACATTCGCTGTTTGCGGCCGAGTTCAGTCTTTTCTTCTTTTTCCCCATTTTGCCTTCTCATAAGTTGAGAGAGAAGTACATAGAGAAAAATTTAGAGAGAGGGAGAGAAAGAGAGAAAGAAAGAAAGATATAAGGGTTTAAAAGGAAAGTACAAATGCCTTATTTTAATTCTAATTCTTTTTTATTTTTGATTATATATTTTATTTACATATAAATCTATCTGAACTCACTAAAGCGAAAAAAGCTACAAAAATTCCTACAGACGTTAGTGAAGGAAAGCGAGAAGAAAGGATTGAACATCTAGGGAAAGAAGATAGAATGCATGGTTGTTAACAACAGGATAAGCCCAAAGTATGAATTGCAAATCACAGATACGAAAATGAAACAAGTGCAGAAATTTAAATATCTGGGAAGTGTTTTAACAGAGGACAGAAAGTGTGACACTGAAATCCGAAGACGTATTGGGATGGCCAAAGATGTATTCCAAAAGCTAAGCAGAGTATTAAGAAATAGAAAAACTTCGCTAGAAACAAGGAAAAGTGTATTGAACTGGTACATGATATCAGTCCTCTAATATGGCAATGAATGTTGGACAATCTTCTCAAAGATGAAGAAGGGACCTGAAGCAACAGAAATGTGGTTCTACAGAAGGATTCTGAGAATACCATGGACTGAACTTGGGAGCAACAACAAAGTTTTAGAGAAAATTGAAACAAAAAAGAAACTTATACTTAACATCAAGAAGAGACAACTGAAGTTTCTAGGCCACATAATGAGGAAAGACAGATTGGAAAATTTGATGCTCACAGGACAGATTGAAGAGGAGAGGGATAGAGGAAAACAATACATGAATTACCTAGCGATTAAATGGATCGCAGAACAGGGTTTAGGAGAGATAACTAAAAGACAAAATATAAAAGAGTTATAAGGGACAGGAAGATGTGGAGAGCCATGATTGTCTACATCCTGAGGGATGCAGCACATAAAATAAAATTTTAAAACTCCTTCAGAAGGCAGTGAATAAAATCGAGAAGAAAGTATTAAGTATCAAGTGAAAGAAGATAGAATGTCGATGGTAGTTAGCAACAAGATGTGCACAAAGTATGAAGTGCAAATCACAGATAACAAAATGAAACAATTGCGGAAATTTAAATATCTGAGAAGTGCGACACTGAAAGCCGAAGGCGCATTGGGAGAGCAAAAGACGCATTTAAAATGTTAAGTAAAGTATTAAGAAACAGGAAAAACCTCGTTGGAAACAAAGAAAAGATTACTGAACTGTTACGTGATGTCTGTCCTACTATATAACAATGAATGCTGGACAAAAAAGATGAAGAAGAGACTTGAAGCAAAATAAATGTGGTTTTACAGAAGGATACTGGGGATATGATCCGAACGTGTGAGGAACGACGGTATTTTATACAAAACGGAAACTTATATTTAACATCAAGAAAAGACAGTTGAATTTTTAGGGTGCATAATGAGGAAAGAGGGCTTGGAAAAACTAATACTCACAGGTCAGATTGAAGGTAACAGAGACAAAGGAAAACAACGCATAACATATTTAGTGATCTTTAGTATATAGATGGCAGAACAGGGTTTAGGAGAAATAACAATAAGACAAACATTTTTAAAAGCTAAAACGTACCTGAAATTGTGATGAGCCACGACTGCCTATGTTGGGTGGGAACACAATATAAAAAGAAGAAATCGAATCTATGTCTACCATTTTTATTCGATATATCTTTTTGCTATAGTCTAAGCCAGAAGAGTGTATCTACCTATCATTAGTGTTTTTATCATGTAAAATTTACATTCGATGTTAAAGAACCCAGTTGATATTCTTAAACTAAATAACTAAATCAGGCACTTCAAGACAGCTGAAGGAAAAATGGTTCAAGGCTTTGTGCAAGAAATAATAAAAAAAATATAGACTGAAAAAGTCTGTGGAATAAATGAAATTCTTCATTTCATGTTTTCCTTAAACACAGGAAGGATAGAGAATAAATAGGTTGAAAAGTTAAACGAAAAGGGAACGGCATCTGAATATTGTCTTCATTATGGGATTTTTAACGTGTTTATCAATTTTACAAACCGTAAAATGTTTTCAAAACTTTTTTTTATCCAAACAAACTACCGCGATTGTTTTTTGTTCGATCATTTTTTCTTGCAGATTCGAGTATAAACTCGATAAATATCTACCTTCTTCAACGTAGTGAACGGGATTATGCATACGATATTTGGACACGGCGAACACGATTATGCATGCCATATTTGGACACGGTGAACAGGATTATGCATACCATATTTAGGCACGGCGATCAGTATTATGCATACCATATTTGGACACGATGAACGGGATTATGCATACCATATTTGGACACGATGAACGGGATTATGCATATCATATTTGGACACGGTGAACGGGATTATGCATACCATATTTGGACATTATAAACGGGATTATCCATACCATATTTGGACATGGTGAATAGGATTATGCATATCATATTTAGACACGATTAACAGGATTATGCATACCATTACTGAACACAGTGAACGTGATTACGCATACCATATTTGGACACTGTGAACGGGATTATGCATACCATATTTGGACACGAAGAACGGGATTATGCATACCATATTTGGACACGATGAACGGGATTATGCATACCATATTTGGACACTGTGAACGGGATTATGCATACCATATTTGGACACGATGAACGGGATTATGCATACCATGTTTGGACACGATGAACGGGATTATGCATACCATATTTGGACACGATGAACGGGAATATGCATACCATATTTGGACACGATGAACGGGATTATGCATACCATATTTGGACACGATGAACGGGATTATGCATACCATATTTGGACAGGATGAACGGGATTATGCATACCATATTTGGACACGACGAACGGGATTATGCATACCATATTTGGACATGGTGAACGGGATTATGCGTACCATATTTCGACACGGCGAACAGGATTATGGATGCCATATTTGGACATGGTGAACAGGATTATGCATACCATATTTAGGCACGGCGATCAGTATTATGCATACCATATTTGGGCACGGCGAACAGGATTATGCATACCATATTTGGACACGTTGAACAGGATTATGCATACCATATTTGGACACGGTCAACGGGATTATGCATAACATATTTGGACATTATAAACGGGATTATGCATACCAAATTTGGACATGATGAATAGGATTATGCATATCATATTTAGACACGATAAACAGGATTATGCATACCATTACTGAACTCAGTGAACGTGATTACGCATACCATATTTGGACACTGTGAACGGGATTATGCATACTATTTTTTAACTCAGTGAACGAGATTATTTATAGACCATAATTGCAGTTGTTACGTTCTGTCACAACTAGAAATAAATGGGGCAGCCAAGCGTCTATATAATCATTAATAATATGGATGATCTTTACTTTTTCTCTCCAAGAAAAAAGATCAGATTAAAGGCAAAATAACAAAGCGTATGAACGATAACGAAGTGCCATCCACCCGTTGTCACTGTGTTACTCATTCAGACAAATATATGCTCTGTGGAAGCCAAAAGAATTTAAATTCTGTTTTTATTTCTTCTTCCTTCTGGATTGATTGTCACTCCTTTGATATGGATTGCATAAAATTATCGAATTACCTGTGCTTCCAAGGTGGGTATTTTTTTCCAATTTGTTCATTGATGAAGAATCAATCATGTTATTAAAGAATGGAGAATCGTTCCCGATTATATCGATCATTCTTATGCCTGACGAACATGGTGATCACCTGATAGCAATTAACACTTAATTAATTAATATTTGCACCTAACTTTATCGCAGGTGTGGCCAAGGAAAATTATTCCAGCTGGAGTTCATTAAGAATTTGGCAATGTTACGGAAAATAATTGGCCTTGTGCCAAACTTAGCGAATATCAATAGATACTGAAAATCATGGAAACAAAGGAAGAAAGAACGAAAGAAAGAAAAACGGACAAAGGAAGAGAAAGATGAAAATTAGCTTCGTGGAAGGATATTAACTAGATTATATACAAAACAGATAGATAGATAGATAGATAGATAGATAGATAGATAGATAGATAGATATGAACAGACTGAGATAGATAGATAGATATGAACAGACTGAGATAGATAGATAGATAGATAGATAGATAGATAGATAGATGCGAACAGACTGAGATAGATAGATAGATAGATAGATAGATATGAACAGACTGAGATAGATAGATAGATAGATAGATAGATAGATAGATAGATAGATAGATATGAACAGACTGAGATAGATAGATAGATAGATAGATAGATAGATAGATAGATATGAACAGACTGAGATAGATAGATAGATAGATAGATAGATAGATAGATAGATAGATAGATGCGAACAGACTGAGATAGATAGATAGATAGATAGATAGATAGATAGATAGATAGATAGATAGATAGATAGATGGATGGATGGATGGATTATTTACATCATCTTTATTCCCATGTTCACGACATTTCGGCTGTTATATGCTCCGGACTTCGTTTAGGTGATCGGTATTTTAAACTTAATCCTTTTATTTCGTCCACGTGGCCCATTGGATAAAAGCTTGGCCCAAAGAGTTCAATACCTGGCTATGGCAATGGTGAACAAAAACATGGAATGTCGATTTAAAGGGAGATAACTGAGATATCTGGAAGAGGCATGGCATGTGGAAATAGAACAATCTACCCCGGTGGACGAAATAAAGGTTTCAGTTCGAAATTCCAATAACATGAAGAATGCCAGAGCGTAAAACTGCCTAAATGTCGTGAACGTGGAAGTAAAGTTGAGGATAAGTTCGAACAATGTAAATAATTACAATACTTCATCTCAAATAGATAGATAGATATGAGCAGAATGAGATAGATAGATAGATTGTGAATAAAATTAGATAGATTATGAATAGAATTAGATAGATAGATAGATAGATAGATAGATCTGAACAGAATCTATCTAACTATCTACCTATTTATCTATTCGATCTGAGATAAATAAGTAGATAAGTAGATAGATAGATTCTGTTCAGATCTATCTATCTATCTATCTATCTATCTCATACACTAATATTTCATAGATAGATAGATATGAACAAACTGGATAGATAGATAGCTAGATAGATAGATAGGAACAGATTGAAATAGATAGGAACAGATTGAGATAGATAGATAGATAGATAGGAACAGATTGAAATAGATAGGAACAGATTGAGATAGATAGATAGATAGATAGGAACAGATTGAAATAGATAGGAACAGACTGAGATAGATAGATAGATAGATAGATAGATAGATAGATAGATAGATAGATAGGAACAGATTGAAATAGATAGGAACAGATTGAGATAGATAGATAGATAGGAACAGATTGAAATAGATAGGAACAGATTGAGATAGATAGATAGATAGATAAATAGATAGATAGATACATAGATAGATAGATAGATAGGAACAGATTGAGATAGATAGATAGATAGATAGATAGATATGAAAAGAGTGAGATAGATAGATAGATAGATAGATAGATAGATAGATATGAAAAGAGTGAGATAGATAGATAGATAGATAGATAGATAGATATGAAAAGAGTGAGATAGATAGATAGATAGATAGATAGATATGAAAAGAGTGAGATAGATAGATAGATAGATAGATAGATAGATAGATAGATATGAAAAGAGTGAGATAGATAGATAGATAGATAGATAGATAGATAGATAGGAACAGATTGAGATAGATAGATAGATAGATAGATATGAACAGACTGAGATAGATAGATAGATATGAACAGACTGAGATAGATAGATAGATAGATAGATAGATAGATAGATAGGAACAGATTGAAATAGATAGGAACAGACTGAGATAGATAGATAGATAGATAGATAGATAGATAGATAGATAGATCTGAACAGAATCTATCTAACTATCTACCTATTTATCTATTCGATCTGAGATAAATAAGTAGATAAGTAGATAGATAGATTCTGTTCAGATCTATCTATCTATCTATCTATCTATCTCATACACTAATATTTCATAGATAGATAGATATGAACAAACTGGATAGATAGATAGCTAGATAGATAGATAGGAACAGATTGAAATAGATAGGAACAGATTGAGATAGATAGATAGATTGATAGATAGGAACAGATTGAGATAGATAGATAGATAGATAGGAACAGATTGAAATAGATAGGAACAGATTGAGATAGATAGATAGATAGATAAATAGATAGATAGATACATAGATAGATAGATAGGAACAGATTGAGATAGATAGATAGATAGATAGATATGAAAAGAGTGAGATAGATAGATAGATAGATAGATAGATATGAAAAGAGTGAGATAGATAGATAGATAGATAGATAGATATGAAAAGAGTGAGATAGATAGATAGATAGATAGATAGATAGATATGAAAAGAGTGAGATAGATAGATAGATAGATAGATAGATAGATATGAAAAGAGTGAGATAGATAGATAGATAGATAGATATGAAAAGAGTGAGATAGATAGATAGATAGATAGATATGAAAAGAGTGAGATAGATAGATAGATAGATAGATAGATATGAAAAGAGTGAGATAGATAGATAGATAGATAGATAGATAGGAACAGATTGAGATAGATAGATAGATAGATAGATAGATAGATAGATAGATAGATAGATAGATATGAACAGACTGAGATAGATAGATAGATAGATATGAACAGACTGAGATAGATAGATAGATAGATAGATAGGAACAGATTGAAATAGATAGGAACAGACTGAGATAGATAGATAGATAGATAGATAGGAACAGATTGAAATAGATAGGAACAGACTGAGATAGATAGATAGATAGATAGATAGATAGATAGATAGATAGGAACAGATTGAAATAGATAGGAACAGACTGAGATAGATAGATAGATAGATAGGAACAGATTGAAATAGATAGGAACAGACTGAGATAGATAGATAGATAGATAGATAGATAGATAGATAGATAGATAGATAGATAGATAGATAGATCTGAACAGAATCTATCTAACTATCTACCTATTTATCTATTCGATCTGAGATAAATAAGTAGATAAGTAGATAGATAGATTCTGTTCAGATCTATCTATCTATCTATCTATCTCATACACTAATATTTCATAGATAGATAGATATGAACAAACTGGATAGATAGATAGCTAGATAGATAGATAGGAACAGATTGAAATAGATAGGAACAGATTGAGATAGATAGATAGATTGATAGATAGGAACAGATTGAGATAGATAGATAGATAGATAGGAACAGATTGAAATAGATAGGAACAGATTGAGATAGATAGATAGATAGATAAATAGATAGATAGATACATAGATAGATAGATAGATAGGAACAGATTGAGATAGATAGATAGATAGATAGATATGAAAAGAGTGAGATAGATAGATAGATAGATAGATAGATAGATAGATATGAAAAGAGTGAGATAGATAGATAGATAGATAGATAGATATGAAAAGAGTGAGATAGATAGATAGATAGATAGATAGATAGATAGATAGATATGAAAAGAGTGAGATAGATAGATAGATAGATAGATATGAAAAGAGTGAGATAGATAGATAGATAGATAGATATGAAAAGAGTGAGATAGATAGATAGATAGATAGATAGATAGATAGATAGATATGAAAAGAGTGAGATAGATAGATAGATAGATAGATAGGAACAGATTGAGATAGATAGATAGATAGATAGATAGATAGATAGATAGATAGATAGATATGAACAGACTGAGATAGATAGATAGATATGAACAGACTGAGATAGATAGATAGATAGATAGATAGATAGATAGGAACAGATTGAAATAGATAGGAACAGACTGAGATAGATAGATAGATAGATAGATAGATAGATAGATAGGAACAGATTGAAATAGATAGGAACAGACTGAGATAGATAGATAGATAGATAGATAGATAGATAGATAGATAGGAACAGATTGAAATAGATAGGAACAGACTGAGATAGATAGATAGATAGATAGGAACAGATTGAAATAGATAGGAACAGATTGAGATAGATAGATAGATAGATAGATAGATAGATAGATAGATATGAACAGATTGAGATAGATAGATAGATAGATAGATAGATAGGAACAGATTGAGATAGATAGATAGATAGATAGATAGATAGATAGATATGAACAGATTGAGATAGATAGATAGATAGATAGATAGATAGATAGATAGATAGGAACAGATTGAAATAGATAGGAACAGATTGTGATAGATAGATAGATAGATAGATAGATAGGAACAGATTGAAATAGATAGGAACAGATTGTGATAGATAGATAGATAGATAGATAGATAGATAGATAGATAGATAGATAGATAGATAGTATCTGAAAAAGAAGCAATGAACGTGGAATAGAATTAAAGAAAGAATAAAATTCGAGACAATGATAAAGAAAGAAAGAAAAATAAATATAAATTTAGAAAGAAGGAATGAAATAGAATTATGTTTAAAGAAAGAACGAAAAGAAAGGAAAAAAAAGAATTGAAGAAAGAAAATTTGTTTCTCGTTCTCACCGGAAGTAACATTTTCAAGCCAGTTTTTTCTTTCACAGGGTAGCGCCACTGAACGAAGACTATTGCCAGATATCGTCAAAGCCATGTTGACTTGTGGCGAAAGGAATTTCACTTGAACTTTTTCGGTATCCATCACCCAAATAGAAACATACATTGCCTGGCTACAGAAGATGTCCGGGATGACAAATGACCGACCGATTGTTGACCATTGACTTCCTGCAAAAAAAATATGGATTACTCAAAACAGGTACTGATTCCGCAACTGATTGAAGTTTCCATATAAAAACCGGTAACAAAATGGGTTTATAATAAAATAATAAAAATATAATTAGGCAGCAATCTTTTCAATATTACAATAAAAAATCTTTTCACTTTTGCACAAAACGAAAAATTTAAAATCGATATAAAAATTTTAATTTCTCGAAATTTTCATAAAATTAAGGTAATGCAACGGATATATATATATATATATATATATATATATATATATGTGTGTGTGTGTGTGTGTGTGTGTGTGTGTGTGTGTGCATATATATATAATGGACTCTCCCGTCGGTTTCGACGTATGAGGATCTGACAGCTTAATTGATTCAGTTATGAAATTTTGAGCAATAATCTTAAGTGGCATTTAAGACCCGCCAGTGATTTACAAAGGAGGCCACATATGGAGCAAGTGTAAGGATTGTGAGAGGAGATCACTATTAGAGGGGTTGACCTTTTAGATCTTGCTTCTTGAAGATGATTCAGACAAGCAGATTGAAAATTGCTGAGTCCACTAAAACACGTTGATCGCCATTCTACCCGCTCCAAAGCTAAGCGCTCAAGGGTGTTATGTGTTATATTAACTGCTGACAAGTTGCATTTCAGCTTGTCTTTGTATCTTAGCCATGGGCGTCCTACATTCCTGTAGCCCTGTATTTTCCAAAAATATATTGCTAATATTTTTTTTCCAAAAATATATTGCTGTTAATAATGTATTGCTGGTAATATTTTTTCCTTCAAATATTTATTGCTGGTAATATTTTTTACACAGTATTTCTGGTTTGGTTTGGTTTGGTTTGGTTTGGTTTGGTTTGGTTTACGGCATATCAACCTCAATGGGTTATTTAATGCCTACAACTGTTTTATTGCTGGTAATATTTTTTTTTCAAAAAATGTATGGCAGGTAATATTTTTTTTCTAAAATATAGAGGTGGTGATAATGTATTGCTGGTAATAACTTTTTACAAAATAATTCTGCTATTAAAACCTATTTATACATTTTCATGGGGTTTTAACCCCAGTTTGGGCGTTAACTATTTGCCCATAGCTGGGACCCTAACAGATGCTACCACGCCAGGTCAGGGTGGACCTGGGAACACCAGCAATTAAGAGGTGGTTCCACGCTCTTCAAAACCACCTGATCAGAGGTCTTGCTGTTGACCACAGTTTATCGCCCTACCCAGGACGGGTTTTGGAATGAGCGAACTGATTTATTAT
>OZ010612.1:44277311-44282311 GCA_963932145.1 Acanthosepion lycidas
GTGGGAATAAAATAACTCTACTATTATTTGTATATAAATATTTTCAAACATTATACACCACCAAATAAGAGATTGTAAGTATTTAAAATTAAAACATATTCTAATCATAAATAAAACATTTATGATAAAAAAATGATCTTGCAAGTATTTTAATAGAAGCTAATGGTTAGTATTTCCAATAAAAAGATATTTTAAATGTCTAATAAAAACGGATATTATATTTCTAATAAAAACTGATATTACAATTATTTCCAATAAAAACTGATATTGTACGTATTTCTAATAAAAACTGATATTGCGAAGATTTCTAATAAAACTGATGTTGCACCTATTTCTAAGATAAACTGATATTGCAAGAATTTCTAATAAAAAGGGATAGTGCACGTATTTTTAATAAAAACTTCATTCATATGGTATATTTTTATATGAATATAAGTACATCCTTAAAATTGTATCATCATCGATTGGTTAAGACGAAAATTGCTGTGAAAACTTTGACTTTCCAGTGAAATCTGACATCCTGTATTGACCTACAGATATATTTTTTTAAGTAAGAAAATATGAAAATGCGGTAAATAGATAGATAGATAGATAATGAACAAGTTTAGATAGATAGATAGATAGATAGATAGATAGATAGATAATGAACAAGTTTAGATAGATAGATAGATAGATAGATAGATAGATAGATAGATAATGAACAAGTTTAGATAGATAGATAGATAGATAGATAGATAGATAGATAGATAGGTAGATAGATAGATAATGAACAAGTTTAGATAGATAGATAGATAGATAGATAGATAGATAGATAGATAATGAACAAATTTAGATAGATGTATAGATAGATAATGAACAAGTTTAGATAGATAGATAGATAGATAGATAGATAGATAGATAGATAATGAACAAGTTTAGATAGATAGATAGATAGATAGATAGATAGATAGATAGATAATGAACAAATTTAGATAGATGGATAGATAGATAATGAACAAGTTTAGATAGATAGATAGATAGATAGATAGATAGATAGATAGATAATGAACAAGTTTAGATAGATAGATAGATAGATAGATAGATAGATAGATAGATAGATAGATAGATAGATAGATTGATCTAGACTGTTCCCATGTGGTAAATATATGCAAGCTAAAATGAATCCCTTTGTTAGTTCTAAATATATTCAGTTTAAAACTGTCACTGAAAAGGGGAAAAGCCATTAAGCCTATCATTCACTCATAAATATTGGTAAGCCACCTACCTTCAATAAGAGAGACCCAGTTCCAACCAGTAAGAACGGCACATCCTATAATAAAAACAAAAACGAAAATAAGAGTATTGCTAGTAATATTTTAAAATAGTTATCGAGGGAATTATTTTGTTTGACTTGTCATTTATTATTGTCATAAATATTTGCATAAAAAGAAAAATGGCGGAGTCTCTACGCTTTTCAGAGTTTTGAAAAACAAGATGATGATGATTATGAGGATTATAGCTGGAATGTTTATTATAATTGTTCGTCTTTTTCCTCTTCTTCTTCTTCTTCTTCTTCTGCTTATTATTATGATTATTATTAAATCAGAAAATGACACATACATTCATCAGCATCATTATTATTATGATTTAGGTTCCATGTCTCTTCAGGAAGTGGGCGAGCATCGCTCTCCACAACATCCTGTCCTTTATGGTTTTAAGCAACGCTTGATTCTTTAGCATTCGTCCTTGTCTGGCTCTGACATGCATTCACACTTTCTTTTGCGAGTCATTTGACGTGTCCCTTCAGGAGGCCAGCGAGCATGGCTCTCCACAAGTTCCTTTCTCTTTAGCTCTAAGCAACGTTTGACTCTTAACTAACCGTCATCATCCCTGCTCTGCTATTCATTTTTACACACACACATACACACGCGCGCACCCAACAACACACACACATACTGATAAAGCAAATTGCTTGCTGTTTCATTCTACCCTTCCTTCCCTCAATATGCCTTGTGTGCATTAAATTTTCCGAACCATCCATGCAAAAATTTCAACTATCTCTTTCTGATTTTATGCATGCATGCATTTCCAGCTTCAATTTCCTGTAAAACTTTATCATTACTCCGATATCCTGTCAGTTGCATTCTCAGTATCAATTTCAAGAAAATCTCTGTCGATTCAAGCCTCTTCTTCATCAATAAAGAACTTGTCCTGTATAAACTCCCAGACAGGAGCACTTTTTTTTATATGTTTTAAGACGTATTTTCTGGGAGGTAATACCAACGCACCTTTTTAGCTCTTGTAGTTGAAGCCCTCGGTTCGATTGGAAAACTGTTCCGATAGACCCATTGAAGGAATCCCTGGGACCAAAACCTTAAAAAAGATACAAAAAATGTACATCTCACACCGTACGAAGGACTTTATCTATAAAAATACTGTGATATTACATTTTTCTTCCTTTTTTTTTCTGTAAATGCTCAATGGAAAATGTCATGATAAAATTTCTGACCTTAGGTCATTGGTCGGGAACTGGAAAGCACTGAGTATACAACGGAACTCAAAGGAAATAATAATAATAATAACAATAATAATAATAATAATAATAATAATAATAATAATGATAATAATAATAATAATATAAATTGTTATTAAAGGCCACAAACAAAAACGGTGCCTCCTTATTGATATGGCAGTCCCTGCTGACTGCAATGTATCTTTGAAGATATTCAAAAAGCTGTCAAAATACAAGGGCCTTGAAATAGAAATCTCGAAAATGTGGCATATGGGAACATCAACAATCCCTGTTGTAGTTGGAGCCCTAGGACTGGTTGGAAAAGATTGCAGTAGACTAATTGAAGGGATTCCTGGAAGTCCATGCCTCAAGGAGATACAAAAAATTGTTCTGACAAGTACAGCCCACACTTTACGAAGGGCTTTATCTATGTAATTTTTTTCTTGCCAGTGGAAAGTATCATTATGCCATTTCTAACCTTAGGTCCCTCGGCAGGACCCGAAAAGAAATGTGTAAACGCCAGAAAGCAAAGAAAATAAAAATAATAATAATAATGATAAATAGCTGTATATACGTAAAATGTGTGTTATTATTATTATTTCCTTTGATTTCTTTTATATACATATTTCCTTCTGTGTCCTAATCAGAGACCTAAGATCAGCAATGGCTTCAACACATTTTCCACTAATTGTTTTTGTAAAAACAAAAAAATCTCACACATTTTACATAGATAAAGCTATTTATTATTATTATTATTTTTATTATTATTATTATTATTATTATTATTATTATTATTATTATTATTATTATTTCCTTTGATTTCCCTTGTATACACATTTGCATCAGGGTCCCAACCATAGACCTAAGGTCAGAAATGGTATCATGATATTTTCCACTATTCATTTAAAAAAGAAAACTAAGATCTCACACATTTTACATAGACAAAGCCCTTCGTAGGTGCGAGCTCTGTTTGTGGGTACAATTTTTGGGATTTCCTTATGTCTTGGGCTACCAGGGATCACTTCAATGAAGCTATCAGAAGCTTTTCCATTCAAACCGAGGGCTCCAACTACGACTCGAATGGTTGATGCCCTCACGTGTCACATTTTTGAGATTTCGATTTCAAATTTCTTGTCTTTTGATAGATTTTTGAAGATATTTAAACATACATTGCAATTTGCAGGGACTGTCATGTTGTTGTTGTTATTCTTCTTCTTCTTCTTCTTCTTCTTCTTCTGCTTCTGCTTCTTCTTCTTCTTCTTCTTCTCCTCCTCTTCTTCTTTTCTTCTTTTCTTCTTCTTGTTCTGCTTCTTCTTCTTCTTCTTCTTTTCTTCTCCTTCTTCTCCTCTTCTTCTTCTTCTTTTCTTCTTTTCTTCTTCTTGTTCTTGTTCTTCTGCTTCTTCTTCTTCTTCTTGTTGCTCTTCTTCTGCTTCTTCTTCTTCTTGTTCTTCTTGTTCTTCTTGTTCTTCTTTTCTTCTTCTTCTTGTTCTTCTTGTTCTTTTCTTCTTCTTCTTCTTCTTCTTTCTTCTTCGTGTTCTTGTTCTTCTTCTTTTCTTCTTTATCTTGTTCTTGTTGTTGTTGTTGTTGTTGTTGTTCTTCTTCTTCTTCTTCTTCTCATTATTATTATTATTATTATTATTATTATTATTATTATTTCGTTCGTATGCTTGTTCAAATACCATACCCGGTGATTTATCACTGCAAAATGAGTAACAACAAATCTCCCAAGATCTCAAGCACTTTACTCAGTATCTTTACTGTCACCTCTGTGTGTTGATTTCTATGCCCACTTTAATCTCTCTCTCACTCTCCATATATATATATATATATATATATAGCGAGAGAGAGAGAGAGGATGTATCAATAATAATTTTACAAACTTTGGGTGAGGGTTCCTCACACCAAAACAAGGGCAAAAGTCCATATAAACATGTCCGCAAATCCTTCCTTTTTGAGTTAAGTCTAAAGAAAGTTTATGTAGATGGCGCTGTATTGTCATGTAGATTAGGTTACATTTGTCATTCGTGTACATTTGTGGTTAGTCTGTCTTCAACATTTAACGTGTGTAGTAGTGAGTTAACTGAGAAGTATTCCGTTTAACAATGTCAGGATATCATGAGCGGACAGATACGATTTTTACTTACAGCGCGAATTCTAATAGACTCGAGGTTGCACGACTGTATCAGATTGCGTTTCCAGAACGAAGGCAGCCGAGTCATCCATCCTTTGCTGCTGTTTATAGTTTCGTTGCTGAGACAGAATCCATAGCCCCACAAACTACGCATGACCACGCAAAACACATTCTACATGGCTGTCAGAGACGATCCAGGTATCAGCACAGGCCAAGTGGCCCTAGCGTATCGTACATTCCAGAGTACCAATGGAAGAGGTACTTCAAAAGCATCTCCTTTTATCCGTATCATTTGCAACGTGTGCCGGGTCTTTTCCCCTCTCATTATTCAAAACGAGAGAACCTTTGTCGATAGTTTAGTGCACAAACTGTCGATCC
>OZ010612.1:44287311-44337311 GCA_963932145.1 Acanthosepion lycidas
TTGAAACAAAATGGCTATTTTTGTCGTGATTTTATAACATATTTATGTTATAAATTTTTTTCTTTAAGAATAAATAATTATATATATATATATATATATATATATATATATATATATATATATATATATATATATATATCAGCTGAATTAAAGGGAGGTAAACAGACAAAGAAAATTGTAAGTCTGTGATGCAGCGTTGAGGCCTGAAGAATTGTCGATAGCTGGTGAGAAACAAGAGACGGCGTACAACCCAATATTCAGTGGAAATACTAAAAAAAAGATAATGAGATGTTCGTTTGATTATGACAACGAATATTTTATTGACACCAATGCACTGTAGTCAAAGAATCAGTGTTGTGTCCCTCTTTCAGGCTGGTCTGGAATTCAGGGTTTTCCTTCTCTTGGATTGGTTCTCACCTCAAGAGAGCCACTTAATTCTAATATTTAATCCATTGTTAAGAAAAGAAGATATGGATTAATACTTTTTACGAGGATAGTGCACTAGATCGTGGTCAGCAGACTTGTCTCAGCAGATCTGACTGAGTTGTAAGTTTGATCTTCACTGTGTGCTCCTCACTTTCAGCCTTGTGCCACATCTAAGCTACGCTTAGATAATGACCATTAAAGGTTCTCTCGACGTGGTGTAATGGTTAGCAAGCTTGTCTTGCTAGAACGATTGCAACTGAGTAGTGAGTCCGATCCTTACTGAGTGCCTCATACTTTCGGCCTTGTGCTACATTTAAGCTATGCTTACAAACTCATTTTGGGTATCCCACTGTGGTGAAAAGTTTAGCAAACTTATCTCGCTAGAACAATTACGAGTAAATAGTGAGTCCGATTTTTACTGAGTGCCCCATACTTTCGGCCTTGTGCCACATCTAATCTACGCTTTATTAAATCACCATATTTTTTCAAGGGCATTTATGCGAAAGTGGATATAAGGGACTCGGCTGGAATTTGAAATCGGCTTTCAGATTTCTCTACCCGAATCGAGATCTGTTGAATAAGCGGGCATTTATGAGTGGAAGTAACCAAATTCTCAATGACAACAATACTTAATACGAAGGCGTCCTGTGCATGATGATAAACTACATCCTGGCAGCAAAGCCTCTCATCGGGAGTTTGCAGGTTTTGAGAAGCGTGGAACCAACTCTTAATTGCTGTTGTCTTCAGGTCCACCCTGACCCGAGGTGGTAGCACCTTTATGGGTCCCAACTATCGGCAAATAGTGACCCCCCCAAAAAAAAAAAAATCCACAGTACATTTTTAGAAAGAAAATGTCAATCAAGCATCACTAAAAATATATAAAAGATATATGCTTATAGTAAAATTACCCACGATATATTTTATGGTCTACTAGGTTGGTGCAAAAACAATGACGCAATAATGTCGTTTTTTTGACGTAACGTCAAAAAACGACATTATTGCGTCATTGTTTTTGCACCAACCTAATACAAAATATATATCTAAAAAAATTTATCTTTAATCTGAATGTATAAAATTATGTACAAAATATTTAAAATAAAATAAATAACCCATAGAGGTGTTGATATGCCACTAACAATAAATTAAAGTATTAAGAACAGAGCCAAATATTACAAGAAATGGACAAAGTAAAAAGAAGCAATGCAAAGTAAAACAATTCTAAGACAGTAAAACGGAAACTGTTCAGATTCAAAAGCCATACAATAAAATGGCCATAGTCTTCTGGCCTCAAGACGAGACAGAAAGAATATCTGGATAAGAGTAGGAATTGCCCATTCTTATTGGCTAGGAAGTAATCCTGACAGTGATTTTTAGCAGTCATTCCATAGATTGGAACCAACACTAACCATTACACTACCCGGATTTTTTTACTCATCTCACCTTAAGCAAGGCAATAAAGCCACCAAGAGACAAGGGGGTACTGAGTGTTAGAGAATATAAGAAAAGAAACAATATTAAGGAATGGAAACAATAAAAGAACAAGAATTAAGACGACAGTAGATATCGATTGACATTGCATTTATTAGGTTGGTGCAAAAATAATGACGCAATAATGTCGTTTTTTGACGTTAAAAATACGTCAAAAAACGACATTATTGCGTCATTGTTTTTGTACCAACTTAATAAATTTTTGATGATCAAACTTGGCCGAGAATCAAAAGAGCAAAAAGAGAGTTCCGCCAACAAGAAGTGCGATAGAAGAAATTGTTAGCGTAGAACTTAGAGTTACATCTAGCAATGTCTACTGTAAAATGATTCCACCTTTCCGCCAATCTAATACTGCACTTAAATTAATAAAGTCTAGCTACCATAGAGGGACGTTCATCAGAACAATTACGATGGAAATATTTATATAAAAGGCACAAGAAGCTACGTTTTGGCGGCAGGAAAGTGACTGAAGTCGATATGCTATAACAGGGCCATTCATAAAAAGGCCCTGATGATTCACATGAGTCTCGTAAACGATTATGGTCGTGCGGGCACCACATGTTTTACAGCCCGTAGTGATGTGTCTTGGGCAAGATATCCTGACGTTGTCCAAATCTCTACAGGCTGATTTGTTTGAATTCAAGATGCCGCCAGGTCAGGACTAATAAAAACTTTCCTAGCAGCTTCCCCGAAAAATAGTAGTATTTTTGGTTGATCATAACTATGTTCGTACACACATGAAAATAATACTTGTCATTCTCGAATAAAAGTCGACAATGATTTATATTAGTTGCTTTCTTATATTTCTTCCATTTTTATTATCTATAAATCTGATCGATATTTCGGTCAAAATATATGTCCAGACGCCGAGAATTATTTTAATTTTCGATTAATATATCAAACGCGGAAATTCATTGGACATTAACATTTAATTTATTTTTCCTACTTTTTGTGTGAGTGATCAGCCCGTAGTAGAAGTGGTTACCGATTAGACAAATAAATAAAAAAGGGCAAATAAGGATGACATATTCAGAACGAGGCTGAAAGTGAAAATCTTCTAGAAAGGCGACATTTTTAGTCGATAGACAGAAAAGACATTGAAATCTCCCGATATTAAAGAGATACAAAGCAAATAGCAAATGGTCTCATGATGTCGAGACTAGACAAATAATCTCTGCTTATATATTTTTAGCGTATTATATTCTTTATATAGCATGTTATATTGTTTATTACGAACAAAATTCGGTAGAGACTTTGACAACAAAACCTCGTCAGAAATTAGATACTTAGATTTGAAAAATCTCAGATTTAAATGAATCATACTTATTATAAAACCGAGGCTGTGTGTGTGTGTGTGTCTGTGTGTGTGTCTGTGTGTGTGTCTGTGTCTGTGTCTGTGTGTGTCTGTGTGTCTGTCTGTCTGTCTGTCTGTACGTTTATATATGGGATCGGATTTCCTACATTTTTCAACCGATTTCACCAAAACTTCACTTTTTTGGGGGCAGGTAGTGTTTCTTATTGTCTTGCACACTTTTTTCTTTATTTTTACATTAAGAATGCTTTAAAAATTCCATTTACAAGACAATTGTTTATAATAAAATTCTATTCAATCGGTAGACCCATAACAATTGAAAACAATGTTTTAGTTTGGGTTTGGGTTTGATCAATTCGTAAAAAAAAAAACAAAAAAAAACTAATTAAGACATGCGTATCTGCCAACCTTAAACAATAATCTTTGTCAATTTTATTTTTCAGTCTTTATGATGGTCGATACTTGATCTATCTCTTACTGTTACATCCCCGGGCAACGAGTTCCTTGTGTCACAAAACAACATTAATACAATTAAAGACGAGGTAAATTTACTTTAAACTTATTGCTTGTCACTACATATAGGAGTCAATGTAGCCACAAAGCAAGATTCAAAATCAGACTCTCGGAGGTAATGAGAATCTGCTTAAATATTCCAAGAAACGTCTTTGTATTATAGTTTACTAATATTCACTTCGACTTTCAACATTTTTCTCGATTTTTACAAGAGTCCGAATACTGTGCACTTGTTTTATATTTGTAGGCACAAACCATTATATTCAGATTCAGATTTGATTAACCATTTCACCCCCAAAAAGGCAATGGAGCCACTAAGACGCAAGAGGTACTAAGTATTAGAGAATATGAAAAAAGACACTATTAAGGAAAGAGAACGATAAAATAACAGAAGGATATGATTAAAGTTGATGAGAATCTACTTAAAAATCCTTGTTTGGCACTAAATGACCATTATAGAGGATTCAATGTACCATAAAATCATATTCAGAATCTGAACCATGGAGATGTGATTAAATGCTATGAGAGTCTAATTTAAAACACGTTTTTGGCGTGACATTGCCATCATAGAAGCGTCAAAATGCGATAAAACCATATTCAGAATGAGAACATTCGAGATGAGGTGAACCGCTATGAAAAACTTAAAATTACATAACATTATATAGGAATCATTGCGCTATAAAACTATATTCAAAATGAGAAACTTGGAGATATGGTCAACAACTATGAGAAACTAAAAATGCATGACCATTATATAGGAATCAATGTGCCATAAAACTATATTCAGAATCAAAACAACGGATATGTGATTAAAGATAATGAGAATCTATTTAAAAATCTTTCTTTGGCGTGAAATGACCATTATATAGTAGTCAATGTGCCATATTCTGAATGAGAAACTTGGAGATGTGACTATGAGAATTGATTTAAAATATTTAGTTGTCGCTACATGGTCATTATATTGGAAATCTTATTTGATACTAGCACTAAGGTTCCGTTTTCGAATTTGGGTATAATCCAAGCATTTGAATGCTGATTTTCAAAATTACAAGATTAGTGTATCGCTCTTCCTACTTGTTTATTTAATCCAAACTAAGCTGAGGTCTTTAGCGTTGAGAGATTTCTAATTATATATATATATATTGAATTCCTGGTCATTTCATGATCAAAATTTGCAATACACCAACGTTCATCCTGGACAATGTTGATACGGCAGATTTTAAATGTTAGCACCGAAATTTTTGTTTGCGATCGAGCTTCTCGATCTTTGTTTGCAAAATCGATAAAATATCCTCACAGAAATTCGCTGTCATGTCCTCCTTGGTATCGGAGCCAAAAATACATTTCCCGCAACTCTTACATTCGATACTGACTTGAGAATCGGCCAAAAACTAAACGGGCGCCTGCTCACAGATACTCGTCTTATTTGCTTATCGATGATGCTAGCTAACAGGAAAGTATGGCTATTATTACTGATACGTGACTATCCGCTTTTCCAAGGGGGTGCCTGCATTATTCACCTTGGTCAAAACGAACGAGAATGACTTTTGTGAAGGCTATAGACTACATAACAGAAAAAAGGTTTTCTATTTTAGGAAACTAAATCTATAAACGCATGCTTATGCCATTCGACGCATGTGTATATCGAAATATATTAATTAAAATTTTGAGATATTCTACAGCGGAAGTGTGATCTGTACAGCAGTTATCAGTTTAGTGCTAACAGAGGAATAAACACTTCACTGTGGCTATTACAGTTCTGAACAAGAGTTAGCCTGAAGATGGCATTGAAGCATAAAACTATTAGGTTGGTGAAAAAATAATGTCGTTTTCTCACATAGTAACATATGTGAGAAAACGACATTCTTTTTGCACCAACCTAATATCAGTTAATATGTAGTGCTCATCCCCGTCTGTCTGTCTGCCTCTCTCTCTCTCTCTCTCTCTCTCTCTCTCTCTCTCTTCAAGTATATATATATATATATATATATATATAGTGCGGTGCATAATTTTAAGGCGAGCTGAATTTTATCTTTAAATTTTAGCAATTGAGCTATTTTTTTTTATATTTTGTATATTATTATAAAGTATTAATAATCTGAAAGTTTCAAATAATTACTATGAGTGTAAAATCAGTTATTGTAAAATTATTCAAAAACTCGAAAAATGATTGGTACATAATTATAAGACTATTAAAAAAAAAGTTTATAGAAATGAATATTTACTTATCTGTGATTGGCTATTACATCAAATACTCTATTTTTCATAGAATAGATTAACTTCTGAGCGTCGTTTTGGTTCATTGAATCCGAGGCTTTCACAATTTCACTTTTGAACTCTTCCTTGCTATTAAATTGACGCCTATTCTTGTATACTCGTCTAACCAATATTTCCCAAAGGTTCTCGATAGGATTGAGATCTGGTGATCTGGTGGGACAATCTATAACATTGATTCGATTAGTTTGACACCACTCTATAGTGGACTTGGCTTTGTGAACAGGAGCGTTGTCTTGTGAAACACCCAATTTTGACCAGCATTTTTTCCATAAGACAAGAGGGTAGTAGACAACAAATTCTGATAACCTAAAGCATCAAGTATTGTGTCAATGAAAACAATTGAAGTTTTGCCTTTGAATCCGAATGCCGCACGAATCATAACTCTCCCTCCTCCTTGCACACGATTGGAAAAGACCAACTTCACCTTTCTAAGGTCATGCCAATGATAAGATAACCCATCTAGACCGTCCAAATTATTTCTGTTTTCATCGGAAAATGCCACACCTTCCCATTGCTTGTCGTAAGTCATATGAGTTTTGGCCCAATTGAAGCGTTCCGAAATATGGTGCTCGGTCAAACATTAAAATAGAAAAAAAAAACGTGAGTGCCACTATGGAATCTTACCAAAAGATAAACATGCATCCCGTATTTTCATATATATATATATATATATATATATATATATATATATATAGATATAGATATATGGAATAATAATAAAAAAACGAAAGAATATTAATCTACAACCCAGTGTGTCTGAGGATTTTAATTTTTTAATTTTTATTGTTCAAAATATATATATATATATGTGTGTGTGTGTGTGTAAAGAGAGAGAAAGAGATAGATAATCAGAAGTCTTTCTTCTGTTCGATGCAACATACATGCTTTTCATGTATAGTAAAAGTCCTCTCGAAAACCTTAATAAACAAAAATACGCAGTTTTTGTCTTATTAGTAACCGTTTATAGTAGACAAACCTCCTGATGCTATTTAGAATGACCTGATAGAATATATATATATATATATATATATATATATATATATATATATATATATATATATATATATATATATTTAACATACAACGTGTGTTAGCACGTGCAATACGCTGTCTTCATCAGCCGCCGACCAGGGGTGATATCACGGTTTCGGTGGCTATGGCGGGACCGCCACCCCTGGCGCCACCAGCAGGGTTTGCCACGATTCAGGGTATGAAGATAAGCTAACTAATTGTTCCTTTAAGTAAAATCTATCTGCAATGAAAGTTTCTTGAACGCGTTTGCCGTTATTGACACGCTCGTAAAAGTCGTTATAGACGGCCACGCAATATATATATATATATATATATATATATATATATATATATATATATATATATACGTGTGTGTGTGTGTGTGTGTATGTGACAATACGTTGGTATATAATCTAAGTGAATCCTATTAATATAATATAAAATATAAAATATTAAAATTGATTCACACATAGAGCTCAATGTTTTAATTAAACAGAGCAACATATTTCATACAATAGGAATTACGATTACGTTAGGTGATGATAATTATCACCTTGTAAATTGAATTATTAATTTACAAGGATTTTCAAACCAGTCAATGGATGATGAATTATTGAAAAAAAAATGGCTAGACAAAAGAAAGAAAGAAAGAAAGAAAGAAAGAAAGAAAGGAAGAAAGAAAGAAAAATGGAAAAAGGGAAAAGAAAAGATAAGGAATAGACAAAAGAAAAGGAGGGAAGTAAATAAAAACTAGGTAGTAGAGTAAATCTGGATATTAGGGGTGGTAAGAGGAGCAAGAAAGAGAAAAAGAGATGGAGAAAAATGAACTATTTATTTTATTCACAGTAGCAATCTAAAGCATAGCAAATCTATTAACAAAAATAATATTATATTCGATAATAAGAGATAAATCCATTTATATGAAAGATAGATAATTTGGAATGAAAGATATATTAAAATAAACAATATATCAGAAAAACCTTTCCTCTCTATTCCTTATTCTCTCTTTTTCCTTTTTCCATTTTTCTTTTTTTCTTTCTTTCCTTCCTCTGTCTAGCTATTTTTATTTCAATAATTCAGTTCGAATTCCAGTCGATTGCATTCACTTACGAACTAATACCCTTGGGAAAGATATGGATCCTCTGCTTCTCCCACCACCAGATATGGGTAAATAGAAGAACAGACCGGGTTCTATAACTTTGGATGGAAACTGGTCTACCGCAAAAAGAAAAGATTCCCAATCTCCCCAGTTTGATATTTTCATCTCGACTGGATCAGCCATAGATATTTTCCTCACTCTGTAATTTATTTTGTCTTTCCCTCTTCTCTAGTGAGTGAGTGTCTTGATTTTGCTTATTGGCAGAATACAGCGGCCGCTCTTGTTTTCGTGGGTCGATGGGTATAACTAACATTTTATTTTCAATTTGAATGTTTTCTTATATTTTAGTTTCGTTTGTGGGTTCATCCCCTCGATCCTTATTTCATGTAATTAAATTTTTATATATTATTATAAGAAATGATAAACCATCCCCAAAAAGTACATTTATGAAATTATTATGACAAGGGATATGTTTGTTGGGTCTCTGTGAGTACGTGGTATATGATGGATAAGTTCTTGAGCTGAATGAGGGAAAATAATGGATGAATGGGTCGTGAATCAGATTAGCTGGGTTTAGGATAGTTTATGTTGAGCAGCCTCACCCCATTTCCCCTTCGGCTTTGTGACACAATTGTATTATGTTGGTGCAAAAATAATGACGCAATAATGTCGTTTTTTGACGTATTTTTTAACGTCAAAAAACGACATTATTACGTCATTATTTTTGCACCAATCTAATAATTCTATTTACAATATATCTACATTCGTGCCAGTATATTTAAAATTTTGAAAATTTTGATTGACCGACAGAAAGTTAGGGTCGAGATATTAAAATTCTTGGGAGAAGCTTTATCTGAAAACTATAAGGTTTATTTATGATAACTTTTAGAATATTTTTTACGGTTGTACATTTTCCGTGTAAATTTCCAACGATTCCACTAACAGCAAAAGATGGCGCCTTTTTCAATCATTTTCTTGCAGAAGCTGGACAGCTAATCAACTGCATATGACGATAAGCCAAAGGAAAACCTTTGCACCCGAAGCGCCGCTCCCATGGATTTCGAAAAGAGCTTTCAGAATTGTCTCCGATTTGGGGAATTATCAGAATCGATTTTCCCTGAAAAAAAGAATTAGCTATTTGAAAGAGATAGCAAGTTTCAACGTATTACGATATCTGCAAAGGTATGGCGGGCTTGATGCGCCTACTTGCACTGCAAACGTTCGTATTAGGTTGGCGCAAAAATAATATCGTTTTTTGACGTTAAAAAATACGTCAAAAACCGATATTATTTTTGCACCAACCTAATATATTGACATTATTTTGAAAAAGAGAAAATCTAACGCGGGAAACTTAGTAATTATATAAGTTTATTTACAACTGACTAATAAAGCAGCTGAGAGATAACTATTTGAGTACAAATCTTGGAACCGACGGATGCCACATATACACATGAATTAAATTTAATTACGGCCATATCATGTAAATTTACTTACAGCCATTTCATGTTGAAACACCGGTTCTACGATAATTGAAGTTGAGAAACGTCAGTATCTATGAGTGACCGTTTGAGAATATCAGGTGCTGTATGCTTGGGTGTGCAGGGAGTGTAATAAATAATGGCTCTGGATTGAAAATAGGAGAGCAGGGTTCCAATATCGCTTACGTCCCTGAGAAAAGTACGAATCCACCTACTCTGTCCAAATACTTCAAATACAGACACATTGTTCAAAATTTGTTATATATCTAGGGCACAATTAGTCACTATTGGAGATAGAGTATTTAAGATTACTTAAAAGTACGTAATGTCCTATCTGGCAGTGAATACTGGACAGTCTCTTCGCAGATAAAGAAGAGACATGAAGAAACAGAAATGCGCTTCTACAGAAGGATGCTGAGAATACCATGAACCGAACATTAATAGTATTAATAGAAAAACACAGGGAAATTACATCATTGCGGTGCGAAGGTGACAGAAGAAATGACTTGTTCTTAAATTCTCTGATAGCCAAGATGGGAAGATGCAATTCTTGAAAGTTACTAAGGAAGCAGAATTCTTACCTAGTGATATAAAAGAAATGGGATATTTTATATTTAAATTCTCTCCTAAGAGCATAAAAAGGGTTCAAATTGTAGAAAAATATAAAGAAATTTTAAAAGATTTCATTAGTTTAAAACTAAACTTGCATGGATGAAGAATTATAACTCAAATACACCGAATACACACGATAGTCCAATAAGAGGAATATCTGGATTTCAAATAATCTTCTAAAAATTGATGATTACGTGCCTTTTTCAAAATTAATTTACCAGCTCACTTTGGAACGGAGGGACCTTCTCTTTTTCATGATGTTTATCAGAATATTCAGTAATAGTAGTAGTAGTAGTAAAACTGGTAGTAGTAGTAGTAGTAGTAATAGTAGTAGTAATAATAATAATAATAATAATAATTTAGAAAAAACTTTATAAATACAAAAATATATAAATCTACAAAAAGTCTTTGTAAAATCCTTGCTTGTATTGTAATGAAAAAAATGGCTGCCCTGGTAAAGAACGCGTCAAAAGTAGTTTTTTCTTTAGACCACGGTTGTACAAAGACTTATATTTTTTGTTGATTCATATACTTGAATTTTTTAAAATATATAACTTGAAGAAGACTGTCATACTGTCGAAACATTGTTTAACATTGTCAAACTATGTTTTTTCATCACGCTTTTCTCTTAAGTGTTGAAAAAAATGGAAGAGTGACGTCAATCATTTTGTTTAATAATAATATTTCACGATTTTCTTATTTTAATTTTCTGATGAATCTTAAATGTTAATTCTTAAATTATTCATTGAATAAGCTCATGGCGAGTTTTACGATAATAAAACATGCGTAGAAATTCCCGTATTGCATCGTTTAAATATTTAACAATCATGAATAGGAATGCTGGCCATTTTAAGAAATGGTCACAAAGATTTGAAGTTGGCAACTTTTGCCATTTCACTGAAACAACAGTTAGACACTTCGATCTTCCCTTCTATCTTTCTTTCTTTCATTTGTATGTTTTTTTCCTATGCAATCAAAACGGAATAGTCCATTATCTATGAAATATTAGCAATAGACTTTAAACACTTCAATCTTCCCTTCTTTCTTTCTAAGCAAATCCACGACTTACGAACATTTCTCTTAATAATAATTTAAAAATAATTCAGCAGACGATATTATTCTATTTATAGCAACTGTTTTTTTGCTTTACTCAGTTTCCATTGTTCGATACTGTACATCTGGAAAATGGCACATTTATCACTGTCGCCATCTGTTCTCGGCCGTTTAGCTGAGATCAAAATGTTTCACATTTCCTCTGATTCTCTCTCTTCATTTCTACATTCCCTTCTTTCATCTTTCTTTCATTTCCTCACTGAAACCAAATAATGCCTTTACCCCTCTTTCCAAATGAACAAAACGATCCATTATTTATTGGGTATTGGCAGGACGTAACACTCGTGCTAACTAACGAAAGAACTAACTGACACGCACAATTATAATAGGTTAATAACAAATAAATTAACGCATTACTACATAAAGTTTGCGTAAAATTTTAGGGGGTTTCGCCTAAACACTCTTGCTGACTAATAGTAAAATCAGGTCTGGTGAATTTTAAATTTTAGGTGACCCCTCACTCTCTAAAACATGAGGCACCCTGCACTAATTGACTAAATAATCTTACTATCTCAGCTTAGTAGGAGTTTTGGCCTTTACTGAATATATAGCGAGTAATTCAATTAATTAATGGATTTTAATCCGATATTATTTCTATGAACGTTATTTTATTTTATTGGGTAAATGTGTTTGAGTTAGCGTACCTTTTTAAAACAATGGAATTGATGTCGACTAGAATGTCTTATTTAAGAAAATGTACTTTTACGTAAGTTTCTGAGTTTGTTTTATTCAGGAAAACCACTGAATGTGCCCCAGCATTCACCCACGAAGGGCTCCACAGGGCCGATAGACATTAATTCCACTGTTTGAATAAAGAAACAGGAATGTCCACTTGTGATCTTTTCTGATAATTCACCCTGAAATTAAAATAATTTATATTTACTAAAATTCGCACCAAATTCTTCCATTACACTCCGATTCGGTTGACCTTTGCGATCACCCCAAATGTGGACGACCCGGGTGCGCTGTTTCTAACTACTGGGTCACCGTACGCGCTCAGACTGATAAACAAGCCCAAAACAGATCTTTTTTTTTTTTTAAATCTAAAAAAATCCTTTTAAGTACCTCGAATATCATCCACACTTACAAAATATAAAAAACTTCCCGATTTTTGGTAATTTTTCATTCTGAGGGTTGGACTTGTTGGGGGTAATTAATATTTGCGATGAGTAACTTTAAATTATTTGCGATGAATTAACACGTATATGCACTAAAGTAACTTTTAGGATAATAAATAAATATGATCGCGTGTATACTTATGATTTACGTTCAAATCATACCAATTTTTCCTAGATAACCAAAGTTAAGCAGTCTCGAGCCTTGTCAGTATATAGATGGGGAACCGCTTGTGAACACCGGATCCCGGAAGCGATAACCAAGTACAAAACCGATAAGGCATGAAACTAGCAAACTTGGTATGAAAACCACGACAGCAACGCATGGTGTTGTTGAGAGCTTTGGGCCTCATACACCTCAGTGGAGTTTCGGAGATCTAAATGAAGCGGATGAAGATGATATGTGTATGTTGAGTGGGGAAAGACAGAGAGAAAGTAATTACATATAAACCACAAAAATGATTGTTTTTAATATAACAATAATAATATTCGTAATTAACGAACTAACCTATAATTAATTTGATGCTGCTTTGGATCGTTATCTACATGTCATGAATCTACTTTGGTATACGATCTACACTTTATATTACGATCTACACTTTATATTGCGATCTACATGTCATGACTCTACTTTGGTATGTGATCTACACTTTATATTGCGTCACAAATTGTCATGAATTTATTTTGGTATGCGATCTACACTTTATATTGCGATCTACATGTTTATGAATCTACTTTGGTGCGTGATCTACACTTTATATTGTGATCTACAACAATAAAAGTTATTTAGTATATTTAGCCGATGTATACGCTGTTTATCGCTAGAATATTATTGTTAGACTTTTTTAATATTTTAATTGCATTACAGATTAAAAACAAGAGAGTCAGTGGAAAACAGCACATAACTTGCTTATGTAAATAGATGGCGAAAGTTATTGAGAGTCATAATCGCCTACGTCTTGAGGTGATACTGCACATAGAGAAGAAGATGGCTTGCATAAAATCCTCTGGGTCAATGACTCCATTCTCCAGCTATGTCTTTTGTTCGGGGTTATTTGTGGTATAGACCAAAATCCTTCAAGTAGGCGAGGAGAGTAATGTAATTTTTTTCTTCTTCAAAAGGTCCTCTACACTAGTCATGTCATAAAATTGTTGATGTATAGGGGAAAAAGCTAATACAATTCTTTTTTTTTTTTTTTTTTTTGTAATCGTTTCACCCCAGGTAAGGCGATAGTGCCACTAAGACCCAAAGGGTTGGATGGAATGAAGTCAACGAGAATGAGAAATTTGAAAATGGGGAGGATTGAAGAAAGAACAAAAAGACAACAGGGTTCAAGAAGACAAAAGATGGCAATTGACATTGCATTTACATTTTCGAAGATTGTAGATATCAGGGAAGCACGATAATGGAAGAAAGTTCTACAGATGGGAAGTGCAAAAAATCATCTGTTGAACTAGAAGTGATGATTGCATCTAGCTAGATCAACAGTAGAATGGTAAGACTTAGTTGCCAATCTAGTAGCCTGCTTATATTCATGTAGTTGGCGCAACAGAGAGAAAAAGCTCGCCCGAGAAGTAGCCATGAAAATATTTGTAGAACAGACGGAGACAATTCACGTCAAACCGGTGTGAAATTACCTGGAGACGCAATGCCGGGTCAGGATCGATTGCTTTGCAGACCCTTCTCTGGATTTTGTCAGGAATTTCCAGATGCACAAGATGAGCACCAGATCAGATATGGTTACAGTATTAAATGCCCGGATGAATGATAAATATGCACGATGGATTCAGACGTGTTTTACAGTAAAGTAATTTTCCGGGTTACAACAGTCCAGACTTATGACGATTTGTCCATACGGCGCAATCTCTGTTATTCCTGTTTCGACTTATGCCGTTTGCCTTGTAAATACGACACAAATGGTGCCGTCGAGGAATGCGTTTTTTTTTCTTTCTTCTCCAGATTTGCCGCTGCTCCCGAGTATTGCAACAGAGACAAGTTCTTACGCTTCGTCATCTCATCTACCGAGAGCTAATGGCATCACTGGCAATAGATATAAAAGAAACTTTAGACAATTTTGGTTTCTTTATATCTATTATTATGTTTGATTTGCATACTTAGCAAGATTTGCTGCTAACTCCGAGTACGGTAAGAGAGACAAGATCTTCGTTATCTTAACTACCGAGAGCCAATAACAATAAATATAAAAGCAGCTTAAAACAATTTCATTTCATTATATGTATTATATTTATGCCCTACACGTGTTTTCTTTTAGTCCTAATTCAATTAACATATGTCATAGAAATGTATTATATCCTAGATTATTACTTCACTGTTGCTTTAGTGCTTGTTCATGGAAAATCGCGGATAAGTTCCGGCTTACACGGAAAATCGCATTACAACTTATCGTAGGAACGAAACTCTGTCGTAAGTCGAGGACCTCTCGTAGTATATGCCTCCTGACATGTTGTGCATTGAGGAAGCTGTTCATTTTTTAGGGGTAATGAGTGAGTGATATAGGCGTGTAATGTTCTCATGCTTGATAGGACGATTTCTTCCTTCTAAGAAAGTGTAAGAACATAATGCCATGAATGGATTTAAAGTAGTTCCATAGCTCTTGATCCCATTTTAGAATGTATGAGTTTAAAGTCTGTAGAGGGAATTCTCAAATGTTCATTTTGAATAATGCCTTTGTTGTCATGTCAGCTTTACATTTCGGCGAATAACGATATGGCTAGTAGGGTAGGTCGATTTTTGACCTTTTTTAAAATATCAAAAAGAATAATGTACCGAAAGTTGCGTATAGACCTATTAAATACTGATACAAAAAATTAGATCTGTCACGTCAACAGTTTTTTGAGCATTTGGCATCAAAGATCGTAGACAAAAATGCACTGAAAAATCCACGATTTTGCAAGATTTGGATTTAAATATTGTTAAAAAACAAACAATTTCACTATTTAAATCTGGGATTGTTGTTATATTGTTTTATCAAAATTAAATAAAATGTAGAAATTATAAATAAACTTCAAATTGAAAATCCCCCCCATTATCACTGACGATTTTGAAATGCTGTTTTTTACCTCATGAATTAAGCAGTATTAGTTGAATACATTAAAAAATTGATTTCTTTTCTATTTTGAATGAAAATACAACAAAAAAATAAACAAATATGAAAAAATAAAAATAGTTTAATAGGGCTTAATATATAGAGTCAAATAGCTCCATATAAGAACCCTCAGATGAAACTGATGGTCTCAATTTCTGACACAAAGCATTTGATATTATGTGCTGGTGCCTTACATCAAAGCCATACACAGATTGGGAAGTTTCTTTTGTTAACTTGACTGCCCGTTCCATGCTTTGAGAATGTGAGGGCAAATCTGGCAAGTCAAGTTTCGTACCATTTAATAATTATTCCCGAAGTTCATTTTCAAAAATTCTTCTGCGAGTGGTGATTCACAAACTCCACTTAATGACAGATCTTTTAACTGTATCCAGTGCATAGCTTTAAAATTGATAGTTGTGATTCTTTTTAATTTTTTCTTGGTTTGCTCCCCACTCTTGAAAGAATATAAAAATTAATTTTCCCATCAACTCCAATACAAAAATGTTCCACCTTTTCATCATGCTGTTGATGGGCATTTGTTTTCACCTTAACATTTGCTCTATGAATTTTACATTTATCTATATAAATATCTTTTTATATTAATATTGGGGACAAGAAAGCCCATAGCCTTCAAATCCAAGAGCAATGCTTTGGCAAGGCTGGCTCCAAGATTATAAGATATATCACCCCTGATCAACTCTTGATAAGGCTAGCCGCTATATAGCCTTATCAAAAATTCACGGTATGCTTTGGGGTGCTTTTTCTTGTCATTTTTATTAAAATATCTGACAAAGAAAATATATGTATTATCAGAAATTATACAAAAATATTTTTCAAAATAAATTGGAAAATAAAGTTTGAAATGCATTATTAAATTAAAAGTAATGTTTATTTACATAAAAGTAGAGTTAATTCCGGGATTAGCTTGTAATCAGGCTTTTTAATAAAACATTAATTTTCAAAATATAAACAAATTACAATAATTATAAAAGTTGTATTTTTTTAAATAGTTAATTATATTTTTATGAAAAATAAAATAGATATTTGCGCTAGTTTAAAGCGTAAACAAAAATAAAACGAACATACAAGAGGAGGTAATTACTACCGGAAAAAATATTCAGTAAAAACGACGCCATTCATGAGGAGTTATTTGTATTTTAAACTAAATATTTTAGTGTGTTTTATTTTTTATTTGTAGTATTTTCATTTAATTTCATAGGAGAATAGATAATAAACTCAAAAATATCCATTATTAAGCGTTATTTTCTTTTTTTCTTTTCGTTAAGACTCGGTTTTAATTTAACATACGCATGTCTCCGGTGACACCGTTATGATGATAAAAATTACAATTTATTTTGTCTTTAAGTTCGATTGCTCAAATAAATACGAAGTTTTGAAGAAAAATATTTTTTGTGGTAATTTTTGACGTTATTTTGCAACTTTCCTCGGGTTATTCTTTTTACAGTTCCAAAATCGACCTACCCTAATGGCTAGGTACCCAGCAGAAGTACCCCCGGCCTTGTTGTGACGTCAATCTCTCAATTCTGGTCAATTCGATAAGGTCAAAATAACAGCGGATGTCCAAAACAACCTCAAGTCTGTTGGTAACTAGGGGAAAAAATGGCTTGTTAATTTTAAGACGTCCAAAACTAAACTACTCTCCTTTTTTAGATGATTAATGAAATAATCTCAGAGATCCTTCTCTGCTTTACATCAGCATGACTGTTAGAACTTTGGGGTACTATGTACTAGTGAGCTAGCCAAAATGAGCTGACTCATTTTATAGTCCACTAAGAGAAGGATTAACCAATTAGAAAGCTCAAAATATTCAATCCGACGTGTATAAAGGCAGCCATTTTGTTTTTTCTCCAAAAATATATTCACTGCCAACCTTATATCGAAGACTTAAAGAATTAACAGCCGCTACTTTCTCCGAATCTTCACTGCCAACCTCTGATATTGAAGACATTACAGACTTCACTGGATTCCATATTCAGAGACTACGGCAAACATGGTCAACAATGACTGATGCTAAACACCAAAGGAAAGTGACACGTTGCGCCTTCGCAGGCTAACGTTCTCTTCTGACATGAAGTGGAAAGACTATATTGAATTCATTGCTAAGTCTTCTGTTAAGAAAGTTGGTTCACTGTATCTTGCTAGACAAATATTCTCGCCAGAATCTATCTTGCATACCTATAAGTCTACCATTCGTCCAATCCTTAGAATATTGTTGCCACATATGGTTTGATGTTCCTACTATTTACCTAGAGCTCTTTGATGAAATTCAAACAAGAATCGTTATTATTATTGATCCTGATCTCGTGTCTCAGCTTCAGTCACTTTCCCAGTGTCGAAAGGTTGCCTCTCTGTGCCATTTCTATAAATAATTTTTCGGGTGAGTTCTTCGCTATGGTGCCTAAACATTTTGAATAAACATAACAGACGTTTGTTTATTTACAATATTTGCATTGTTCGGACTATTGTCCCCATCGTTATTGTCATATTCACGACGTTTCGGTCGTTGTAAGCCCCGGCCTTTTTCAGGTGATATACATTGGAAATTCGAGGCGAACCCTTTATCTCGTCCGTAAGGATACATGGCTCAGTTTTGGTTGGTTGAAGTAATCGAGTGACTTGATCCAAGGTGAACAAAAAACTTGAAGAGTTGAGTTAAAGGGAAATGACTAATACTGAGATATCCAGAAAAGGCATGGAACGTGGAACTAGAACAATCTACTCGGGTGGTTTCGAAATTCTAACCTTTATTATCTGAAGTAGACCGGGGCGTCGAAATGTCGTTAATACGACAATGAAGATTGAGACAATAGTCCGAACAATGTAAATAATGTAAGTATTAGGTTGGTGCAAAAATAATTTCGTTTTTTAACATCCAATGTCCCTGTTTCATTCTCTTTTTGTTCTATGCCTGACAAGAAATGATTATGGTTCTCTGCAATATTCTATCTTTTGCCGCTCCGAAAAATACATCACTGTGTCGGGCGAGATAACTCTCCAGAATCTATCTTATACGTGTATCAGTTACTATTCGTCCATGCTTTGAATATTGCTGCCATATCTATTTAGAGATTCTTGATAGAATCCAAAGAATAATCTGCAATATTATTGTTCTTGACCTAGCATCTCGGCTTCAGTCACTTTCTTACCATCGTAAAGAACCTTTCTCCTGTCTTTTCTATAAATATTTTCATGGTAATTGTTCTCATGAAAATTGCTCCATGGTACGTAGATTTATGAATTTAAGCGCAGTACTAGATTGGCAGTAAGGTCTCATCATTTTTCAGTTGAAATGGCTAAATGTAACCGTAAGTTCTTTGCTAACAGTTTCTTCTATCGGACCTTTGTTGGCTATTTGCCACCAGTCATTTATCATAATATAATGTACAATTAATACCGTCGTCGACTTTATCTCGCATCCAAGAATTTCATTTTTTTGCTGATCGCTTCCTTTATAATGATGGCGTTGATGACTACATCCACCCCTATCTTCATTAGAAGCTTCAAGTTTCACCAAAACCTGTTTCAGCCATCCATTCATTATTGCCATTTGGCTTTGCAAGGTTTGGTTGGAGGTGAAGACGTGGAATTGTGGTACATGTTGGATTGGTGGGCGAAAGATGGCGTTCTTGTTGTAATAGTGGAAATTGTTAAAGTGATTGTTCGTGAGTCAGATTAGCTAGGTGTAGGATAGGCAGTTGACTTCCAGCTTTTTCCTACTTCCCCTACGACATGGAAATGTCTGAAATTAATGTATTTAGTAGTCAGCTTTAATCTCATAGCGAAGAATTTCATTTCTTCTTTGCTGTCGCCATTTGACTTTGCAAGATTTGGTTAGAGGGGAAAGACAATCAGGGCAGAAGAAAGTACTGATAGAGTGATTCTGTTTAAAGTGGAACTCAAATTACCAGGAAGTGACCCACACACTTGATTTCATGACCTTCCTCTGCGGCACATATGCAATGAGTCATGCAGAATCCAATTATTAAACTACGACGGGCTGCCACTGACTGTTATAATTTCGAGTGGCGCCTTCTGTATCATGTCCGCCAAGCGTAGCCTTTTTCAACCGCTGGCTCAACTGTTCAATGTTATTGTATTATGGAATTACGCTAGCTATTGTGAATGGCGTTTGGGGAAAATGAGGTTACAATATATATAAATTTCGCATTTTTGGGACACATTTTTGGACTCTAACGTGTTGGTAAGCACAGGACAAGATACCAGCTGCAAAAAAAAAAAAAAAAAAAAAAAAAGAAAAAACATACTGGACAAAATCTCGAATCCAGGTAAAACGAGTCACAAGTTAAAAAGTCACATAAAAAAATTAACGATAAAACTTCAACTGAAAAAAAAAAAGAAGCAAGACAAGGTTAGGACAAACCGGACAAATATCAAGTGGACAAAATCCCAGCCTCTTATTTCAAAAGTGGATAAAATCCTAGTCACATAAACAAATTGAAAATTCAAAGAACTTTTAATTTAAATTTTGATATCAAATTGAAACTTTCTTCACCTAAAATCGGATATTACAGGTTACTAGTATTCTCTAACTATTAAATATATCGAATATGTAGCCGTAGAATTCTAAGAAAATATTTTTAGGGATGCACGATTTTTTTTTTTTTTTTTTTTTTTTTTAAGTATTTTCACCCCAAGCAATAACTGTGCACTGAACCGGTGGGTACTATACTTCTTCACCACCCACCGACCGGGGAAAAACCTCGTTGGGGACCCCGGGAAGTGATTTATGGTCCTCGCTATCTTATTAACTGTTGCTTTATTCTACCTAAATTAATGTTACAAATTAAACGAACCACAATTGACTATTAAAGGATGAAAAGTTTTCGCAGATTTTGACGTCATTCGGGAGGGGGCATTATTTTTTTTTAATTAAATGGGTTTCAAATTGTTTTTTTTTAAGCATTTAAGCAAGGCAGGAATGCCACTAACACGAAAGGGGTTACAGAGGATTGAGAACAAGAGTAAAGAGGCGTATTTGACGAAAGGATGAAGACAAGGAGAGGGAACACTATCAAGGTATCAGAAAATGTCGATTGACATTATATTTGAAGATTATATTTATCAGGGAAGCAAGTAAGCGTAAGGGATTTCTGCAGACGGGAAGTACGAGGGAAGAAACTGATTCAGTAGAAAAGACAGTTACATTTAACTGTTTCGACAGTGAAATGAAGGGACTGAGATGCCAAACTAGTAGCTCGCTTAAATCTATGCAGTCTGGGAACCAGCTAAAATAGCTCGTCGGAACAGTTGCCGTGAAAATACTTATAGAAGACAGAGGGAAACTACTGCACGACTGCGAGAAAAGCGACTGTCGATGGGATGCCAAATCAGGACTAATCACATTGCATATCCGTCTCTGGATTTTGTCGAGGTACTTGAGACGAACAGCGGAGGCTCCAGACCATATATGGCAGCAATATTCCATGGAAGGACGGATGGTTGATTTATAAATTTGAAGGATGGACTAAGACGAGAAAAACCTTCTGGCAAGACACAGAGAGTCAAATTTCCTTGCTGTAGATG
This sequence comes from Acanthosepion lycidas, assembly GCA_963932145.1. Lineage (NCBI taxonomy): Eukaryota > Metazoa > Mollusca > Cephalopoda > Sepiida > Sepiidae > Acanthosepion > Acanthosepion lycidas. The sequence continues at coordinate 44,308,428 of OZ010612.1, forward strand.
ATGCTATTAATTCAATGTATTTGTTCCACCTCATGTCAGCGGACAACGTGGGGCCCAGAGGCGCACTCGTGGAGTTTGGGCATCAGCCATTCTGATGAGAGGCGAGGAGGATTAACTGTAGTTGATAAATGAGAGCAGGTTTGTTTTGGAGGCATTAAAGTTTACAAGTCATTTTCTACCCCAGTCAACCAGAGATTGGAGTCCCTTTTCGAGAGAAGGGGCCAGGTTATTTTTTTATCAACAATACCAGATTTACTATTGAGGCATGAATAGTGTCTTCCGCGTAGATGACATCGGGAGTTCTATAATGAAGATCAGGAAGAGTGTAGGACCCAAAATAAGAGCTTTGGGGAACAACAGCATTCGTGATAAAGGAACTGGGGGAAAACCCATTTAGAACGATCTTCATTTCGCGGTTTGACAGGAAAGATTGTAATAAGTCGAATAATCGACCCGTAATGCGGTATCCCTGAAGCTTGCAAAAAAGGACGACAGGCCAAACCCGACCAAAATCTTGAGAGATATCTAGAAACAGGGCCTGAGCTTCTTCGTTATTATGAAACCCTTGGTATATACTCACGATGAATTTCTGTTGCAAGCAGAGTGGACCCATAAACTCGTGAAGTACCCGGCAGAAATTGATCTCCTTTATATATAAAGCCACTAGCACGCAAGGGGTTACTGGATGTGGAGGAATTAGGAACAGAAACAATAATAAAGAGTAGAAAGAGAAAAGAGCAATCAAGAGGACAGTAGATAGCGATTGATATTGCATTTAAATTTTTGCAGATTAAAGTTGATTGGAAAGAGGGAATTCCACAAGCGAGAAGTGCGTGATAAGAAATTGATAGCATAGAAGTTACGGCTACATCTAGCTAACCCAACTGTAAACTGATGAGATCTCGTCGCCTGTCCAATATTGCGCTTATATTAAAATTTGAATTAAATGTCTATTGGTTTTTCAATGTTAAATTTGTTTCTTTTTTATATAAAATATATATGAGACTTATTTATGCGACTGTGATTTTGTTCACTTTTAGGATAAGAGGCTGGCTTATTGTCCGCTCGGCTTTTGAAATGGATTCGTATGTATTTGCCTCCTCTCAAAGTTACCCGTTCTTAATTTCTGAAGAAAAAAAAAACAGCTTCGCCTAAACCCGCGTATAAAAATCGATTTCACGTGAAGAATCCCCCTGGAACGCCTATGGGAGAACAGTCGTTATAGAGTGACAATATTTTCTCTGGATTAATAATCCGTTTTGTATCCTGGACTTTAAAAACAGCTTGATAATTGAGTACCTTTCGTCAATGGTCATGAAGAAAACTCGTGATATATATATATATATATATATATATATATATATATATATATATATATATCTGTGTGTGTGTGTGTGTGTGTGTGTGTGTGTGTGTGTGTGTGTGTGTGTGTGTGTGTGTGTATTATATATAAATATCTATATATATAAATCTATATATATATATATATATATATTTTTTTTGAACAATAAAAAATATAAAAAAATTAAAATCTTCGGACACACTGGGTTGTAGATTAATATTCTTTCGTTTTTTTATTATTATTTCATTTAGATTCCTCGACTAGTTTCGGCCGAAATGGCCATCATCAGGAGAAGAAATATTTCTGCTGGCTGGTAGCAGTAAACTACAGAAATGAATGTCTTGATGGAGAAAATGAACTTTTGTCTGTAGTTTTCATTTGTTTTTTTATTTTTTTATCTTTTTAACATGAATCTTTTAACATTCCTTGTGTTGGTCAAACAGTCTCTTTTAAGTTGTTATTTGAGATAAGAGCTGCATGGATCTATGCTTCTCTGAATTCCACGGGTCAGTTTGACAGTTTAATTGGTCCTGGAGAGGGTATGTGTCTCTGTTAAGTGTTTGTGTGTGTGTTATTTGGTTCTTAGGGAGTGAGTGAGTATGATATGTGCAAGCGTGTGTATTGCTGTGGGTGTTATATATATATATATATATATATATATATATATATATATATATATATTACTTACCGCTGAGATTATTCTTTTTAATGAGAAATGACTTTTCTACAACCACAAAAGTCAACATTGATCAGCACGACACCAATGAAATGGAAAAGATGAGCGGATTTTTAGTGCAATAAATTCTAACAGATATTAAAACAAAAATATATCTTGAAGCGATATATTGAATAGATATTCAAGTACATACAACGTGTTGAATAAGATATAAAAAAATGAAAGATTAGACGACAAGGACTACATTATTTCAACAAGTTCATTTTCTTTCAGGCGTCACTTCTATTGCAAAAACACTATCCCTGGAGAGACTTCAATATGTCTCAAAGTTTCTTTTCTATCAATAAGATAATTTTCGTTCAGGTAAAATTTATTATTCAAAAATATTAGCCATGAAATCGATGACTCCATAAAGAAACTTTCATTAATATTTGTAGATGCGTTGATCTTATCAGTTTTAAACGAAAACATAATCTCTACACACTAGTCGATACCGAAAAAGATGCGGAGTCATATATTTCAATAAGTTGGGATTCTAATAAAGATATAATCATTTTCCTTCGGGTATCAATTTCAAAATTAATACTAACCCCCTAGGAAGGTCACTCATTACGCCTTCTCAGGATAACATTTTTAGCTGACATGAAGTGGAAAGGCTATATTGAATCCATTGCTCGGTCAGCTGCTAAAATATTGGTTCACTGTGTCATGTAAGACAATTTTCCTCTCCAGAATCTATCTTACATATCTATAAGTCTCCCATTCGTTCATACTTAGAATATTGCTGTCAAATAACCTAGAGCTCCTTGATAAAATCCAAAGAAGACTCAGCAATATTATTAGTCTGATCTGACGGTTCCGATTCAGTGACTTTTTTACCTCCTCTCTGTGTCTTTTCTATAAATACTTTCATGTTAATTGTTCGGCTGAGCTCTTCGCCGTGGTACTTAGATTTTTCAATGTAAACACTATACTAGACTCATCAGTTTAAGTTGAGCAGGCTAGATGGTACCGTGAATTTCTTTCCTTGCATTTCTCGCTCGTTGAACTCCCTTCCGGCTCCATGCCTTCCATCCAATTTTAATCTGCAAAAATTTAAATGTAATGTCAATCGCTATCTGCTGGCTTTCTGTTTACTCTTTGGAGGTTTTATCAAATTTATGATTACTAGATTTAACCCGAGAAAATTTCCAGGTTTTCTTATTTTACATTTCTGATGAATCTTAATTCTTAAGTCATTGATTGAATAAGGTCATGGGGAGTTCTACGACAAAGGAAATATCCGTAGAAATTCCCCTATCGCGTCGGTAAATATTTGTGGTTAAAACCTTTTAAAAATATTGTAATAACATGATATGAACGCTGGCCGTTATTTTAAGAAGTGGGTACAAATGAAAAAGATTTGAAATTGACAACTTTTTCCATTTCACTGAAACAGACGTTAAACACTTCTATTTTCCTTTCTTTCATTCATTTATTTTCTCACTGAAACCGGGTAGCGTCTCTGATGATATGTGAAATAGTCTATTATTTATGAGGTATTCGTAGGGGACGTTAAACTATCTTCCCTTTCTTTCCTTCTTTCTTTCTTCCTTTATTCATTGTATCACTGAAACCAAGTAGTATCTTTTTCCTCACTTTCCACGCGATCAAAACGCAATGGTCCATTATTTACGGGTTACTGGCGAGGCGTAACGGTCGTGCGAAAAAAAACGAAGGAAGGGACAAGAACATTTATAATAGGATTTTGATTCACGTATTAATTTCAAACCCTCAATTGTCCATGCCCAATCTTTAATCGAAAGAAATATTTTAAAATTTATTTCTAGTTTATCTTTTTCTATTTAAACCATATAATATTTCGTCTTAACAGTCAATCATATTCAGCTTGTTTTAATGAAGCGTGGCCGGTTATAACGTTAAACGGAACAGTCATAGTAAAAAGTCACAGAAAATGTCAGAATATTGGCTAGGGAAAATGTTACCGAAAAAACGTCACAGTAAAAAAAATGTCACTGTAAAAAAAAGTCACAATTTTTAGCAGGAAAAAGTTGCCAGAAAAGTCTATGACTATGAAAATGTCACAGTAAAAAGTTACAGGAAAGTCACAGTAAAATGTCACAGTAAATAGTTGCAGGAAGAAGTCACAATTTTGGCTAAGAAAAAAGTTACAAGAAAAAGTCAAAGCAAAAATTTACAGAAAATTCACAATTTTGGATCGGAAAAAAGTTACAAGAAAAAAGTCACAAATCATTCATTGGTGGTCGGTCATAAAGTCATCTATTTCTGTCGAGTACTTCACGAGTTTATGGTTCCACCCTGTTTGCAACAGAACTTCATAGTAAATAGACGTAACCATTAAAAATGTTTCCCAACAATGCTATATGATCACGTCTTCTTGATATTGAATAGTTAAGTGTTCCTAATATCTCATAAAACCCGACTTTTATGCGAAGAAAGCCTCAAGAATTTTAAAAGTTTACTCCAAAACGTAAACAAACCACGAAGATCATATACGAAAACAGATTAAACCGTAAAAACCATTTTTTTAAAACCTACCATAGTCGATTTATTTTATAGTTAGGGAGTCATAGTACCTCATAAGTCCCGAAAGAAAGTTTCAATTTTGTTAAAATTTAAATTAAAAGTTCCTTTCAATTTATTTATGAAACGGGGATTTTATCGACATTTGAGTTAAGAGGCTGGGTTTTTGTCCACATTTAAGTTAAGAGGCTGGAATTTTGACGCAGTATGCTCACCATGTCCTGGTTTCTTTTTTTTTCTGTGCCTTTTTTTATCGTGACTTTATTTTTTACCTGGATAAAGTCATCTGTTTCTTATCGATCTGTCTGTTCATATCAATCTCTCTATGCACGCATCAATTTCAGGTTTTGAAATGCAGCTTGAAGCAACAATATGGCGGTAAATATAACAATTGAATACCAATAGTCAAAAGACAGTTGAGCGAATTTACTTTATCTCTCCTGTCAGTTTTGTTCTTATATATAGCACAATACTCATCTTGAAAATGACGTCACTCTAAAATAACATTTTGATTGGCGGAAAAGTTTATTATTGTAAGAAAAATATATTTATAATCATAGACAATCATCGATAATAAATTTGATACCTACATAGTATATTCCAGATGCTTTCTATTCTCATTTTATGTCATGTGACTTCAGGGCGTAGGCGGTTATGACTCTTCACAGGCTCCTTTTCTTTATTATCTATGAATTAAAATGTATTCTTGAGAATGACATTATAAGGATTTCCTGTTGCCTTCTCCGCGGTCCTTCTTTTAAGCTGGTTGCAACCCAAGGCTAGAAAACCATGTCTACTCTGTTACTTAAATAATAGCTTGGCGTGGGGATAGGACTAATGACTTTCCAAAAATTATTTGTGCAAAAGAGAATACCACAGACTACATCGGAATTTGAAATCGGCTCATTGAGTCCACCTTCCCTGCCAACTATTTTCATTATCCGCACGTCCATTCCATTGTATTCATTGAACCAATTTACACGAGTGGTTTCAAATGTTGATTAAAGTTGTGGACAATTTTATATACAGAGTGCACCAAAAATATTTTTACAAACTTTGAGGGCGGGTTTCTCACACCAAAACAAGGACAAAAGTCCATATAAATATATGTCTGCAAATCCTTTGTTTTTGAGTTATTGAGTTTGAAGAAATATTATGATAGATGTCGACATGTAGACTAGGTTACATTTGTCATTTGTGTATATTTGTGGCTAATCTGTCTTCAAAGTGTAACGTGTGTAAGGTGAATCAACACGAGAAGTGGTCTGTTACCAGTGACAGGATATTTATATCGTGAGCAGGCATATATAATATTTTCATACTGTCGTGCGAATGGTTAAGGACGCGAGGTTGCACGGATTGCGTTTCCAGATCTAAGGCTGCCGAGTCATCCAACCTTTGCTGCTGTTTATCGTCGCATTACTGAGACAGGATCCGAGGAAGAACAAGATCCGCTCGTACGCTTATCCACGAAGAACGCATTCTACATAGCCTTTTGGACATATGTTCATATAGACATTTTAGCTGTCAGAAACCAGCCCCCAAAGTTTGTAAAAGTATTTTGATACACCCTCTATAGCCTATCCCGCACCGTTTAAACAGACTGGCTCATCTGAATTTTGTGGTGGGAAATAATTTAGACCTTTCTATGGCGCCAAATCCATTAACAAATATCAAAACTCTCAGCTGTATACAACTGTTTTCTAAGAAGTTTTTTTCTGTACGTTGGTGATCATGGCTCTCCACAATTTCCTTTTTTGTTGCTATTAATAAATTTTGTCCTTTTCATATCTTTCCTAAAGAACGTTCTGCCAACCATTTACACAAGCTAATTAGGTAGGTTATCTGTTTTTCCTTAACTATTTACCAATAGCTGGGAACCCAACATGTGCTACCACCCCAAGTCAGGGTGGATCTGAGAACAACAACAATTAAGAGGTGGTTCCAGGCTCCTCAACACCTCCCCATCAGAATCCTTGCTGCCGAATGAAGTGTATCAACATACTCTCTAGATTTTGTTGAACAAGATGAAAAACAACTTAAAATGTAAAAACAAACGTATTTACGATACGGTATATACTCGCGTATCATGCGACCTTTTAAGACCAAATTTTGAAGCTAATTTGATTACAGATAAATATAGATATATAAAGAAGACAGGATGCATGGTTAGCAGTAAAAAGATGATCCCGAAATGCGATTTATAGTTCGCAGACACTAAATCAAGCAGGAGTGGGAATTTAGATATCTGCTAAGTGCTCTGACGGAGGACGCTAAGTACGACGCTGCGATCTGAGAACGTATTGGGATGGCCAATCAGAATAAGCTAGTCAGAATATTACGATACAGGAAGATTTCGAAGGTAACAAAGAAAAGAGTACTGAACTGCTACGTGATATCTGTTCTCCTTTACGGCAGCGAATATTGGACGGTCACTTCAAAGATGAAGAAAAGACTCGAGGCAACAAAGGTATGGTTCTACAGAAGGATGCTAAGGATACCATGAACCGAACAGGTGAGCAACGATGAGGTTTCAGAGAGGATGCAAACAAGGTGGAATCTTATACCCAACATCAGGAAGAAGCAGCTGAAATTTCTGGGACACGTAATGAGAAAGGAGAGCTTAGAGAATCTGATACTCAGAGGGCGGATTGCGGGAAAGAGATACAATAGTTGGTGGGCTTAAGCAAATGAATGACAGAACAGGGTTTGGGAGAAGTAGCAAAAGGACAAAACATACAAAGGATAGGAGAAACTGGAGAGCCATGACCGCCTACGTGACACGGCACATATAAAGAAGAATCTTGGTCAACGCCGTAGCCAGGGCCAGCAGTACATACGTTAATTTTATACGTCGTGTATGATGGAACCCCCTTAAAATTAACTTCAAAAATAGATCTTCAAAAGTCGCATGATACGCGGGTATATACGTTATGAATGGTATTTATCTAACATCAAGTAAGTCATTGATGCCCATCACAAAAAGAAAGCAGCATGTAGAAATAAAAAATGATGATTGCACAAAGCGGACGCAATAAGATCAATGCGATCAAATACTATATAATCGATTAATCTGCTTTGTTAAAAACTATTACCCAGCACTGAAAATCATAAATTTTATTTTACCATTAAATTTTAACATTAAACATTCGGAGATTAAATTTTCTTATTTTTAAATTATGCAGGGTACTACGAAATAATACTTCATATTTATTTCCACTAAAACTATAACAGCTACATGGGACACAATATAATCTTTAGATATACCAAGTTGCAAGCTACAAAATTCTATTAATGTCCCCATTCATTACCGTTTGATGCTCGTTTTAATCAACAATGAAACTTTCTTGGGTTGATAGTGCAAGACCGCCTGGAACTTGGCTTATCAGAAACATCGCTGTGGTGATTACTTAAAAACACTGGGCACCTGTGCTCAAATCCTCTATTTGGTAAATGTTCAAAGATCGTCGATTAATCTCAATGGTTAATATTTTTTACGGATTCGGTAATTCAATACCAAATCTCTATTTTGTACTCACTTTCATGTCAGACTCCATTTTGTCAGAATGCTCTCTGGAACAAAGTAAAAAAAAAAGATATGTTATTGCCAAGAGAAGTTCCATAGTGTTACATAACCACCCACTGACATCGCAGACAAACATAATAAAATGAGATGTATTACTTTCGGAGAGACCCTCATACTAATTTAATCGGGTGCATTACTTTCAGAGTAAGCATCTGATGGACGAAACGTGAAATGTAGCAGTGTTTTTTTTTGTTTTTTGTTTTCGTTTTTTTTTTTTTTCATTTTGCTATTCAGTCAGTTATCCAGTAAAAATAAAGGCATACAATTATATTATTTGGAATAATGCCACTTATATGATATTAATTATTAATGTTTACACATGACACCGAAAAGATATATATATATATATATATATATATATATATATATATATATTCTGCCTGCATAGTAAACATCTGACAATTATCCTCTATTGACATAATAAAAATAATGATACTTTGATCGTTTTTTTTTCAACTATTTTCACTATATTTACTATTTAGTTTATTTTTTAATATTTTGAATATATTAAAATGGGCTGAAAAGTTGACTACGAAGGTGTGATGCTAGAACCGTGATATCTTGCATACAATAATTTCAACTCTTCTTATTAATTGCTTCTGTAGAGATAAACAGATATATGACTTAAAAGAAAATTTCAAAAGTAACTTGTATCGACTTCTCTTGAAAATCGACATAATTTGGTATGTACCTGCTGAATTAGGGGTTTAGCCACCCCTACCCATACGTACATTCATGCTGACATGGTTGCTACCTTAGAGGGATGGCGCTCCACCTTTATCAACCGTACAAAAGTGTACAGCTGAATTTAATAGAGGAGGAGAGGTTCTCTAACATGACACAAGATCTACACGTCCTGTGACTAGCACCACGGAAGAAAGCATTTGATCGTGTTCGCCACATGATGATGGATAACCGGAGATTTATTCAAAAAGCCAACTCTATTAGCATATCCCGTGAGAGAGTTGAGAATATTCTGCACAATGAACTTGACGAAGGTTTCTGCTCAGTAGGTGTCACGTCTTTTGACACCTAATCAAATGCGCACCAGGCTGATCACATCACAGGAAACACTGACAATCTTTGAGACAGATCCATCCGGTTTCCTTGAACGTTTCTTAACACAGGATGAGTGTCGGGCTAATCACTTTGAGCCAGAGACAACGAGACAATGCATGCAGTGGAAACACTAGTCCTCACCTGCTACAAAGAAAGCCAAGGTCATTTCAAATGCAGGCAAGGTGATAGTCTCAGTATTGTTGGGGGTGAAAAAAAGCATTGTGTTCATTGAATATCTTCAAAATGACCACATCATTATTGGAGAATTCTATGCCAACTTGCTGATGCAGTTTCGAAACGCTATCACGAAGAAACCCCTAAGAAAACTGACGAAATGTGTCTTGTCCCATCAATTCAAGCACATAATTGGTTTCAATGGGTGCTATGTCTGACTGAGACTTTGAACGGGTTGATCAACAATTCTATTCTCCTGATTTGACTATCATCTGTTCCCCAACATGGGAAAACATTTGGCTGGGAACCAGTATCACAGTGATGATGATGTCATATCTGCTGCTGATGACTTTTTTGACTGGGGTGAAGAGTCTTTAAACAGCCAGATGCTAGTTTACATGGAAAGAAGTAATGCAGCTATTAATAAGAAAAGTCAAAGTTAATGCATGCAAGATTTCACAGCTCTAGCATGACTCCATTGTAGTCAGCCTATGAACTTTTCAGTTCACACTCGGATTTAAATTCGGTGACATTTCTCATCTAAAGTCGACAGTAATGTCGATTTCAATTCTATTTACATTTTCTACCTCGGTGTTGTCATCCAGATATTTGCACAGAAATGCCGTTGGTTCCTTTACAGATGCCGTTTTATTATCCCTCCTTTCAGGGCGTAGGTGATCATGGCTCTCCACAGTTTCCTTTTCTTTATTATATGGGAATTACCATGACTTCTTGGAAAAGATAGTGGAGTGTTTATTCATTTCCTTCTGCTTGGCTTTGAATTCAGAATAGTGATTTCATAATTGTTTTTCTGCGATGTCCTTTCATGATAGAGGTGATCATGGCTCTCCACTGGTTTCTTTTCTTTATTATTTCTCAATTGATACGGCTTCTTGGAGTAGCTTTTCATTTCCTTCTACTTGGTTTTGAATTCAGAGTAGTCATTTTCGCTACTGTTTTTCTGTTCTGTCCCTTAAGGATATAAGGGATCATGGCTCTCCACACATTCCTTTTCTTTATTATTTGTCAATTTATGTCTTTTTGGACAAGATAGTGGAGCGGTTTATCGTTTCCTTTTACTTTGCTTTGAATTCATTGTCATATTTTCACAACTGTTTTTCTGATATGCACTTCAGGACGTAGCTGATCATGACTCTCCACAGATTCCTTTTCTTTATTATTAGTGAATCGCTATATATTATTGAAAAAGATAATCGAGTGGTTTCTCATTTCTTTCTAATTCCATGGTTTGGAATTCTCCTTGACCATCCAAAAACAAGAGATCCCAGTCTCAACTAGTATTTAAACCTTATAATTGTGGTTGGTGGAAGAAATGGATTCATACCTTTCCCAAAGTTATTAATGCGTAAGTAAACGCAACAGATTAAATTTAAATTCTACCAGCCGATACCACTTTCTACGATGATAACTCTTTCACTGCACGCATGTCTATCCATATTAATCATTCTCAAATCAATGTTAGCGGCTCAAATACGCTAGAACAGTAATTCCCAACCGCCATATTGCCGCACACTAGTGTGCCACGCGATCCTCTTAAGCGATTCTCTTAAGCGTGCCGTGAAATATTCTCACGGGATACATATATATGTGTGTAATAATAGTAATAGTTAGTATTTGAATAAATGAATAAGTAACAAACTTTTTCCACTAATTTTTTTTCACTATTTTCCTTCTAATATTGAACTTCAGTGATGTGAAGAAGAAGAATTGGCCACCATTTCTAGTGATCGAGGACTAAAAAAACAAAAACATTCGACGGTACTGATTAATTCAATATCCCACATTAGCTAAAAAAGCTTTATCAGTTTTGTCGTAATTCTCTATTTCTCAGCCCTACATAACATCAAAATTAAGAAACGAGGAAGATTACGCTCAACTGAAGAAGAAATGATGGTCTGCTTATCACACATTTGACCAAACATTGAAGAAATTGCAAAAAAAAAAAACAGCAAAAAAAAAACACTAGGCACAGATTTCACACTAAATAAACTGCGCAAATAGTTGAATAGAAACTTTGCAATAAAGTTCATATTTGTGTGTATGTGTATATTTTTAACAACTACGGTTTTATTTCATAATATTTAAATGTATATCTTTTAAAAATTTTGCTATGTGTGCCGTCATTTGATTCCAGATGTGCCTTGGTTAAAAAGATTGAGATAGACTGCTCTAAAGTGGCGAACGATGGTTTTTATAAATAAAATAAAAACTTTAAAAAATATTAAAAGTAATGCATAATCTGAATTTATATTACATATTCGGAATATGAAGGCTTACGGAGAGATCAGGATTGATTGATTTTTTTACGGCTTATCAACCTTTTGGATATTATTTAAAGCTAGAAAATGTTTTCGATTGTAAGAAATCTTTACAGATAATAATTATTTACTGATACAAGCCCTAATAATTAACCTAAAGCTGGAATTGGAACTTGGCTCTTTGATTTCCAGTTCTGAGCCGTACGTCCACCAGCCGCACATCAAGTTTACAGCACGTGGCTTGCAATACAATTACCCATCTAGTTACTGACCAGGCACGACATTACTTAACTTCGGTGATCGTACGTTAAGAGCCAGGAACAAGAAAACACTTGTAAGTAATAAAGCCTTGATATTTATATGAAAACACCTGATATATTTGCAGTCCGTTCATGTTTAATATTTGGAGTCGGATCGTAGTATCATTTCTTACTCACTTCTGGCATTTCTGTTTTGGGGTTAATAATAGAATTAGAATAATATCCGGACAAAATGGAAGACAGAACAGAAAACTATTCAACTACGCGTTTCGGCCTTTAGGTAGGCGTCCTCAGGCTGGGATGAGAAACAGATCCGTGTGCGGATAAATGGTGTTGTAATATGTAGAAGTGATAATAAAAATCCTAATCAAACGCTGCCACCAGAGAGTTTGCGTTTCCCATACTGAAGATACCAATGTTTGCAGGATTTGAAATATAGCCCACTCAGAATAGATCTCTATTTTTTTTTTTTTTTTTGGTTAGTCAATATGCTGCATTGTGTTACTAATATTTTTTTGCGATGATGGGAGATATGATATAGGAACCCGGTCTTAGGATGATTGTAGAGAATTGCGAAATCTGTGCACTTTCAATATATTTCCTCCGTAGTAAATTATTTTCCCTTTTAATCAGGCTGGCATTTTTTTTAGGTCGAAACTGATCAGTAAAGTTATTACTGTTTATAACTGAAGTGCTGCAAGATGCCTGCGTGATATTCACATAAATTTTAACCTTTCAAGAAATATCGACGATTATTGATAATTAAAGCAAAATGCAGAAAAATCTATTGCATAAAATTTAAATGAAACATTAAATTATATGTTTCATCCCAGAGGATAACCACGGCAAAAAATTAAAGATTTCTATGTTTAGTGTTGCGACCGAAGAGATTTGCATTTGCCAAACATGAGTTTCCCCACCGCCATTAGATGTCACCGTTTCTTGTGTGGAATCTTCCACAACAGCCAGTTAACCCCTGCTAGGAAATGTACTATTCCTGTTGTGACGATATTCAGTCACCCCACCCCCACAAGGGAGTCATGTTGCACAAGGCCTTTTTAACGTAGGCTCTCCGAGCCCGTGGGCTCGGCCAAAAATATGCCCATTGAACCCGTATAAACGGGTTCAGGGTCGGTTTACCTCCCCGAAAGAGAGTCCGCCCTTCGGCGTAGCCTCCTTCGGGTTCCTCCCCGCCCGAAGGCAGAGAGTTCAACCGAACAGTCGGTAGTGAACTATTCCTGTTGTGACTTTTGCCACCACCATCTTACAAAATATATATAAAGCATTCATTGGTTAATCACCTTCAATCTAGCTTGCTGATTGGTCAGTTTCGACCAATCAAATTACCAGGTCACCAGATCTATTTTGGCGCCAACTCAGTCGGAGCCTGTCACGTGGTACAACAAAATTATAAAAACCAAACACGAGTGTTTCTCCTTCTCTCTTCAACATCTCCTCTCGACTCGCTCGTTCTCTTCGTCACTCGTGCGTCTCAACTCCGCAGCCAAAATGTGACTTTTAAAGAACTCCCGTCTTGACTAATGCAGTCAGACGTAAAAGAACTTTACAACAATTCATGCAAGTATAATTCTGAACTTTTATCATCTTGTACAATAGACAATTCCAAACATGCAACAAATCATTCTTCTACAGTTTAATAATCAATTTATTCTTTATGAGCTTAGGTACAAATATTACCTAGTCTAAGAGACACAACTCTGTCTAATCTTTTAAGTTCACATGCATGTACATCAAATATTTAATAAATTCAATCGTTATGTTTTGAAATCATTACATTCTGTTTTGTTTATGAATAAAAATGACAATAGGAAAACTGGTAATTGCTGACGCGTTTCGTCCAATGTGGACTTTATCAAAGCAAAATACGAAATACGTTCACATTGGACGAAACGCGTCAACAATTACCAGTTTTTCTATAGTCATTTTTATTCATAAATATTGTCTTCTCTACTGGTTAAATCGGAGAAATTTTCACATTCTGTTTTGTATTTTGTGCTATTTACGTCAAATATAAATTGCATTACGTCTACGCATTGCCCTTAATCCCACCTTTCCTAGCCAAAGTTAAATGTATGTAGTACACACCCTTACATAATGGTGACAACCCGCTACAATATTGGTAACCTCGTCACTACACTTGTCTAACGCTCATTTTTGATTCAATCTATGACATATCCATTTTCATAAATCTATGGTTAAAACGAGGTTGAATAACAACTTTTACACAAGTATTCCATCATGTCTGAGATAAACATTTATTATTCTCTTATCTATTCGGACTAGTCAGCTCATTTCACTTCTTATAGTCACAACATTTAAACCGATACAGTATACTCAAAGACTTCTTCAGGTCCTCTTCGAATTTGCTAATAGTACTGGAATTTCGAATCAAACCTATAAAAGTAGCTTTTCGAAATCCCTTTCTCCATATTAGAGGGTGTTTCATAGCAGTTAATTCTTTCGAATGAATTCCATCTTATGGCGTTTGTCCGTCTCATCCACTGCACGACATTTTGCAATACCCGACCCAGAGATTGAACTGACGACCAATAAGTCACATGCTACACTCAACCAATCTGACTTAAGAGTCTATTTCGAAGGAAATCAATACATATTAATGAGAATTTCTATAATTAGTTAATTATCCCAGCAACAATTTGTAATACAGGGAATAATTATTTCTTCTGTGCGTCAGAATCATAATGATTAAATTTCTGTTTCTTACTATATCATAGCAAAAATGGCACATTGTAGCGTGATTTCTTCGGAACTCTTAAAAAGTTCTAACTTAAAAAAACAAAACAAGTCAAATTTCAGTCTAAAACTTAATAATAATAATTTAACTTCTTTATTTCTGTTACAAAAACATAAAACGAAAATCATGCCAATATTGAAAGAGGAAAGAATGAAAAGACTACTAATAGTGAGGGGTCTGCGTCCACACTCACCATAATAATGACCTGATTTCTACATGTTTATTACAAAAGCTGAAAATAAATCATGCTAATATTGAAAGAGGATTGGAAATAAAAAGATTTCTAATAGTGTGAGGTCAGCATCCACACTTACAATTATAATCATGTAACAAACATCATTTCTATATGTTTGTTATAAAAGCCTAAAAAGAAAATCATGTCAATATTCAAAAGGGAAAAGAAATTAAAAGATTACAAATAGGATGGGCGTCAGCATCCTCAGTCATCGCGATAATAAGGAATGTGAGTTCCCTATATGTTTGTTTGTTTTTTTACAAAAGCTGAAAAGAAAATCATGTCAAGAGTAAAAGGAATGAAAAGATTACTAATAGTGTGGGGTCAGCATCCACACCGTGATAATAAGGAATCTGATTTTTGTATACGTCCACACCCACCATGATATTAAATAATCTGATTTCTGTATATCTTTTTTTTTTTTTTTAACAAAAGCTGTGTAAAGATCACAAGTAGTGCGTGCGGGGAGGTCTACGTTAATAATGCCCTAATAATAATAACCCCATTTATCTTTGTTTATTATAAAAGCCTAAAAGAAAACCATGACAATATTGAAAGAGGAAAAGTAATGAAAAGATTAAGAATTAATAGTAATGAAAAGATCGAAATTAATTATTAGTGTGGGGTCTGCATCTCCACTCACCACGATAAAAAAAAGATCTGATTTATGTATGTATATTAAAAGACTGAAAAGAAAATCATATTATTGAAAATGGAAAAAAAATACTAAAATGATTATTAATTCCATAAAATAATGAGATCCTGGAACTAAATATAACTTTGTTTTCATTATATATTTGTTATAGAGAAATATATAGCGATTATATATTATTATATTTCGATTTAATTATTAAGCTTTTATATTATTAATCTCTTCATTTTTTTTTATCTATTCCGTCATAAACATTTCCAAACTTTATGACAAAAGCAATTTATCTAAAGAGTAATCTTGTATGTTCAAAAGATCATTTCACACTTGGCTCCAAGAAAAGTTAATTTGAAATTATTTATCTTCAAATTACTTTTTCTCTTTCCTTTTTTTTATTTTTTACCCTATTGTTTATTGAATACAAGGCCCAGGAGCCACTTAAGGTAGAGTTATTTGTTACTGAATGACTTAGATTTACACTTACGAAGTAAAAAAAAAAAAAGGCAGGTTACAAAGGACATATAGGATAAGTAAATTTTAATCCTAGATTTAAAGAATTTAAAATTGAAGTGATCGGGGAAGCATTCCCTCGGGAGTGTGTTCCACTGTCACGGCTCTTGGGAAGAACCTGTCCGAATGGAACTAACTTCTCAACATTGAAATACGAAGGGAATGAGGATGATTCGACCCTGTGTATATGGCGTGTCTGGACTGTAAACGTCTGAAATAAGGAAGATATCTTGCCAGGACATATTCCATGGAAATAGCAATACACGAGAGGTTTGCGACGAGTTTTAGGGCAGAAAATAATTAATCCCCCACAAGGCTTTATAGACGCTTTTGAACTCTGTCAATGCTGGAGAGTGGGGATTGATTATTCAGTCAGTCAGTCATGTGCCATGCATGATACACGCTTAGGCAATCATGTATCTTTCGATACAAGACTGACAAGGCAGATTTTTTCCCGCAGTAGGTTGCTGTTTCTTTCTGCGGTAGACTAGTTGCAATCCAAGGCTATAGAATTCGGTCTTTACCATAGCTGGCGGGAGAATAAACGGATTCACTCCTTTCCAAAGGGTATTAGCACGTAAGTGAATGTATTGGATTCGACTGGAATTCGAACTCGGCTCTCCGATTCCTCATCGAAGCCGCTATCCTGTGGCATCAATAATCCATTTGTGATTATAAACATTTCATGTGTATCACTTTTTTATGTAAAATGTATCAACGTTTTTTTTTTCTTCTATTGTGAACATTTCCACACACACACACACACAAAATGTTTTTTTAAATAACCATGAATGTCCCAAAATTATTTAACACTAGACTCCTGCTAATTAGGGATAAGTAGAAATACAAGTACAACTTTGAATTTTGAATGTAGCTGGAATTTGTTAAATTACTAAGTAGTCTCCCCTTATTTATTTGTTTGCAAATAATTATAATATCAAATGTAGAGACAGAAAGTAATATGATAATGAGCTTAACTTCCGCATTCAAACAGCCTTTAAGCGACTACACATAGAAGCTGTCTTGTGGCAAAACGCCCCAGGGGTAATATGAAGGGAAATTGCTAATTACTGGGAATTCATTTTAAATTTATGCAGAAAAGACAAGCGTCACCTCGTTGGAAAGCTAATTTTGGTGCACCAAAGATTTTGATACTTTTAAAGGGAATTACTGTAAGCAATTTATTCCCAAAGATCTTAGAATGGAAAAAACATCCTCGCCCGCCTACTTAAACACTGCCGCGTGCATCTGCAGAATCAATGGAAAGTAAAACAATTATTTAATCCCTTCTCGAACAAACATCATTATCCTCGTCACTAGCAGTGATGTATTGATTAAATAGATTTAAAAAAAAAACGATCCCTGGAAATGTTTTGCTGAACATCACTAACCATTCAGGCATCACTGATCTCTCCCAGCATCGCCAATCAATCTCAATCTGTACATTGCCTATCTTTGTACACATCTGTCATGGCCGTGCGTTCATTTCTACCTGACCTATCGACTTACGTATCATTAATCAGCACTTCGACGTAGCGTAATGGTTAGCAAGCTTGTCAGTTAAGTGCCATACGTGATACACGCTTAGACGATCATGTCTCTTTCGATTCATGACTAACGAGGCAGAATTTTTTTTTCCCGCGGTAGGTAGCCATTTCTTTCTGCGGTAGACATGCCAATAAAATAGGATCCAGTTTGTCCTGCTCTTCAACCCATTGCTGGGATGAAGAAATGGGTGCTTATTTTTCCCATTTTGGCGCGTAAGTGAATATAACGAACATGACTTGAATTCGAACACGATTTCTCAATTCCGAGCCAATGTCCATTACACCACCCGTACATCACTTGCCTCGCTAGATCAATTACGACTGAGTAATGAATACGTTTTACACTTGGCGCTCCACACATTCAGTCTTGTGCCACATCTATATTACGCTTAGAAAATTTGGCTGGGTAGTCTCAAAATATTATTAAGTTCACACAAGCCCCAGGGGAGGCATCATCCCCGGTAGTACCTGTCATTCGAGAGGGGACTGAATCATTACCTGCTGTCTGAACTGTTCTTTAAAAAAGGTAAGAGTCATGGAGGCTTGAGTAATTTTTCACGATATTGCAGTTAAACCCCTCGAACTTTTATAAGATTTGATAGCAACTTGGGCGCACTAAAAAATCAAATTCCCTTACATCTATATGAAGAAAGTGGTGTTTCTGTTTCAGTTGTGTTGCCCCACGACATCACAGGTCCAAGGTTGAACTTTGCTGTTGATTTTTCTCTTGTTACAGTTAGCAATCTTGCAAAATGGTGTCTGATATCAAAGTGCGCACAAAGTAGAGTATAACTGAATTTACCCCACCGGGAGAATTGGAATTTGATAAAAGTTTACAGAAATCAAACAGAGAATGTGATCACAGCTAGGCGATAGGCTTGATTGATTTGTTTTTACGGCTTATCAACCTTTTGTGGGTTATTTAAAGACTAAGCATATTTTGAATTTGAAGAATAATTATCTTTTTGCAATTTTATATTGCAGTAACAATTTGGGGAAGATAATATTTCAGATAAAAATCCTGCTATGAAGCTATAGATTCACACCTTTCCTAAGAACGTAAATGAATGTAACTACTCCATCTTTTACAGTTCCTGTTGTATTACCTGTAAGTGATCGCACATATCTCTTTTCCTATATATATATATATATATATATATATATATATATATATATATATATGTGTGTGTGTGTGTGTGTGTGTGTGTGTGTAAAAATTTTGAGTATATCTGTAAAAGGACAATATAAATAAAACTTATTTTAGCCCACAAGTTTAATAAAGTCCCTCAGATGACGAAACGTATATATATAACATAAGTTTCCATTTTGTCTGTCTGTCTGTCTCTCTCCCTCTCTCTACATATATATATATATATATATATATATATATATATATATATATATATATATATATATATATATATATTATTCTGGGCTCGACGAATTACTGTAATATATATATATATATATATTACAGTAATTCGTCGAGCCCAGAATAATCCTCAACAAAATGCAGAAAGCATAAGACGGCCGTTTCGACCTATCTAGGGCTCATCAGCAGTTGCGCATCCCCTATCTAGAATCGGACCCGGACCGTTTCGATACAAACGTCATACCAACTGTACCACAGGCTTCGCTGACGAAGAAGACACAAACTAGACTCGATATAGCGCTGCTACTCACTCAATCCTAGTTAGGACGATACTGCCATTCAGTGCTTTCTGCATTATTCTGCACTCGACGAATTATGAGGTTGGTGCAAAAATAATGACGTAACAATGTTGTTTTTTGACGTATTTTTTAAGATCAAAAAACGACATTGTTACGTCATTATTTTTGCACCAACCTAATATTATATGATTAGCCTAAATCCCTAAAATAATTATTTGTATATCCTTGCTAGAACTCAGTTAATGCTCCGCGATGGGGCGTTTAAGGGTCAAAAAGCAGTCGTGGCCATTAGGGTATTGTTCCGAGGTTATCTGAATACTTTGATGAGTATCGCTGCTATACATCGCTTCTATTCTGAGTCCTTCCACATTTAGAAATTTGTCATTCGTACGTGCATTGAATACTGTTGCCATATCTGGTCTGGGTCTTCTGCTACTCATCTCAAGGTTTTTGATGAAATCCAAAGAAGGATCTGCAATGTAATCGATCCTGACTCACCATCTCAATTTCAGTTACTTTCTCACCAACTAGACGTGGCTTCCCACTGTCTTTTCAAAAATATTTCATGGCAACTGCTCTGACGAACTTTTTTTCCCTGGTTCTACGTGTGTATAAGCGTGCTACTAGATTGGCATCTAGGTCCCACGCTTTTACTGTTGAATTAGTTAGATGTAACCGCCAGTTCTATGCCAACAGTTTCTTTTCTCGCTTCTCTGATAACTGCAATCTTCAAAATCTTAAAGGCAAAATCAATTGCCATCATCTGTTTTCTTGAACACCATTCAGCTTTTATACTCTCCCCACTCCCATAACCAGTCTTTTCCCCACAGCTTCACTCTCTGTAACCGTTACAGTGTTTGTTTGGGGTGAAATGATAAAAAAAAAATGCTATATTCACTCAATACCAGGGATAAAGAATATTGGCCTGACGATTGGGTTTACGCATCAAACAGACTGCCGCAGCTGGCTGTCGACCTAAATGTTCACATACACACACACACACACATACACACACACACACACACACACGCTCGCACACATACACACACACACACACACACACATATATATATATATATATATGATGAAATACGAAGAATTTGCAATGTTATTGATCTTGACCTGGTATCTCGACTTCATCTTCTCTATGCCTTTTCTATAAATACTTTCATGGTAATTGTTCTGATGAACTTTCCTCTGTGGTACCTAAACTTTATGAATTTAAGCGTACTACTAGATTGTAAGCAAGGTCTCAACATTTTACAGTTGAAATGGCTAGATGGAACCATAAGTTCAAAGTTTACAGTTTCTTCTCTCGTATTTCTCGCGCGTGGAAATCTTTTCTGGCTTCTGGCTTCCAAGTAATCATTAAAAATATAATACAAAGATAATCGTTATCTTCTGTTTTCTTAATTTCTGTTCTTTTATTGTTTTTAGTCCTTGATAGATTTTTTTTTCAGATTTTCTCAAGCTTAGCAATCCCTTCAATTCTTATTTACTTTATTGCCTTACTTGGTGCGAAATGATTAAAAAAAAATCCCGTCTGTTACGGTGGTCAACTAGTCTCTGACGCAGATACCAGCTAAGGTTCATTTGTGTTTATTCAACATTTAATGAGCCGACCTCGGTTTTTATCGTGCAACTATATTAACCCTGCCTTTGTTACAGCTTCTGAGAGAGATGGCATCATCTGGTACGATCAGTAGTTTGAACAACGCTCTTACGCTCAAACCTTCGGTCACGATGACTTGCGGCTTCGTGCTAGCGCAAACATCCACACGGCTTCCGAACAGTGCTGTCTACCGAATTTCACTCACAAGTTAAACACACACACACACATATATATATATATATTCATTTATCATTATGCAGTTTTGAAGACTAACACATATCAATTTATAGAAGATTGATCTTATCTGCCAGTTTCATGTTCACTGTGTTTTGCTAACGATTCTCGATCATTCTTTATATTTTTAAGCTCTCAGTTCAAAACGATCAGCACAGAGACACGCACACATTTATCCGTCTATCACTCCTTTCGCCATTTTATCAGATTCCCTTCAACCACACTCACATCCATCTTTCTTCCTGCAAATGCAAGCAGATAATTCATAATAGCCAAACAATCCTCTGTTTCTCTCTATATATTCCCAACCATCTTTATCTTCTCTCTCTCTCTCTCTCTCTTTCTTTCTTTCTTTATGTTTCTATTTCTCAGTCGTTGGCTCTCTTTCCTTTGTTGAGGGAAGCAAATGCCTCATAATAGCCAAACAATCCCCTACCTTCTCGCCTTCGCTTTCTCTTTCTTTCCCCCTCCCCCTTCACCCTTTCTGTCTTCAGATGACAACAAAAGGCAATTCAGTGACGCATTTGCGAGCAATCTGCTCCGTACATTTCGATTATAACAGCTAAATATGACGCCAGTAGCATATTGCGCACTTCAGATTCAGGTCAGGGCAGACAATCGATATCCGATAACAGCATTGGTTTCCTCTAAATAGCTTTTGTACTTTCGATTTTGAAGATACACCTGTGGTGAATTATCAATAATTATGATTTATTCCAATTTCTTTCTTTTTTTCTTTCTTTCTTTCTTTCTTTCTTTCTTTCTTTCTTTCTTTCTTTCTTTGCAATGCCTTATTCTCTTTCGATAATTCTTCTTCTTCTTCTTCACCTCTTTTTCATTATTATTATTATCATTAATACGCGCTTAAAAGCCTCATGCAATGTCATTATCCACCTTATCTTTTTACTTAAAAACTAAAAAAAACTAAAAAAATCTGTGATTAGCAGTTAATAATCTTGGAGTTATCTCCCTTTTAAAAATATATTCTTAAACTATAATTATGCACAGGTCGCGTAATGGTTATCGACCCAGGAATTGTAATCAGCGAAACGAGTTCAATTTCCGGCTTTGGCTGATTGCATTTACATCAAGCTTATTCTAATGGAAAAGGCATTAATCTGTCTTCTCTTCCTCTAGCTATGGGTTAACAAAATAGACTAGGCTTTGTGGGCCTGGGTTGGAACCAGTCTAGAAGAATACTCAGAATTAAAGAAAAAAAGAAATCAGGAAACCATTCTACTGCATTTCTTATAATTCCAGAAAAATTCACAGATAATAAAGACAAGTGATCTGTTGAGAGCTATGTATGCCTAAATGGCGTTTTTACTTACTCGTAAACTTAACTGGCATTGAAATATCTTTATTCTCTAAATTCGTAAGCCTTTTAACGGTAAAGGATTGTTAAAATATCACAGAGTACAATCACACAAATATACAGAAATGTAAGTGAAATGATTCCAATTTGAACTTCGTGTTCCCCGGGAGAAGCAATGACAATAAATCCTTCCGCTCGCGATCTCCCTTTCGCCCTCACCCCCAACTGAAGTAGCGACATCCGCCATTCAACGTTTTCTTCGTTTACGGTGACGAAGACTAGTTTTCCACCCCAAAAGCTCAAAAGAATTATAATTTTTCTGATTCACAAAGGCAGCTGAATTGATATCAATATAAATGTCTACCTTTATATATAAATAGATACGAATGTCAGTGTGTTACTATGCCAAACTTTTTTAATTTTACTCCTAGAGGCGGTAGTCCAACATATCACACAATTTGGGAATTTAGTGAGAAAATTAAAAATATTCCGAACTGGATCCAGACCCGCAATCCTGAAATTTTGCATTCCCAAGTTTTTATTACTGCGATTGTTATTGGCAATTTTTACGTGATTTTTGCGACGAATTTTTTTGATAACACGGAAATAAATTTGGGAATCATCAAAATTAATTGCGAAATCCAGCGAAAGTCACCCATGAAATAAAAATAACTGTTTGTACGGAAAGTAAGGACCTACGTACATCAAATTATCCTTAAATTAAAGTGGCGACAAAAGAATTATCGTCAAAGTTTTAAAAGATAGGCTTAAATATTAATGCAACACTTAAATGCAGGGATCAATTTTGAGTTCTGTAGTTTACTGTTGCCTATCGCATACGACAGCAGTATGCCTCGAAAGAAATCTCCGTCAACAGAGGATCAGATTGCAATCAAAAAATCCAAGGCTGCAGAAAGGAAAGAAAGTCCCTTGAAAATGAAAAATCAGATCAAATGACAGCCAAGAGAGCTTCCAATGCTGAGAATATGCTTAGGGGCTCTCAAACCCCTTAACAAACCGAAGGACCAATCAAGAGCACTCCGCGGGAGTTAGTTTAATTGTCGCCCGATAGGGCGACTTTTAAGCTGGTTTACGATAATATTCACAATCCATCAGTAATTAGAGAGAAGTTTTTGGACTCTATTGAAACGGGAAAGTGAAAACTAAGCAACTTCTACCCATATATGACAGCAATACAATAATCCAAGGCTATTGACAATTATTTTTCTTATAAGTGAAATACTAAATTATGAAAAACAATACGATTCCATCATCATAACCAAATATATTAAAAAAAAATCTTACATTGAATGTAAAAGACTCCAACTACTAATGTCCTTCGGGACGGTGGTTAGAGTTTATATACATATATTACTGCCATCTAGTGGTCATGCGTTCAATCCTTGAATCTGGTAGTGACCCACCAATTCAGCAGGAACGAACAATAATAAATGATATCATAGGAATATCGCAATAATCAAGAGATATCCCCTATCAGGCAATCAATCGATACCTGATGAAGTATTTGGTCGATAATGACATCTATACCAACTTAGGTAGTTCGAGATAACACGAGAATAATTCTATATAGGGAAATTCTTTGCACCCTCCCTAATATATATATATATATATATATATATATATATATATATATATATATATATATAAATTCTGTTAAATTCAACCGTAAAGTTATTTTGCATCATTTTTATTGTATTTTCTAATGTTCCATGAAACCCTTTTATATGTGACGTCACGCGTATGACGTGAATATTTTAATAAAATTTGGATTGAATCTCCACATAAGATAAAAAAAAATCGAAGTTCCCATTCTCTAGTGCAAAAATTAAAACCAGAATCTATGGTGGAATAAAGAAACGAAAAATATATAGTAATATTATCATCATTTTATTATTAGATAAACCATTAATCACGATTCTTAAAACTTAATAATAGTAATAATAATAAGTTACAATATATTATGTAATGAATGGTACTGTAGCATGGAATTCTATTAATGTAAAAAGAAAAAATCATATAAAACAGAAAGAGATCGGGGAACGAGGAGACAGCTTAAAGGTTAAATTTGATCTTCTATAAAGTCGTAACTCCATCAATAATAGATGTTGATATATTTAACAAAAAAGGACATGAGTACTGAAGGCTTATAGATTATTTTCTATCTGCACTGCTTAAACACTGCCATTGATTGGCGGCCTATGTAAGGCTGAGATAAAAAGCAAAGAAAAAATAAG
Source organism: Acanthosepion lycidas (assembly GCA_963932145.1). Taxonomy (NCBI): domain Eukaryota; kingdom Metazoa; phylum Mollusca; class Cephalopoda; order Sepiida; family Sepiidae; genus Acanthosepion; species Acanthosepion lycidas. Next base: position 44,333,152 of record OZ010612.1, read on the forward strand.
ATGCAAAAAACTGCCATTGAATATTATTATTAATAATAATAATAATAACAATAACTAGAAAGACACGTGACATTTCACGGTTTTCCTATTTGAATTTTCTGATGAATCTGAATTCTTCAGTTAATGACCGAACAAGCTCACGGCGAGTTCTACAACAATAAAGTATCTTTAGAAATTTCTCTTTTGCTTTTATTTTAGTTTTAAATCCAAATCTAATGATTGAGTCATCATGCGTTCAATCCTTGGATCTGGTAGTGACCCACCAATTCAGCAGGAACGAACAATAATTGATATCACAGGAACAGAATATCGCAATAATCAAGAGATATCCCCTATCAGGCATCAATCGATACCAAATTCAAGCTAAATGATTGAATTTAATATTTTCAATAAGCAAGATATTTTACTGTATTTCAAAACTAATTTAAATTGACTGGAATTTTGTTTCTGAAATTGTTAAGCATCGCTGATTTTAGCACCATTTTTAGCCATCTTTCGACGCAAAATAACCATCTTTATTAAAAATATTTCAAAATTAAAATCTACTTTTCTAAAATTTCATTTGAGCAATGTTATGTGATTTAAAGTACAATTATTTTTTATTTCACACAAATATTACTTACTTCAAGTTTAAAATGTATAAATGCATTTTTAACAGGGCGTATAACAGACGGAAGTTTAAGAATTTACTTGAAGAGTATAATGTGAGCGCCTTTTTTATATAATTTTTAACTAGGCAGTAATCTTAAAAACTTAGGAAAATATTCTCCGTAATCTATGGCTTTATTGAATTTTAGGTACTTAGACTTTAAATTTACTATAGTTATCACTCTTATTTTCTAATAATATCGTGTATGGACGTCTGTATTTATAAAAATTCGCACGTTTGTACCCACACACAAAAATATCAAAATTCTTTTTAAAATTTTTGGTGTCGTTGAATTGTACTTATTTAATTAAAAATAACACCTAACCGATAAAAAATAAGAGAATTAGAATTTTATAAATTATCATAATTAAATTTTTAAAAAATGAATACAATTCTTGTAAAAATATATTATTAATCAAAATGGTTCCTCTCTAAGAAGCTTGTCCATAATAAATAAAAGCAATTAATAAGTGTTCTAATTAAATAATGTCATAGTTTTATGGCATTTTTTATTTTTTGATTCAAAGCAGATTTTCGGTAACTGGGGGTCGTGTTTTACAAAAAAAAAAAAAAAATGGTGATTTTAATTCTCCAAGGACTTCTGCTTTTAAGTAATATAAATATTAAGCGGAGCCACAGTGGAGTAATGAATAGCGGCTCGAGAAGAATCGGAGTCTAATTCCAGTTGAATCCATAACATTGGAATCCATTCACTTACATGCTAATTCCCTTTGGAAAGGTATGAATCCTCTTCTAGTCCCCACTCAGCTATGGGACAGACGAGGTTGTATAGCCTTGGATGGCAACTGGTTTACCGCAAAAAGAAATGACAACCTACTGCGGGAAAAAATATCTGTCAGTCATGTATCAAAAGATCGCCTAAGCGCATATTACGCATGACATATAAATTAAATTTTAAGCGGGAGAAAATTTATTTTCTCAAATCGTCACAAAATTAAATAAGCTGGAGTGGGGGTAGCAGATGTAAAAATATAAAGAAATATAAACCTAAAGAAGACATTTCAAAAATAATTTCAGTCATTTCTGAATAAGTTCTGAAGGTTTCCTTAAAATCCTATAATTATTTGATTTTTTTCCGAATCACTGTGTGTTTTTTTACCGCAAAAGGTGTTAAAATGTCCTATACTAATCTTTGCTGGCGAAAAAAACAAGAGTTTTAATTAAATTTTCGAAGGTTCTAAAATGAATCAAAAATATAAATTAATAATCAAAAAATCCTTTTGTCTTTCCTATTAATAATAGCATAAATATTTTGACGATAAAACTGTTTTTATTAAATCTGAGGCCTTCTTTCATTATTGTAAGTTTTTTTAATCACACATTGGTGGTACCTACATAAGAGACAAAGGGCCATAAAATCATATTCAGTCTGAATTTCAGTATTCTTCATATTTCCGAAACTAACTATATCCACCCCATTCCAATGTGCAGCCTCTCTTAATCATGATAGAATAATCAACGTCTAATGTTAAATCAACCGCAAATAACGTGCGTTCATTGTTTCTTTTCAATTCCGTACAGTACCGGATCACCCTACGATTGTCCCATTGTTTGTCACCATTGTTCAAAGATTTTAAATATAGAAACAGATCATCTTACCTAATACATTGCGATTACCTTTGTTTATTTCATTATCTTTCTCTTTTTCTCTCTGTCTATTTCTCTTATGTGCATGTGGGTCTGTTTGCGCGCCCGGCTGTCTCATGCATACGTCGATGGAAGCGCAACCTTCCGTCCTCGTCATTACTGCTGCTCGGCCGAGGGCTTCGAATCGATCTCCCTCGCTGTGAAAATAATGGACTTCGGACTGGAAGGAGGATATTGCATTGTTGCAAATAGATGAATAAACTGCCTCAGGAGAGTTTGGGGCTCTCTTTGCAAAAGGGGGAGACGGAGTAGAAAGCAGGAGAACATCGTCATCACTGGAAAAACAGAAAATTCTCACGGTGACAGATACAAATAAGAAGCATTAACAGCTGTTTGTGTTTGTGCGGGTTGGTAAGGCGTTAGGGGAGGGAGGCAGAAAGCACGTAACGACCTTTGACGGGATATGCATTGCGTAAAACATGTGTAAAAAAAACATGTCATCTATCTGAACGTTCTTATCTGTATTTCATAATTTTCTTATTGAGTTAGTGCCTCACTGTGTGCTTTATTTTATTTATTTTTTTACTTGAAAGCGTCTACTTGTTCCAACAAAGGCCAAAGGATAGGCCTACTCGACAGTAGGCCGAACGTAAGAGAAATTGATAAAAGAAATGACAGTAAGGTTTCAGTAGCAGCAATATAAAGAGAGAAGAAATGATGAAGTGTAATAGGAACAGATGTTTCAGCAGCAGGCGAAAAAAAAAATTTAGGTTTCAAGATTTAGGGTCAGGATTGTATCACGGACTTATCGGATTAAAACCTTGACTTGAGAATTTGGTGTATTCAGAGCCGGCAATAACTGCGCACTGAACCGGTGGGTACTACCACTGCACCACCCACCGATCGGGGAAAAGCCACGTTGGGGACCCCGGGCAGTGATTTATGGCCCTCGCTATCTTATTAACTGTTGCTTTATTCTACCTAAATTAATATGTTACAAATGAAACGAAGCACAATTCACTATTAAAGGATGAAAAGTTTTCGCAGATTTTGACGTCATTCTGGGTGGGGGCATGATTATTTTTTTTTTTAATTAAATGGGTTTTAAATTGTTTTTGTTTTTTTAAGCATTTCACTCTAAGCAAGGCGGGAATGCCACTAGCACGCAAGGTGTTACAGAGAGTGAGAGCAAGAGTAAAGAGAGTTGTTTGATGAAAGGATATAGAGAAAGACTCGGATCAGGATCAAGGCATCAGAAGATGTCGATTGATATTACATTTGAATATTTGAATATTATAGCCATGTTTCGAAAAACTTTACATAAAATTCACTATTTTTTTTTATCCATGATGATGAATGTCTGAAAATTATTCAACTTTTTAGCAAGAAAAATCACAAGTCGATGTTAAAACATTGTTGATTTATTTATGAAAAAATGATCTTTCATTTGTATTTATTTTCAATTTTTCTCGATGAATTGTTCACCCATATTGCATATAACCCATTATTGTAGATTATTAGATTACAATAAAATGTGTATATAAATATTAGGTTGGTGCAAAAATAATGTCGTTTTCTCACATAGTAACATATGTGAGTAAACGACATTATTTTTGCACCGACCTAATACTACCTTATAAAAATTGTGATGTAGCATGATGAAAGGCGTATCATAGATTTGAGTTTGGGAGACCGAAACCTTTGCACCGAGCCTGACTGAGCTGTACTAAGAAAACGAGATGTGATATCCGAAGAAATTGAGAGGGGAACGAGAACATTCTACACCGCTAAATTTAATAAAGGGTTCCGTTCGAAATTCCCTGAAAGTTACCTATATCGACAGACACTTGAAAAAACCGTAAGTATAATGGGTGAAACTCTGTGATAATAGCAAGACATTAAA
>OZ010612.1:44342311-44407311 GCA_963932145.1 Acanthosepion lycidas
ACCTAATATATATATACTAGCTTAAAAGGTGCTCTATCGGGTGGCATTTAAGCTAGTTCCTGTGGAGGGCTCTTGATTGCCCCTTCATTAAAATAGGTAGGTAGGAATAGATGTGATAAGCAACAATAAACTACAGAAGAACTCAAAATGGATTGCTGCATTTAAGTATTAGATTAATATTTTAATATTTAAGATTACCTTTTAAAATTTCAACAATAATTGCAAGGAGTATTGCATTTAGAGTTTGTTCCACACAGTCCCGCCATTAACACTAAACTGTTTTGCTAGCAGCTAGACTGCATGTATGACAAACTAAAGGAGTACCTGCTTTGGTCAACTGAGCTTGGGCTATGTTTCTGCCAGGTTAACTAAGAAGAAATTCAAACAGAAGGACAGTGTTGAGATTCTTCCACATCCACCATTCAATCCTGATGCTGCTCCGAGTGACTATGGCCTATTCCGCTTAACGGCACACTTCCTCCGCGATCAGCGATTCAACATTTTTGATGAAGTGAAGGAAGCTGCTTTACAGATTTTTATTCAAAGCCAGCGGACTGGTATCTGGGTCATATTTGGTTGCTGGCTGATCGTTAACAGCATATCATCGTGACTGATGGAATTTACTTTGAAGAACAAATGTTGGTACTACTCCATAAAATTTTCTTTCCACTTCCTAAGTAAATCAGGATATTACGGCATATCTCAAAATAAAAAAGCGAAACGTGTAACTGGATAAAGAAGTATGAGTTTGACTCAAAAATTATCCGCTCTTTCTCCATAACATATTAGGTTTGTCAAAATACCTTCTGCTCATGCGTGCTTATAGTTGATAATATTGTTGTCACGTGATCGAAGTTTGAGCTTGATCGCGCCAGTTGTTACAGTGTAAACATGACCGCTCCGCTAGCAGTGTGCACCAAGGAGGACCAAGATGCTCCAAAGAGCAGTGATTCGATTTCTCTGGCCGGAACGTATGTCAGGAGCTGTAATTAATCTGAGGCTTTTGACACAATACAGTGACAATGCACTACTAGGTAGAAGTGTATATGAGTGGATCGAGAAGTTTCAAAGTGGCCAGTGAAACATGACGCATGAAGAATGAGTAGGACACCCCCGTTAACCTACACCACTAACGAGACGAGATATGGTTATGGCGAACCAGCGAGTTATCATCAATGAGGTAGAATATTCTCTTCAGATTCAGTCCACAGTTCCTTTTACTTCTTTGTTGAACACTGCCAGCGGAGCGTTCATGTTTACATTGTAACAGCAGCAAGAAACCTGGCTCAAACTTCGACCACGTGACTACGATAGTACCAACTATAAGCAAGAATGAACAGAAAGCAGTGAGACAAGCCTAAAGATAAACCATGGCGAAATTTCTCCTCAGAAATTTAATGTTGAATTTAGGCTAGTTGGAAGATTTCCTCAAAGACGAAGAAGTGCCTCGAAGTGAGGGAGATGTGGTTCCACAGAAGGATGCTAAGGATATCATGAACCGAGTGTGTGAGCAACAATGAGGTCTTAGAGAGGTTGCACCATTTTATACACTCGTGTATAAATCTACTTCATTTTTCTTCACATAGTTCGTGTATAATGAGAACCCCAACTTCTGGGAAATACTATTAGGCCTACCGTAATTAAAATTGCACTACCTGGCATCACCCTAAACATATTTCATAGCAAATAAATTCATTCTTTTTTACAAAGCGTCCCCAAAATGGACCGAGTATGTGAGCAACGATGAGGTCTTCGAGAGGATGTAAACAAGAAGAAGGCTTATACTTAACATCAGAAAGAGGCGGCTGAAGTTTCTGGGACACATAATGCGGAAGGAGGTCCTGGAGAATCTGATACTCACGGGTCGAATAGAGGGAAAGTGAGACAAGGGAAAGCAGCGTGTGACATACCTGACCAGCTCGAGCACGTGTATGACAGAACGTGGTCTGGGGGAGGGTGGCAGAGGGAATGAACTTGTTGAGAGCTGCAAGGAATAAAGGGAGGTGGAGAGCTATGATCGCCTACGTCCTAAAAAGACATGGTACACAAAAAAAGAAAGAAAGTAAAGCTAGGCTATAGACTGAGCTCTGCCAGTTTTAAAAAACGAAAATAGGATTTAGACTAATATTCAGGGTTCGTTTTGAAGACATTAAAATTATAAGTCCATTCAAATTTGATTATGGTGCTAGATAAATGTAGAGAAATAATTACAAGTTCTTGAATTAGACTTTTTTAAAGTGATTCACGCCAGTGCCGTAAAGCTTTAAACTAAATATTATATTCATCCAAAGAAATGCTCCTTCACATCCTGCAAAGCTGACGACTGGTCACATTTTCCCCAAAAATAGGTTTCAATGATAAATTAATGTAATGAAATCAATAAAACAGGCCAAGATAACATTTGAAAGAAGTTACCAATATTTTTAATAATGATAGATATTATAAAGTTGAAATTTAATCAACAAATTGCTTACCGAAATATACGTATATCCTAAAAATAATATCATCATCATTTTGCTAATACAATTTTTATTTATTATTCTAGAAAAAAAACTGACTTGCTTAATAAAATCCTACATAGTACATATCTATCTATCTATCTATCTATCTATCTATCTATCTATCTATCTATCTATCTCTCTCTCTCTCTATATATATATATATATTGTTAAATATAACAGACAATGAATGTCTATTATGCTTGATCATGAGCCGTTCTAAACTGCGTATATTTACTTTAATTTCGGGTAAAAATGAAGACAAAAATTGACCTATATTTGGATATATTTTTATTAGGCTGTTACTTGATCTAAGCCTTCGGTTTTAAAATGGCTCATGTTAGCCGTAAGCTTAGATTAAGGAACAATGTAATAAAAAAAATATTCAAAGATTTACGGAAAAACTGAAAACTGAACACTAACTTAACATTACGAATATTGATAAGAAAAAAACAGACTCGAAGAAGTTAAAAATTAGCTTACTGAACCCAGACGTTTATTGGTTAATAAATATTTTTCTCCATTTTTAAATATCTATTTTTAGGAGCAAAAATATTGTTGATGATTTTCTGAAGTGTTTCTACAAATTTCGTAGTAGACGATAAACATGGCTGTTTGGTATTTCAAAGGCCTCAGGTCGTTTCCGAATGAAGTGGTGATAAGCGTAAGTGAAAATACAATCTGAAACCTAAAATTGCACAAAAATGAATCAATTTTAAGTTTTAGTGAATATTATTTAAATTTATTACATTTTTCTACAATCCTTTAACTGGTTCCTCAAATACATCCCCATGAATTGAGCCCTGGTCGGTCATTCACGTGTTTATCCGAAGAATAAGTACTTACAAATTCGCCTTCCTCTCTACCTGGCGCTGAGAGCTCAGGGGTAAAATCTCCAACTGATATTTCGATTCAGGCTTGAGGCAATCGGTTGACTAACCACAATTGTAACTTGTGTGTGTGCGCGCACGGGCGTGTGTTTGATAACTTATAGTTTTAAGGCAATGATGCTATACTTATGGGCAAAAGTGTTCAATATTAGGGTTAGAGTATATGTAAATATAATCATACTGATTCATGTTTGAACGAAATCAACATGCTTGAGGATTGCAGTCAAGCATGAAAACAGACTCTCACCATTCAGTTTTAAACTCTGTCCAAAATAACAGTACACACACACATATATATATATATATATATATATATATATATATATATATATATATATATGTGTGTGTACTGTTACTGTGGACAGAGTTTATATATATATATATATATATATATATATATATATATATATATATATATATATGGTTGGATCAATCCAACCAAATATGTTAGCTCTATCTCTGATATTGAGCGCTTTCTAATACGTTTATAATATATAAATAATTAGACATATATATATTTATATACATACACTTTTCACACACGCACACACACACACATACATATATATATATATTAAATATTATATATATATATATATATATATAAACTCTGTCCACAGTAGCAGTACACCACGCGCATATATATATATATATATATATATATATATATATATATATATATTATAAATTAATTGATTTAAAATATGGTTTTTCCGCTACACAGTTCTAATCATCTTTCAAAAATGGAAGGTCCGAATTTAATTTTGTAATTAAATTAAAGACATTAGTTCCATTTCATCCTCAAGCGAATTTTGGAGTAACTTTTAAAATTACTGGGTTTTAAAAACAGCAAAAATCATAATTCACGTTTCCAAGGATACAGAGAAATCCAATTCAACCAGACAAGGGGTGTTTGCGTGTTCATTATGTCTGTATTTTGATGTATCAGTTATTAGTTACGTTTTGGTAGGGGTGGGGATGTATTTTTCAATGAAATCTGACATCCGTTAAATGCATGTCGTCTGGATTTTTAAAAATTTTATTGTTAACCGCAAAAATTCTTACGGCATTTTTTTCTATTTGTATATTTAAAGATTTTTGAGGGGGTGTTCAGGTTAGAATACCTCTTATTTAACTACAATTTGAAAAATATTTTCACTTTTAATTTTTAATATGCTATATTTCTTTTAAGAACAAGTAAATGTATTAGAATCCCTTACAGTATGTCGAGTTATTTTCACATTAACTATTATATATCTTACTGTTCTTTCTTATATATATATATATATATATATATATATATATATATATATATATATATATATATATATATATATATATATATATATATATATATATATATATATAAACTCTGTGCACTGTAACAGTACACACAGATATATATATATATATACACACGAACAGAGACATACACACACACATATATATATTACTTCAAAACCTTATCATATTGTGTACTTCGCATTTGAAACAGGCGTCCCATATTTATTTATTAAGCAGTTTATTTTACATTTATTTGTCTAGCATTCAAGAAATTTGAGTAATGAAAACCGTGTTCTCCGGCAAGGATTGAACCGGCGTCCACATTTGTAAAGGAAACCACTGTTCGATCTTTTCCGGTCATATATATATATATATATATATATATATATATATATATATATATATATATATATATATATATATATATATATATATATATATATATATATATATATATATATATATATAGTGCAGTATTGTGCAAAAGTAAGTGAACTCCTAAGATAATATTTAACAATTAAAATTTGCAAAAGTGAACTCTTACATTTGGTGACTGCTCCTTTTGAGTCTACAATGCCAACAATGTCTTGAAGTTCCTGCTAGTAGTGAGTGCCTATTTTTGATCATTCGTCTTGTCGAAACTCCAACAATTGCTCGATTTTATCTGTATTTCTTGGGTGTACTAACCTCTCTCACTTGATTCACAGTTTTCAATTGAGTTTAGATCAGAATTTTGACTCTTCTATTCAAAGACTTGAAATTTCTTTTTACGAATCCATTCTTTTGTGGATTCATTTTCATGCTTCATTGTTCATGTTGGTAGTTCCATCCATGACGTCAATCCATCTTTTGAACTGAGGACAAGGTACTTTCGTTCAAAATTGCTTGGTATCTTGCAGAGTTCATTGTGCCATCAATGTTTATTATTTTGCCTGTTTCAAATCATAATGCTGTCACCGCCATGTTTAATAGTTGGCATCAAATTGATCATTCAAGCCATATTAGGAGCTCGCCAGATATACCATCTATTGTTCCTTCCAAAAAGCTCTAGTTTTGTCCCATCCAACCATAAAACCATAAAACCTTTTTGCCAGCATTTTGCTAGCTTATCAATATGAGCTTAGGCATATTTAAGGCGAAAATGCTTATACTATTGTTGTGGGGCTCTCCCCTTTTTACATAAGATGGACTCGTCCAAAGTATACTTATACTGACAGAGAGAATACCTGCGGTTGAGATGCGTGGAGACAGGTTGAGAGATACGGAGACAGACACAGGGTGTTCTCAGAGAGAGAGAGAGAGAGAGAGAGAGAGAGAGAGAGAAAGAGAGAGAAAGAGATTGATTGATTGATTACGGCTTTACTTACAGAGTCTTGTACATATATTTTCTACTAACCCGCATTCCTGGACTACTAATCTTCACTTCAAGTTTGTATTCTTACGTTTAATACACTTATTTGTCGATTTCAATTACTGGCGTTGTTTATTTATTTGTGCAGGATTCCATCCACGGAATCCACAACAACTATTTCATAAGCTTGCTATTTCTAGGCATTCGGTCATGAAGATCGGCATTGTTCAGATATTGTTTCACTATAGATGTATTCACATTGATACCTACATTGGCCAATCAGCTTTGGAGAACCACAAATGTCACAGCAGAATTTGCCTGAGCTTGCTGAACTAGATGTCTAATTGCTCTTGCTGTTATTTTTCACGGACAACCATTTCTTGATTGTTGTACCGTCATGTCAAAGGCCTTCCATTTATAAATAATTTTTTGCACTGTGGTCAAGTGCACTCCAAATTGTTTTGATTGCTTTCTGTAGCCTTCTCCATCATTAAAGGTTTCAACTATACGATTTTTGAAAGCTTCAGGAAGTTGTTTAGACGTTTGCATATATACTTTTTTAGTCTCTAACTGCACACTTTTGCAAACAAAATGAGTTACATTATTTGCCTGCAGTTTTAATCAGTTTACCAAAAAAAAAAAAAAAAATGGACAAGTGTCATTTTTGATTTTTACATGTGCACAAAACATTATGTACACTGGCAACCATGTAAAACAAAAATTCAGGTTGTAACTGCAAAGGTTCACTTATAAGCGAGAGCTAAGAAACCTCGCAATTCAACTTAATTGGCGCATAATTTTTGAAGTTTCACTAAACCTAATCCAGATTTTAATGTTTGGTTATTGAGATATTGAGTTTGAGATGAGGAACGAACCGAGAAGTCATTAGAATCGCCCTAAAGCAAAAGAAATCTGGATAACGATATAAACCCCACTATAGAATCATAGATAGTTTATTTCGTAACTTCAGGCATTACAGAAATACAGAAGAATGTTTCAGTCCAACCTTTGTGTAATATCCGAATAATAGATGCAATGATGAAAATTCTTTAAAAAAATACATCATCTCGGAACTTCGCGAAAACAATCATCTCATTTGTTTAATCAAATGTCCTTTTTATTTTTTTTTCTCCTTGTATTTTGCTTTTCAAAATTTTTTGTCTTTTTTCTTTCGCCATAATGTGGTTCTCATCCTTTTTCATGTTTCTATTGCTTGTTTTCCTTTCATTTTATTCATTTTCCGCCTTTTTTTTATTTTCCCGCCCATTTTAATTTCCTTTCCACCATTTTTAAACTAAATATTCAGAGCCGCCTTTCTTCTTTGTTGTCATAAAAGCCGGATTTGTTTTCGTCTCCTCTCAAATTGTTATCATAATCTTAACTTTGAGGGTCAAATATTTAATCAAGATATTGATACGCTCTAGAAGTTTTCAATAAAAGTCAATCTAATCGATATTTTAGAGATTAACAAACAAAAACATTATATAGTGATATTGTCAGCAAGGTATAAATATTTTATGTATTAGTAGTAATAGTAGTTGCAGTGGTAGTAGTAGTAGCAGTGGTGAACTTACATTTTTGAGGCCCTGAAGTTTGAACAGATGTGGTGGCCTATGGTTAAATAGTAAACCCCCAAACAAAAACAAAGCATCATGAAAGTATAAAAAATACATTTTTTTATATTAGAAATGTCAGTATTACATTTTTATATAAAAAAAATAACCAACATTACATATTTATTGTAAAATGACCAACAGTACATACAGTGGGGGAAATAAATATTTGTACACTTAAAAAATTGTATTTTTATAAATGTAAATAAATTAAATAAAACCTCGGCACATTTGATGTATAAAGACACATACTATTAAAAAATAATAATAAACTTAATTAATTCTTATTCTTACAGAAATCAATGCATTTTTTAAAATTCTAACTGGTAAAAAGAAGTATTCGTACAAATCAATTATTAGAATAAAATAATCAATTAATTATGAAAAAAAGTATATTCTAGAATGTTCCAGTAATGTTATCAGTAATTATAGTTAACGCTATTAGCCATTATCAGAGCATTCTGCAATTTCTAGTCTTACGAGAAGGTTCTAATAATGCCTAAAGGTAAAGAATTGACTATTTCACAAAAACAACACATTTTGTCTCTTTGGAAAGATGGGGACAGTTACAGAACGATTTCTAACAACCTGAATATTCCTTTTACTACAATTGCTTCGTTCGTTGCAAGGTTTAAAACTCGTAACAGCGTCGAAAACCAAAGACAAACAGGTGCTCCGATGAAGATTTCTCCAAGATCAGCAAGGATATTAGGACGCCAGATCCAACAAAATCCACAGGTTACCCGAGAAGAGCTGCAGGAACATTTGCGTGCATTACGGATTAAAGTAACCAGGCGTACAATAAGTAATGAACTACACAAAAACAGTCTGAAATCACGCATCCCAAGGAAGACTCCACTCCTCTTGAAACGACACAGAGATGCTAGGCTAAAATTCATTGGAGAGCATAAGGATAAAGAATATTCGTTTTGGGAAAAAGTACTATGGACAGATGAAACTAAAATAGAGTCGTTTGGTCATAATTATCGAAATCATGTGTGGGGGAATGACGGTGAAGCCTACTTACCAAAGAACACGTTGCCAACTGTAAAGTTTGGTGGTGGCGGTATCATGATCTGGGGCTGTTTTTTGTAAAAGATGTTGACAGAATATCAATAATAGATGGCAAGATGAATGCCGGAAGCTACCAGAAAATTAATGCGTTCTTTTGAGAGACTTCTGCTACCTCCTGATTGGGTTTTCCAACTGGATAATGATCCTAAGCATACCGCTAGATCTACAAAGAAATGGTTAGCTGAAAGTAACGTTGATGACTTGCAATGGCCAAGTCAGTCCCCAGACTTGAACCCAATCGAGAATTTATGGCGATATTTGAAAAATCCAATTGGGAAAAGAGCACCAACAAATATCAAGAATTTGAAGACAATATGCCAAGAAGAATGGGACAAAATACCACTCAATGTGTGCAAATCATTAGTTGAGACGTACAGGAATCGACTGGTAGCTGTTGAACACAATAAAGGATATTCCACAAAGTATTAAATTAAGTTAATATGCTTTTTTTGTTTTGTACGAATACTTTTTTCATCAGTTAAAATGAAAAAATGCATTAACTTCTGTTAGAATAAGAATTAATTAAGTTTATTAATTTTATATATTTTTTAATAAAATGTATCTTTACACATAAAATGTATCAAAATTTGTTTTATTTAAGGCCTTTACATTTATAAAAATACAATTTTTCATGTGTACGAATATTTATTTCCCCCCACCACTGTATATGACGATTGCGTAAAAGCATGAAACTTACAGTAATAGTCGGAGACTGTACACCTGAAAAGTGATTCTTAATTTAGAAAAGCTCTGTCATTTTATATGGAATTGTTTTTCTTTCCGGTCTGCATTCACGGAAGTCTCAAGAGTTTCAAGAGCTGCTTATTTCTATTAATATATATGACCATCATCAGGAGAGAAAAAATTTATTCCCCTCCCCACTGTATATGCAATAAAATGACCAGCAGTAAATTTTATATTGGAATTACCAACAATATATTTTATAGCAAAATGACAGTGGTGAACATTCCTTCTTCCACACACCCCGTCCGCCTATAGTCAAAAATGGACAGTGCCTGCTTATAAATAGTTTTGTTTGTACTAACTTGTTTTATTTTGTTGAATAAAACCTAATTTGGGTTACTATCCTCCGTGTCTTTTATGACAATGACAAACAATACCTTTTATCTGTAGCTGATAACTTTGTTAAAATATTTAGATTTTGACATTAAATAACACATAGAAATTGATATGCGCTAAACAAACTCAACCAACCAAAAATAACAGAATCCTCATCACTTGAGGACTACCAACAGCAACAACAACTAAAATGGATGGCATATGTAACTCGAATAGAAAATAATGACAGAATCAAAATTTTAGAATTTTACACCACTTTAAATGCAATAAAGCCACTAAGACACAATGTGGTATAGGGTGTGGAATAATTAGGAACGGAGGCATTACTCATTAGCTGGAAGAGAAAAAAGAAATCAGGAGGACAGTAGATAGCGATTGACATTGCATTTAAATCTTTGCAGATTAAAGTTGGCTGGAAAGCATTGAGCCAGAAGGGAGTTTCACAAGCGAGAAGTGCGAGAAAAACCGTTAGCATAGAATGTACACAACTATAAATTGACGAGATCTCGCCGACATTCTATTACTGCGCTTAAATTCAAAAAGTCTAGGTGCCATAGCGAAGAGCTCATTCGGATAATTACTATGAAAGTATTTATGGAAAAGACACAGGGAGACAACTTTTCGGCCGTGGGAAAGTGACTAACGCCGAACTTGTCAGATCAGGACCTATAATATTGCTGATTCTTCTTTGGATTTTATCAAGGAGCTCAATGTAAATAGCAGCGGCACCGGACTGGATATGTGGCAGCAGATTACATGACACTAGTAACACTCACCGAATAACCTGATATAAACCTGGCCATTACATTATGTGTACACTAATCATCGTCTCACGATAATAAAAAAAAAAAAAATAAAACAAAAAAGATGAAAATTTAGCGAAGAAATATGTGGAAAAATTAAATTATTATGAATCTCAATCAGTCAGTTATATGCTATGAGTAATACACGCTTAGGCGATCATGTGTCTTTCGATATATGACTAATGAGGCAGATTTTTTCATTCTACTGTAAGCCAGTTTCCATCCAAGGCTATAGAACACGGTCTGTCTTGCTATTTACACAGCTGAAGAGAAGAGGGTATAAGCACGTAAATGAATGTAACGGATTCAACTGGAATTTGAACTCGGCTCTCCGATGCCACAATCCAAGACGCTATCCATTACGCCACCGTCTCAGAGAAATTAAATTGCAGCGAATAGTAAATATTTTAAAACTGTTTAAAACAAGAAATAACTTTATTTTTTATTTGCCTTAAACATGAATTTAGGGTCATCCTCGATAGATCTGAGAAATCGGTTTTATACATCTGACAGTTTAGATATTTCTGAACGAATTTCATGCTATTCCTGACATTCATATTAAAGTCTCAATTTGATAAAGTTATTTCAGAACATGACTCAAGTTTTCGGCTCTTTTGAATTGTAGCAATTTACAGTGTTAGGTGAAACTCTCCCTAGCGTAACTTATGTTAAATTTTCAATCTTCTTTACCGAATTTGTTATAACTGATCTTTACACTGAGCCATTTGATGTTTTGAATATTTATTAATTCCATATATTCTAATTTTGTATGATGGATTCAAGGTAAGTGGCATCGTGTGTGTGTGGCAACCGTCGGTCTCAAAAGACCATCAATCTGCAGCATCTATTATGACTCTACAGCCTCACACAGGAGTGACGTTCTCGATTGCAACTAATGCATGTGAAGACGCCCCGAGATGTTCTGTTTCCTTCAAGCACGCTTCACCCCGATACAAGCGTCAGATTCTTCTCTCTTCGCGCCACCTCTCGGTGTAAGTCGAGTCTCCAGCGTGAGCGAATCGTCGGCGACGTCTTCCCACCATTCGATGCCCATTGTACATCGATATCCCTTCTACAGACGGGGGGGGGTTCCCTTGAAGCGAAGATCTGCTCGCCCTCTTGACGGTGTCCAGTTTCACACACAGAAAGACGAGTTGCATCCTGTGTTTTGCTGTCTCGGTTAGACGACGTTGGTGTGTGCTCTCCAGAGCGCACACCTGGGCAGAGCTTTATGAGCGATCGGCGGTTGCCTATGCAGAACATCTCCCACCTCCACCCCAGCAATGTTGTCTAAGTGAGAGGTAGAGACTATTACAGCTTGGCACTGGCGTCGTCGCAGGAGTTACGAGAACGAAGTTGAACATAACATCGGACTTGCCTTAGAGACTCCAGCTTCTGATTTGTCCTCAGAGTTTACCCCAGAAGCTTTTCCCATGATTGGGTATGGTTGCAAGGCAAGCGGAGGTTTAAAATCAGTGGTTTCGTTCTTTAAATGGACTAACCTCCCGTGATGATTTTCACCTACCCAAACTTTCTCTCTCTCTCTATCTCTCTTTCTCTCTCTCTCTCTCTCTCTCTCTCTCTCTCTCTATATATATATATATATATATATATATATATATATATATATATACGTATTATATTGGGTGGCATATATTTTATATTATGAAGAGGTAATCATACAATGAATCAATTAGTAATATTATTGTAATTACTTACTTTTTGCTAACAGACTTAATAGAAGTATTAACTTACTAATAATCTACTGTATGACGTGATCCTTATGTACAAAATTGATATCAGATTGATCTGGTGTATTTTTAGAGCAGCAAGTTCTTTCGAAAACTTCATGTTTTCATCGTTAGGCTGTAATTTTTTCCATTAGAACTTAAACTCCAAGATGAAATAAATCTATCATAGACCGAAAGATGTTTTTTTTTTTTTTAATGAATGTGTTATTTATTAACGGTTATATAATATTAGAACTTGCAAGTGGCAAATATGTTCAAATATTCCAAGTGAGAATTTTTTGAATGAATTTTGAAATGTGGTAAATCCACAAATTCTTTTGTTGTAAGTGTTTTTTCAGTGAACGTGACATGAACTAAGTATAGAGTTCAATTAATAGAAGGATATGTCTTAGTAGTTTTTTTTCCAGAATTTCCTACTGTAGATCAATTGTTTTCAAAAACGTATTATATTGGGCAGCATATATTCTATATTATAAAGAGGTAATCATACAATGAATCAATTAGTAATATTAATTACATTAATTTTACTAATTGATTCATTGTATGATTACCTCTTTATAATATATATATATATATATATATGAACAAGTACATGATTGGTGTATACGGAAAAAATTCCAATAACCAACAATTACTATTCTTAAAAGAGTGCTCAATACAGAGTAGAGCGAATATAATTCTTAAAAAATTAGCCATTTTGTTTCAACACTTCTGGTGTCTTATCAAGTAATGATGTTGAATTGTACATTCAACATTATCACTTGATAAGACACCAGAGGTGTTGAAACAAAATGGCTATCTTTGTAGTGATTTTGTAACATATTTATGTTATAATTTTTAGATAAATAATTATATATATATATATATATATATATATATATATATATATATATATATATATATACGCATAAACACATATTTTAGAATTCCATCAGCAGAAACAACTAAAATGGACATCACATGTTACTAATAATTAATGAAATAATCAAGATGTTGACATTCCACACTACTTCACACAAAAGGTTTGGAAGGAAACCCCATCCCTACTGGAAAGAGCAACAACAGTTACAGTACCTGAGAAACCTATTTTTACTGAGATTTTGTGTTCATAGAAAGATTTTATAAATTTCAACCGATGGCAACACTGGCTGCTCGTCAGTGAATAACGAATGTTTCCTTATAAGGAAACATTTAATATTGCCAATACCATTAGTGATTATTTGTTTTGCCTTCAAAGTCATATCTGGATATTTTTGCCAACGATGAAATAAACTCACTGCAGTATAAAGATTCTTAAAAACTTAAAAAGAAAGGAGTAAATCGATGGGTTACCAACAGGCAAACAATATTTCGAGAGAGTACATAATCCATATTCATTAGGTTTTCTTAAAACGAAATTTTCGCGTTTTCTTTGACTTAAAGATCGATCTATTGACATCAGTTATTGATTATCTGTCAGAAATTTCCGTTATAACTATTTGTCATAATGTTTCTCACTTTGAAGTCACATTATTTACAAAAAGGAAATCGTTTTATTATGCATTCTATTTGAAGAATTCACTTAGAAGGATTCCATGCGGGTAATTTAATTTCTGATACTGTCAATCATTGAATTCGAGAATTCTTGTTTTCTTCGTATAGATATAGTAATGGTAATATTAATATTAGCCGTTTCCCTATAAGGCAACATTTGGCATTGATTGGACAATCAGCCAGTACTGGTTTCTGTTTTAATTTATAAAATCGTGCTCTTAAAACAATTTTCCTTTCTAGTCTTTTGTTTTAAATAGTGTGAAACGTCAACATCTTGATTTAATCATTTTCATTTTAGTTGTTGCTGCTGTTGGAAATCATCAAGTGATGTGGTTTCTCTTATCTAGTTCAGTTCTTTATTTGTATGCCAACAAAGGTATTCAAGAATTCTTGCTTACTTTGTATAGATTTAGTAATGGTAATATTAACCGTCTCCCTATAAGTAAACATTTGGTATTAAATTAGTCAAGCGACCAATAATGCTTTCAGTTGAAATTTATAAAATCTTTCCCTTAAAACAACTTTTTTTTTCTATACTGTCGACATAGAAAAGTATTCACACTACTACTGACTGTTGGCTTTCATTGGAGATCAAGTGCCAGCAAGCCTTTTCACTTATCCAACACCTTCCTCGGTCGTCTTTATTATTTGTACTCATTGAGGTTCCACACTTGCACTGACTGGTGGCTTTCATTGAAGATCAAGTGCCAGCAAGTCTTCTCACTTCTCCACCACTCCGGTCAGTAGTCTGTATAATTTTTACTCATTGAGGTTTAACACTTGTACCGACTGGTGGCTTTCATTTGAGATCAAGTGCCAGCAAGTCTCCGCACTTTTCTAGCACCCTCCACAGTGTTTATTATTTGTACTCATTGAGATGTCACACTTGTATTTGACTGGTGTCTTTCATTGGAGTTCAAGTGCCAGCAATTCTTCTCACTTCTCCAGGACCCTCCTCAGTAGCCTTTATTATTTGTAATCATTGAGGTTTCAAACTAGTAGTAATTGGTGACTTTCCCTGCAGATCATTTGGCAATACGTCATACCACTATTTGAGAATTCTTCTCAGTATCCTGACTTGGCATCTTCGCATCTGTTACTTTCCCATTCTTTCTGTCTTTTCTATAAATATTTGTAATGGCAACTGCTCTGACGCGCATTTTTACCTGGTACCCCAAGGACATGAAATTAAGCGTGCTACTAGATTGGCATATAGGTCCCACCCTTTTACTGTTTAAATAGCTAATTTCAACCGTCACTTTTACTCCAGCAGTTTCTTTTGTCACTCTTCCCGCCTGTGAAACTCCCTTCCGTTTACTTGCTTTAATTACAATCTTCAAAAATTTAAATGTCATCTTCTATTTTCTTTAATTCCGTTCATCTTTTGTCTTTTCTCCAATCCTTCCCATACGCAATCTTTTCTTTCACTTTCACTCCCTGCTTCGTACTACTGGCACTCAGTCTTTGCTTGGGGCGAACTTGATTTTAGAAATACTATAGACGCCAATGAATGGTTTGAGTTTTTTCTCTGATTTTTATTGTTATTATAAAATCTGTTGTTGTTTATTTAGTATATAATTTTAAATTGAAATAAAATTTTCAATTCATTCAATTATTCCTTGATATTTATTTTATTAAAATTTATTTCTTAGAAATATAATTTTAAAAAGTTTGTAAGACATAAAAGCAAAAACCTTAATAAATCTTCGGATGAATTTTAGTTTCGTTTTTTGTTCTTTTTTGTTTATTTTTCAAAGAGGGAAAACACATGTCGCATTTCTCCAAACATTTCTTCCCTTCATAAAGTTGCTTTATTTTCAATAAATATTCAACCGAGCGTAAAGCGACCGATTTGATAGCTGTAATTTGTAAAAACGGCCGACCAACTCAAAAATGGCGTCCCATATCTGCTGCTTCGTTCGAAAAGAATCATTTCCCGTGCTAACCAGCATCCATCTTGGAAATTAAAACACATAAATGGCTTCCGACGAGGACGTCGTAGCGAATTTGATTGTTTTGATGACTTCATTTCTTGCATGGCTTCAGTAAAGAATAATGAAAACTGACAAAAAGAAAAAATAAAGCATGTGAACAAATAATTTATAACTTGTTGAAAAATCTTGATCCTGATGTTAGACCAGTTTTATCTTTTTTCTTTATTCTCTGTGTTGTATTTGATTTACAATGTTATATTCAATTGTGCTTTATCCGATAAATTAATGAATTTCCAGTTAAGATTTATGAACAAATTCTTAATAATCATATATACATTATTTTTCATGTTTTCTTCCTGTAGTTGTTACGTCATAATAACCATTAGGATTATACTAAAAAGAAAAAAAAACACTTTTAGCACCTCTTTATGTGAAATATATGTGTTTATGCGTATGTATATATAATTCGGGTAGATAGAATTCGTCAGCTCGGGAGGGTAATCCATCTAAGAGAAGGAAAACACTGAATTCAAGCCTCCGCTACCTTGCGGCCATACCTAATCATGGGAAAGGCTTCGGGAGTAAACCCTGAAAACAAATACGGAATCGGAAGCCCTAAGAGTGTCCGATGTTATGTTCAACTTCAATTCTCGTAATTCCTGCGACGACACCGATACTAAGCTTTAATCGGACAGCATCGGTGGGGTGGAGAGGGGAGACGTAATGCATGCGAAACCGCCGGACTCTCATAAGACCCTACCCAGGGCTGGAGAGGAAACTCCAGCGTCGCTTCACTGCGATGGCAGGACTCCGAATGTCCTTCTGTATGTGGAACTGTGTACCGCCAAGAGGGCGAGCTCATCTTCACTTCAAGGATGTCTGAAAAAGGAACATGAGGGCGATGGACATTGACATCGAGTGGTGGGAAGATGCCACCAACGATTGGTCACGTTGGAGACGCGACTCACACTGAGATGTGGAGGGAGGAGAGAAGAATTGGGATGAAGAATGCTCAAAGGAAGGTAAACAACACGGTGACAAGGAGAGTGGGGGTGAAGAATGTCTTTACATGCATTCGTGGAAATCGAGATTGTCACTCCATAACCGATGCTGCGCCGCCATTTTGGGCTCAGATCCATTGTCTCTTGAGACCGACATATCAAATGGTAATCTTCCCCAATTTAGTTGCCGATTTATCTAAAGTTGTCGGTCTAATCTAGTTCATTTCATTCTCTACATACAATAATCTTGCATGCCTCTAACCTGCTCCAGTAATTACTGGCACAACCGTCACTTTCATTTTCTACAATTTTTTTCCACCAGGTCTTTTGAACAGGAGTTTATTCCTTATTTCCTGTTTAGGATTGGGTTTCCGGTTCCTTCTAAATTCAAAATTCCACTCAATACTTCTAGCACAGCCATCGTCAGCCCCCAGGGCTACCCAATTTCACTCACAAGGCTTTGGTCAACCAAGATAGTAAAACCAATGAGAAACACAGAGTTACTGAGTGTGAACGAATAAGTAAAAGAAAACATTAGTAAGGAGCACCCCCCCATCCAAAAAAAAAAGAAGAGGAATCAAAAAGACAGTAGATATCCACTACACTATAAAGCATCAGTGATATATTTTTGGAGCCTTTTATACTCAATGCCAAATGATTTCAACACTATGGTGGGTTTCTACTGCTTTTGATAATTTTGTATTTCATTTTTTAGATGGGCAGTGGTCAGTATGCTTTAATTATATTATATATAACATTATATTTGTTATTATGTTTTGGTCAAATACTTTCTGACCATCTTCAGGTGCCCATTGTATCGCTGATATGGGATATCTGTTGATTATTGTACAACTGCAAAAACTACAATGGATAAATGTTATTTATATGTAGATATTGAGATGTTACCCAGAAATTTGGCAAATTTGAAAAGATTGATCAGTATGTCACATTTATAATTCTACCATTCGTCCGTGCATTGAATATTGCTGCCATATTTGGTCTGGTGCTCCTACTATATATCACAAAATTCAAAGAAGGATCGGCAATGTAATCGATCCTGACCTGGCATCTCAACTTCAGTTACTTTCTCACTGATGTAATATGGCTTCTCTCTGTCTTATTTACAAATTCTGACCGCATGAATTTAAGTGTACTACTAGATTGGCAACTAATCTCATTGTTCAACTAACTAGAGGCAACTTTATATTACATTCTAAGAGTTCCTTTTTCCACACTTTTCACCTAGGGAACTATTTTCTTTTTTCCTGCCACCTAAAATCTTCAAAAATTTAAATGCCAATTGCCAACTTCTCTCTTTTTGAACACTGATTTTTTTATTGGCCTTTCTCCTTACTAAAGTCCTTTTATTCTCTATCACTGCCAGCAACCCTTTGTGTCCTAGTGGTATGGTTTTCAGGTGCGCTGCGATCGACCCCACCAGTCCGATGGAATCAAAAAGTCTCCTTCCTTGACAAATCGACCATGGTGAGATTCGAACCCAGGTCTCATGATCAGGACGCGAACGTTCTAACCACTCGGCTACATACTCATATACTAGTCTGTATACTTCACGAAATGATGCGAAATATTTCATCCCTAATTTTTCATAACATTGGTAAGGCCGGAGAGGATGTTCGCCTAAAATTATTGACTAAATAAACAAAGATAAAGATACTCGACGGATACTTCGTGAAATGACGTCAAATATTTAATCTTAAAATACTGGCAAGACTAGTAAAGCCGGAGCGTCTATCCACCGAAAAGTAAAGTGACCGAATAAGCAAGGAAAGTCATCCGAATAATTCAAGAAATGACGGGAAATACTTAATATTTTCTCAATAGTAGTAAAGCCGGAGAATCTGGCAACAGAAAATTAATGAATGAAGATACTTGGCCGAATACTTCAAACGAAGTCAAATATTTCATCTCAAAATTTTGCCAACATTCGGAAGGTTGGAGAGTCTATCCACCGAAAATTATAGACAGAGTAAACAAAGATGAGGATACTCGTCCGAATAATTTATGTAAATGACATCAAATAGTTTATCTCAAATGTTTCCACAACACTAGGAAGTCTGGAGAAAATATCCACCGAAAATTAATGACTAAATAACAAAGAAGATCCTCGTTCGTTCATGAACAAATGCCAATCTTTCATTTCCAGACTTTCCATTTATTGGGAAAACCGATTTTCAGAGTCTGTTGTGTATTAAAAAGATCGCAAATCTTAGAAAGAGAACCTGAATAAGCGTGCTTAGAAAAGCCGGCCATGTTAAGACGGAGTCACTTGTGAGAAAAGTATTCGTTAAAACAAATCAATGACAATCTGATGTACTGAGGCTTGAAGAATGAGATGGAGAAAAGGCAGTAAACTGAATGAAAGAACTCGACACTTATTTACGCGAGTGTTTATCCTTAGGCAAAACAACTTTCCCATAAGTTGATAAATATTTCACTCTAATGAGCACTTGTCAAAGTTGGGCTAAAGAGTTTCATTGGGATGTCATTTTCATTTATGTCAATTCTGGTCTACCATAAGTGACGATAGCGGAACGAACGTCGAGTTTTATTTTGGTTGAGTACATCGTAGTTCCTGGATATATTTTTTTATCATTTCACTCTACGCAAGGCGGGAATGTCACTAGTACATCACAGAGAAAGTAAATGAGAGAAAAGATTGAGTATTGGAATGATTGAAGAAAGGACAAAAGATGGACGGGATTCAAGAAGAAAGAAGATGGCGATTGACGTTGCATTTACATGCTTGAAGATTGTAGTTATCAGAGAAGCAAGTTTCTTTTCCCGTATGTCTACAGGCGGCAAGTGCGAAATAAAGAAACTGTTGGAGTAGAAGTGGCGGTTACATATAACTCATTCAAGAGTAAAATGGTGGGGCTTAGATGGCAGTCTAATGCCATGTTTAAATTCATGTAATCGGGGGACATTCTTTGCAGTAGATGCAGCAACTGATTCGATGTCGTCGCGCCACTTCAAGTCAGTTGAAAACTTGAGGCCAAGAAATTTTAATAGACACACGTCGATTCTGGCTGATAAAAAGTGTGGACCATTTATGGGAAAGAACGTTTGAAATGGCGGATTAGCGACTGTTATGAGCTAATGTCTTCATAATTTATTTGATTTTCGTCTCATTTATAGAAACTTTTCTTGATTTGATCTGAACGTCATTGTAGAGTTCAAACTTCTAAGAACCGTACTGTTTGAAAATTTCTAAAAAATCATCTTCAACGTACGAGCAGTACGGGTTACAATCGACTTGTTAGGAAAGGTATGAATCCTCGTCTCCCTCCAGCTAGGGGTAAATAGCAGGATAGACTGGGTTCTATAGCCTTGGATGGCAAATGGTCTAGAAGAAGGACTACTCTGAATTCAAAACCTGTGGAGGGTCGTTCGTTTGGGGACATTGTGCACACAGTACGCCAGGTCTTAGCTCTTCAAAAAGTGTGGATGTTCAGCTATCATTACTATAAACAAATCTCATGTGCTGTTGTCGGGCTTCCGGTTCCTAGGAACTGATCTGCTTGAGGGAGAGTCGAATATATATATATATATATATATATATATATATATATATATATATATATATACTAGCTTTAAGCTGGCTGCGCGGAGTGCCTTTGATTGGGCCTTCGGCTTGTTAAGGAGTTTCAGAAACCATACGTCTTTTCATATTCTCAGCATTGGAAGATCTCCTGACTGCCTTTTGATCTGTGTTTTCATTTCCAAGGGACTTTCTTTTCCTTTCTGCAGCTTTGCCTCTTTTGATTGTAATCTGGTCCCCTGTTGGCGGAGATATCGTTTTGCGAGGCATACTGTTGCCGTCTGCGATAGGCAAACAATGAACGACAGAAGAACTAAAAATTGATCGCTGCATTTCAGTAACGCATTAATATTTAAGCTTACCTTTTAAAACTTCAACGATAATTTTTCTGCTGCCACTTAATTTAAAGACAGTTTGATGTGCGTAGGTCCTAATTTCTGTACAAACAATCATTTTTATATCATGGGTGACTTTCGCTGGATTTCGCAATTAATTTCAATTATTCCCAAATTTATTTCCAAGTTATAAATATTGTTATCGTACAAAAAATTCGTCGTAAAAATATCGCCGAAAACAATTCCGATAATGAAAACTTGGGAATCCAAAATTTTTGTAACATGAGCCATTGAAAGTTAGAGAGTTGTGTCCCTTTAATTGTAAAAGTGTGACATTTGCATTTATTATATAGATATATGTTTCATAAAAAACGATTGATAAGGTACTGCATTTAAACTTCTTATATAATTTTTTCTTGTGTTCGTATGTTTTTTCTTCTCTGGACATAAAATGTGTAAAAGTTATCCGAATATTTTTTTTTTTTTTATGTCCGAGCACTTTCCGCTGTTCTTTTAGCGATTGTCAATGGTGTCTTTTTTTATTTCTAATTTTGAATGTGTAGATTTGTATGTGTGTATCTAGAGTTATGGGAATGTTATTTTTATTTTCCAAACACGGTCAGTACATTGTGGCCATGTTCATAGTTGATGTTATTGAATGTTGGCGTTTACCTTTTTAATTATCAGTGCTTCTATTATTTTTAGTCTTGTGGATGAAGGTATTATACATGTATGGATGGATTTTGGTAGGTTGCCGTGTCTGTTTAAATAAGTCCTAATTGAGCAATATCAGGTATCATTAAGAGTAATGTTTTCGTGAATTACATATGATGCTTTAGTCCACTAGATGAGGCACATGCAGTTCAACCCTCATTGCAAATAGTAATACAGTATAACATGTAGCTAATGACTTCTTTGTATAATTACCTTCTTTGATGATTTTATAGGCCTGCTCTACTTAGACGCGACCACATTTAGCACGTTTGATCAAACACTGTGCCAGCATTCTCAGTCAGATTAACATCAAGGAGATTTACAGACATCACTCTTGAGCTTTTCATAGTCGATAGGATTCCAAACAAAAACTCTTCTACTATCGCTTGTCATCATTTCCTTCCTCCGGCATGAACCGTCTACGGAAGGGATTTTCAACCGGGATTCATACGTAACATGACTGGGAATACATACAAAAAATAGTAAATTAGGGGTCCAAAGTAATATTTTATGGTCTATAGAGCAAGTTTTCAAAACGATTGTTCTGATTGGGCATTGGAATGTCTACAATAATATACGCCATTTTTAAATTCCTAAAAAAAGAAAAACAACTCTAAAACTATCAGAAAACCCTCATTGAATTGCAGCATGATGAAATATTGCAAGCAAAATTCAAAAGATGGGAAGTGTAATAAACGGAAAACACTGCTAAAAAATATCCACTAGTCTGGGAAAGAGTTCTCCGTTGTTGATATTCCATCATCTTACCTTGTTGAACCGGGTTTTAATCATGTGTCTCACTATCAAAAGCCTGTAATAGACTCGACATTGTTAAAAGGAGTGATCTTCGACTATCATTGACATCAATGGAGCCGAAAAAAAACTTGCAGAGTAATATCAACCACATGACTAATAAATTTATTTAAATCATCTATCAGGTCATCCCATAAGTTCTGTCCGAATTTTACCTTTTTTTAAAATGAACGAAATTTAAAGAGTATTTTATAATGTCTAATGGAGCTGAACATTATTTTTATGTTTAGATGCATTTAAACTGATCAAATTTTATTTCAGAGAACAATAAAATTAAATTTTGTTTGATTAAAACCTTGCTAATATGGAAGTACCCAAGAATCATTTGAGGCACATAATGCTTTATGAGTTCAAGAAAGGAAACTCAGCAGCCGAAGCGGCTAGAAACATTCACTCAGTTTATGGAGAGGAATGTGTGAATGAAAGAACTTGCAAAAGATGGTTTGCAAAATTCAGAGGTGGAGATTTCACCCTTGAAGATGAATATCGAACCGGATGTCCAGTTGAGTTTGATGAAAAGCTTCTTGAAGCAGCCCTTGAAGAAAATCCTGCTTCATCAGTTGAGGAATTGGCAGTGGTTCTCAATTCAAACCATACAACTGTTCATCGTCATTTTCAACAACTTGGCAAACTTCCTAAACTTGACAAATGGGTGCCCCATGAATTGTCTGAAAACAACCTCAAATCCCGAGTTGACATCTGCTCTTCTCTCCATTCTCGCCAACTTGTTTCAACTTTTTTGGATAGACTTGTGACTGGCGACGAAAAATGGATCTTTTATCGAAATGTTATGCGTCGATAGACAGTGGCTTGGTAAAGGGGAAGGACCTCAGCCACAGCTGAGAAGGGAACTTCATGGGCAAAAGGTTCTTCTTTCAATCTGGTGGGATCGCCAAGGAATAATCCAATTTGAATTCTTACCACCTAATGCAACAATTAATGCTCAAATATACTGTCAGCAATTAGAGCGTTTGAACCAAGCTTTGAGGAAAAAAAGACCTGCTCTAATGAATCGCAAAGGGGTGATGTTTCATCAGGACAATGCGCGACCCCACACAGCAAGAATCACGTCACAAAAGATCGAAGAACTTGGTTGGGAGATAGTTCCTCATCGACCTTATTCTCCTGATCTTGCTCCTTGACACTACTATTTGTTTCGTAGCTTACAGAATCATTTGAAAGAAACAGCTTTTGTAACACAGGAAGAGGTTAAAACTGACATTTGTGAGTTCTTCGAATCAAAGCCAAAAGAATTTTACAGTAATGGAATTAATAAGCTTGTTAATAGATGGAAGGAAGTCATAGATAATCAGGGAAAATACATTGTTGATTGAATCTGTAATTAAATGTAACATTTGGTCACTTGTTTTCTTTATTCAAAATTCGGACAGAACTTATGGGATGACCTGATAAAATTGAGTATTTTTGGCGAGTGCATACTACTTTGTCTGCAGAGTCGTCCGAAAGTTTTGTCATCCCGAGATAATATCATTTTCTATTTCAGATGACTGACACGAGCAGCCACTACAGTTTGGAAGAAATGCTGCTTTTAAATGTTTGCCAAGAAAATTATGGTTTTCATAAAGACCTTCTCGATGTGTGACAGCGTCAATGAAAATGAATAAACTGAATCCAGTACATGTGCTTTGTATTAATGTATTACTTGTTCTTTCTACTGTTAGAATTACTTTTTTCTAGGGAGTGACAAGACTTTCGGACCACGCTTTGGATCTGTTATCTATGCCATATTAAAATACTAAAAATAGGAAAACATCTCTAAAACTAGCAGAAAACAGGATCAAGATATGTAAGTTAACGTCTCTTTTACTCTACCGGTTGTTTTGATTGTAAAAGTTGAATAAAATGGAGAAGGATATATAAAGGAAGGATTATATATATATATATATATATATATATATATATATATATATATATATATATATATATATATATATATAAAGGTAAATTATATAAAGATTATAATTTATTATATAAATTAATTTCATATATTAATAATAAATAATAATATTAACTTTAAATATTAATAAAATAAGATAAAATATTAATATATAAATTAATTAATATAGTAATAGACGCGATATTGTGAAAAGATGTGATCTTCAACTATCATTGATATCAATGGAGCCGAATTTAAAACCATTCGCAGATCAGCATCAACCTCCAATCTTATTGAATAAATCTGCACTTTTTTTAATTACCCACATATTTTAAAATGGTTTATTATGAGTTATTTTATTAGTGTACATAAATGTTCCATAGAATTTAGTTGTTAAATACAATTTTCATTAAACTAAATCAAAATAAGGAATATACATTTATTATTTCTATAATACAATTCCTAAAATTGTCTGTCAGTCAGTTATCTGCTATGCGTGATACAGGCTTAGTTGATCATGTATCTTTCGATAAATGACTGACAAGGCAGATTATTCCCTGCAATAGTTGGCCATTTCTTTCTGTGGTACACCAGTTGGCATCCAAGGTTATAGAACCCGGTCTGTCCTGCTATTTACCCATACGTGGAGGGGGGGGAGACGAAGAGGATTCATATCTTTCCCAACAGTATTCGCACATTAGTCAGTCAGTTATGTGCCGTGCATGATAAACGCTTAGGCGATCATGTATCTTTCGATACATGACTGGCTAGGCAGATTTTTCCCGCAGTAGGTTGCCATTTCTTTCTGCAGTAGACCTGTTGCCATCCAAGGCTACAGAACCCGGCCTGTCATGCTATTTACCCATAGCTGCGGGAAGAAGATTCATACCTTTCCCAAGGGTAATAGTACGTAAGCGAATGTAATTGGTTGGTTGTTTTGTTTTATGGCATATCAACCTCAGTGGGTCATTTAATGTCAACAAAATTTTTGAAATAGATCCATAGCGATAGTTTGGTAAAAAAAAGTGTGTATGCATACATATATATATATATATATATATATATATTTGAACCATTTTCCTATTACTCATATTTTTTAGTACAATCCAAGTTCTTTTAGGAAATTTACAGTCTTGGATGGTTTTATTTTCGTAAAAAGTTTTTTTTTTTTTTTTAAATTACTCACTTGGTAATATTTTGTTTGCAGTAGATCAAAATCTACACACTCTAACAGTATATGTTTCACTGTAAATTTCTCTTGGCGTGTAGTGCATTTTGGGGATTCTGTGGCCTCCATTAAATAATGATGGGCGATGTACGTGTGGCCTTTGTAAAGGGGGTTCAGCACTACCTGCTGTCTTCCATTTTTGCATTCTGAGTTCTATTCTTCAATTTGTTTCAAAGAATGTACAGCTGTTTGTATTGCTGATATTTTTTTTAAGTATAGCAGATAATTTTTTCTTCAAAAATTATTGCTGGTAATAATTTTTTCTCACAAAGTATTTCTGGTATTAAAACCTATTTTGACACAAGTTTGGGTGTTAACTATTTGCCATAGCTGGGACCCTAACAGGTGATACCATCCCGGGTCAGGGTGGACCTAGGAACACCAGCAATTAAAAGGTGGTTCCACACTCCTCAAAACCTCCTGATCAGAGGCATTGCTGTTGGACGTAGTCTATTGTATTATCCAGGATGCGGATGTATTTTATCGTCATACCCAGGACGGTAAGTGAATGTAATGGATTCGACATTTAAAAAAATAAGCTTTTTTTTTTTTCATCGAATGCTTATGTGGGCGCACCAAAAAAATGAGAATAAAATAGTCCATGGACAAAAGAAGGAATTGAGAACCACTGCTCAGTCATTTTACAAAATGTTAGCTTCCTTCATTGTGTTCTTCATGTGATTTTTGTACCTAAGTTTCGATTTGGGCATTTTTTTGTTTTGTTTTAACCTCGACCAGCCCACAGCTTACGGCCATATCACATTGAAACAGCGGTTCTAGTACGACCACCGAAGTTAAGTAAAGTCGAGCCTGGTCAATAACTAGATTGGTAACCTCTTTGGACACCGGCTGAACATCTAAAATCGCAAGTTATAATTCCTGCTGGATTCGTTACATTCACTTACGCGTAAATACTCTTGGGAAAAGTAACGAATCCACGTCTTCTCTCCCCAGCTATGGGTTAATTAGTAGGAATTGGGATTATGATCGCTAAATAATTCTTACAATCTAAAAATATATTTTCTGGTTTAAATAACCTGTAAATGGTTGATAATCCGTAAAAAACAAATGAATCAGTCAGTCGAACAGCTTACTACACTGAGACTTTTTGAATCCGATTGTTCTTCATCCTGACGACATGTCCACACCATTGTAATCGGCTCTGTACTGGGAGACTGACTTCGACGATAAGAACGTCACTCACGTACATTTTCCAACAGATACTCGGTATACACTACTTATTAACAGTCCTATTACCAGACATAGGGTCTTCTAGCAGATATCCTACTTCACCCAGGGCAGCACTACTTTCTTGGCTATGGACCTGATTGACGGGAGCGTTTTAAATCATGGCCTGGATCTCATCAACAAAATCGGGAGTTCTTTTCTTATCAGAACGATCAGAGTGAGTTTTCCCAGCTGTCGTACCGTCGTAATTAGACTCATCCAACTCTTTCGGAATGCTGTGCACTGTCCTCAATTTGACACCCAAACACTCTGAAATGTTCGTATTGGAGCTTCCAAAGCGAATGTCAAGCAGTACAGCGTAACGTTTCTAAATTTATGGCGGAATGAATTGCATCATGGTGCTCTTTTTCTCACAGACGATACCAAACCTGCCCTACTATACTTGTACCGTCGACAAAATCAAAAACAAACAACGCGCATAATCTATAAAATTGTGACAATTTACCCATCGCACCCTTCATCAAGATCATCCTCATCGTGTCCATGAGCAGCTGACCAGTTCCTTCCACATGAGCCCATCTCTCTCCCAACAAACAACAGCCGATGTCCCTAAATTTAATAGCACGCCTTAGTTACGGGCACATGGCCGTTTCTTTTTTTTTCGGGGAAACCCTCCGTTCTAGCCAATGACCTCAATCTCGGAAGCTCTCCGCCTAGCGATGCCGAGTCATTACTGTAACGGATATATACTTAGCTATAAAGACAAGTCTACCGCTTTGTTGACCCTACAAGAAGGTTTTTGGCGCACCTTGTGATGTAATCCAATGCGCTGATACAGGTTAGCATCAATAGGAAACGACATCTAATTAGTACGACACGAATCTCATTCTGACGATCCCATGTTGAACTTAAGCGCAAAAGAGAAAGTAAATATGAATTTGAATAAGAGAATTCAGATACTATTTTTCGTAAACCTCAACACAAGGTCGTAAACAGATTTATTTTGTATTTTCTGGTTGAGGGCCCTATGATCAACATGATCTCCGTATACAAAGGACGTCGAGCGCCAGAAACTCTACCTTCTGAATATATATTAAAAGATAAAACTGAGATAATTGTATTTGTATCTCTGGAGGGCTCGTTTTGAAGGCATGATGGTTGTCAAGAGGGCCGTAACGACCGTGCTGAGGGGCTTACAAGAAGAATCCTTCCAGCAGTGCATGGAAGCGCGGTAGAGAAGGATGGAAAGGGCATTAGATGTAAGGGGTATTGTTTTGAAGGGGAAACCATTTAGTTTCTCGTTTGCAATTGAAATAAAATGTTTGTGATTCCATTCCAGTTAGTTTTGAGACAGACTCTCCTATAATCTTGGATTTCTATTCTATGTAATATATGCTCTGTTATAATAAATACATTGAGACCTTTTTTGTGGATCTGTTTTATTATTTTATATTATTAGGATTCACTTGGATTATATACCAATGGATTATTACCTGTTTGTGTGTATATATATACCTTGGGGAAGGTATTAATCCTCTGCTCCCTGTATTAATCCTCTGCTCCCTGCAGCTATGGGTAATTAGCAGGACAGACTGGGTTCTATAGCCCGGGATAGCAACTAGTCTAGGAGAACAACAATACTGAATTCAAAATCCGATGAAGGTTATTTGGGGACCTTGTGGCACGTAGTACACCAGGTTTCTGTATTCAAGGTGTGGTTCTGCACAAAATATTCACCATTATTATGAAATCATATGTGCTGGGGTCTGGCTGTCGGTTCCTAGGAACTGAGCTACCTCACCCTCAGACATCGAATACGACGGGAGAGTCCACCATATATATATATATATATATATATATATATATATATATATATATATATATATATATATATATATACAGTGCTGTTCGATAAAAGTGACTCACCTGATTTTTTTACTAAATGTTCTCTTATGGAGCATTACAAATTAAGAAAAAGCAGTTGAGCAACATTCGAACCTGCATCCTATACGGAACCGTCATTTACGCTGACGTGCCTAAACTCTCGGCCACCTAGGCGCCATGAGCAGTTATGAATGTGCTAGATTCATAGAATATTGAAGTTTATAAGCAGTAAATTCGACTTTGCCTACCGATCGATCCTTGGTGGCTGAGAGGTTAGGCACGTCAGTGTAAATGACGGTTCCGTATAGGATGCAGGTTCGAATCCTGTCCAAGGACGGATATTTTTTATGAAAATTTCTCGGAAATTCAGGCCGGTAAATGTTATTTAATGCTGTTTATTATAAACAGAGCATTTACTTAAATACTTGTATCTGTAAAAAGAGCGTTAAACATAAAAATGTCTTTAATAAATAAATTGTCGGACTTTGTCCATTTCTTAATGTATGGTGAGATATGTAATCAACACTGGAACATTTTAAATAAGTGACCGTGTCACTGGTCACCGGATATATTAGAACAGAGACACTTCCTGGACTGAACACAATAAACACTACACATTGTCTCTCTGTAAATACGTTAATAAACTTCCTTTCCTTATTTAAACCTACAGTACATATTTATTCCTTTATTTCCTTCACGGAATACTATCTCTTGATTATCCCTATTGCCACCAAGGTATATATCAATTGACGACAAAGATGAGATACGAACTCAGTAAATTCTTTTTAAAAAAAAAAAAAAAGCACATGGTGTCCGAGGAAATTTTGAAAATTTTTTTTTCCCAATGTTTACATCCATTGAAGAAAAAGACTTCATCGAAAGCGAAAGACTGATGTCTGCCACCAATTTACGCAAGTAAAAAGAATTTTTATATTCTTATTGACGAGTTAAACTCCGTTTTTCTTTGAACTTCTGAAAAGTTGACGTCATAACCTTTGTAAATTGTTTGAATTTTCTCCATGAGAAGTATTTTTCGTCTCGTTTTACAAATTCGTTTTGAAAAGCGATTCGGATGTGTTTTGTTTTGGTTAATACGATAAAAGCCAACAAAATGAACTGTACTGTGAGAACTGTTTTTCTTTCATAAAGAAGATTTTTAAAGGAGGTTTACGTGTATTTGAAAAAGACGAAAAGGATCTCTTGAAATTTGTAAAGTGTTGATATTTTGTACGGTGAATTTTCTCAGTGTCGACATTTTTTTTTTTCGTAACGAAATCTATGAAAGTGAGCATCTTGTTTTTTAACAAAATTTTGTGTATACGTTGACTTGATATTTGTGCATTTTTAAAAATGGCTTCGGTACAAATAGCAGCGTTGACGAAAACGTTAACTGAGAGTTTGATCGCTCAGCAAAAAGCCCAAATTGACTTTCAAAAACAGATGTTAATTCAGCAGGAGCGTTTTGAAACACTTGTCATACAGCAAGCTGCAGATAACCGACTATTTTGTGAAACGGTTTTGTCACAAAAATCTAATGATAGTGCGTCTAGATTTTTTTCGGCAGAGGGTATAGCTAACTCACTAGCTGAGTTCAAATACGACCCAGAACGAGGTGACACTTTTCCCGTAGGTTCGAGACGATCTTTACAAAAAGATGTGAAAAATTGTCTGACGAAGAAAAAATCACGCTCCTACTTCAGAAATTGGGTACGGAGGAAAATACCAAATTTAGAAATTTGATTTTACCAAAGAAACCGGAAGATGTTTCTTTTTCGGAAACTGTTGAAATTTTGTGCTCGATATTTGGTGAAAGAGACAGCCTTTTTCATACAAGATATAAGTGTTTAAACATGCAAAAAGAAGAAACTGGTGATATTGTCACATATGCGGGTAAAGTCAATGCTCAGTGTGAACTATTTAAATTGAAAGACCTATCAGTTGACATGTTTAAGTCTTACATATTTGTCCAGGGACTGACAGCACCGAAGGACAAGGATTGGAGGTCAAGAATTTTATCAATTATGGAGTAAGATCCAGAAATGAACTCGCAAAAAGTGACAGAAGAATGTCAGAAGTTGATAAACGTGAAAAGGGACAACACTAGGATAGAGGGAAAAGTTACATCCCAGGTCCAAATAGTGAAACAAAAAACATTTCCCAAGAACAAAGGAAAAAGTTTTGAATGTTGGAGCTGTGCGGGTTCGCATTTAAGAAAAAATTGCCCTTTTAAAGATCAACCTTGTGCTAAATGTTGGTTAATCGGACAACGAGCCTCCCAGTGCCAAACTAAACAAAATAAACAAAGACAAAAATTTAAATCTAAAGTAAATGTTGTGTTGTCAAAAGAAGAAGTGAAACAAGGAGGTGAACGAAAATTTGTCAATACCAAAATAAATGGTCACATAGTGAAGCTACTTTTGGATACTGGTAGCGATATTTCGATTATCGACGAAATGACCTGGAAGAGGATTGGATGTTCAAAACTGAAAAAAACGTTTAAAATTGCCAAAGGAGTATCCGACAAGAGATTAAAATTCAAGGGAGAGTTTAATTGCAGTGTATCCCTTGGATTGAAAACTTTCTCTTCAAAAGTGTCAGTTGTTCAAGGTATAAATTCTTGCCTTTTTGGAATTGATTGGATCGTTTTGTTCGATTTATGGGAGCTACCCATAAATTCATTTTGTAACAGTGTTAGTGTATCTGGAAAGAAAAATTCCCCCCAAAAAATGAGGATTTTCTTACTGTCTTAAAAAGTGAATTCCTCAGGGTTTTTTCTGAGGGGTTAGGTGTGTGCACTAAGACCGAAGTGAATTTTGAGCTAAAACAAAATGTGAAACCTGTTTTTAAACCAAAAAGAAACGTGCCTTTTTCTTCAAAAGAAGATATTGAAATTGAAATGCAAAGACTGCAGGAAAATGGTGTAGTCGAAAAAGTTGACTATTCTGAGTGGGCAAGGCCCACTGTGTATATTAAAAAGAAAAATAAGAAGATTCGGGTATGTGCCGATTTTTCTACAGGCCTTAATGACTGATGGATCATAGTTATCCACTCCCTTCCCCTGAAGACGTTTTTACAAAGCTGGATGGAGGTAAAATTTTCTCCAAAATTGATTTATCTGAGGCTTACCTTCAGGTAAAAGTCAGTGAAGAATGTTCAAAGTATTATGATTATCCCTATTGCCACCCCGGGATATATCATATTCCTTCATCAATTTTGATTTGTGACAGGGAGCATTAGATTCTAAAATTCTCTTGTACTGCTCGCTCCTGAAGGTCTTTTCAATAGGTTTTAAGAAACCAGTTCCATGAAAAGAAAATCATCCTCCAGAACATTATACTGAACAGATACTCGACAGTACTTACTGCTAAATTCAATCGAACAGCAGTGAATATATATATATATATATATATATATATATATATAATGATGGAAAACATTTTAAATGTAACTGTCTTAGATTATAATACTGACAGAATACCAAATATATTTATTACATAACTGATATACAAGAGTTCAATATATTATCTAAGGTTACATGTTGGCTAAGATCCCATGCAGGACCTCACACTCTCATAAATAAACTATATGAGGATGTGTGGTTTAACATATCAACTTGTGAATGTTCTCTTCGTAGTGGTGACCATCTCAGGGATGTAATCTTCAAATCTTAGATATGTTGAATTCTTTTATATCAGTTATGTGATAAATATATTTGGTAGTCTATACCATTTCTATCATTCAAAATACTTGGATTTGAAAGGTGTTCCAACATTATGGAACATCTTGTATATAGAACTGAAACGACATTTGAATTAAGAACATAACATCTGTACACACAGCCATGCATATGTGTGTGTGTCTGTGTGCGTAAAATTTCCGATTTTATGTTACACCTAAATCGGTAGAGATCTTTATCTACCTCATCTCTACTCGTTCCCCTTGTCGCGTATTATATACCACAATCCATATAAAAGTCCCTCTTCAATATAGAATTGAGTATCTTTGTCCGGAAAATGGCGAGACAGTTATATAAGAAACTGGGAGTCAATATGAAACTTTTAGTAGCAGATAGATAGCAATATTTGTTAATCGTTTATTTATATTCGGAAAATGGCGAGACAGTTATATAAGAAACTGGGAGTCAATATGAAACTTTTAGTAGCAGATAGATAGCAATATTTGTTAATCGTTTATTTATATTCCTTATATATATATATATACATGTGTGTGTGTTTGTGTGCAAATATATAGAAAATAGGAAAGAACTGGTTAGGTAAATAATCCAAAGTTCTTTAGTATTTTTGTTATTATTTTTAAAAAATAGTGCTCGATACAAAAGTAGAGCATAAATATAATTATTTATTTAAAAATATGATTCCAACACGTTACATAAGAGGTCTCGTGTTTCAAAATAAGAGCCGAAAACTTCAATATAATTATTTGAATTAAATTTAATTAAAGTAAGCTCTGTTCCATCTTCAAGCGAAATTTTTTTTGAAATAATTTATTTTTGCAATTTACGTGTTTTAATAGCATATTCATAAAACAAGTATATAGTGATGATCCCATATGGTGAAACCTTGGTAGGTAGTACCTGGTTCATTAGGGATCATCACTATATACTTGTTTTTTTTTTCTATCCGTGTGCAGGCTGTTTGGTCCCAGTACAAGTTCTGGATTATTCAAATATATTTCCCAAATATATCAAGGTTAACAAATAATTCCAAGAGTTCTTTGTGTCGTACATTATCAAACGCTTTTGTATAATCTATCAAACATAGGTAAACATCTGTATTGCTCTTTCGGATAGCATTCTGGGCATAAATCTAAAATTCCTTGTTTCAGCGTCTTTAACGAACCCACACTGTTCTTGTCCTATTTCCAGTCTAATTCTGCTCTGCGTTCTGTTCATTAGAATTTCGGATGATTATTTTCTTTATATAGCTCATTAAGCTGATTGTCCGATGGAGTTCACATTCGTTTACACCTGACTTACTACTGTTGTCAAATAAGCTAAGTTTGAAGCCTGACTTCAATTGTTTTATAGAAAGAGCTTTCATTACCTTAAGATGTCGACAATTACATTTCTTCAGAATATATATATATATATATATATATATATATATATATATATATATAATGTGTGTGTGTGTGTTAAGACATTTTTATGTTTATACATTCTTTTTATAGATACAAATATTTAAGTAAATGCTCTGTTTATAATAAAGAATATTAAACAACATTTACCGGCCTGGATGTCCGAGAAACTTTCATAGAAAATATGCGTCCTCCGACAGGATTTCTTTCTATGAAAATTTCTCGCACATTCAGGCCCGTAAATGTTGTTTAATACTGTTTATTATAAACAGAGCATTTACTTAAATATTTGTATGTATAAAAAGAATGTATAAACATAAAAATGTCTTAAAATAATTGTTGAACTTTGTTCATTTCATAAAATATATATATATATATATATATATATATATATATATATATATATATATATATATATATATAAACTACACATCATTTTCTAAATAATGAAAAATTATTAAACCATAGGCAGGAGTTAACGATTTTTTACCGACATCAACAAATTTTCGCATTAAATAATTAGCATAAAAAAAAAATCCCATAGTTTAATAAAAGTCTTAAAAGCTTAGCCAAATCATTAAATAAGAAAAACCCTTTCTGTAGTCGTCAAAAAGCAAATTGAAACTCACTGCAATACGGTTTGTATATAAAACACCCACTTGAATAAACAAATAAATAAATAGATAATCAGATAGACAATAATAAAACAAAATCCTCCCGACACATAACGACTTGTAGGCGCGCCATAAAAATATCCCTCACTGGGAACTAACTAGAGGATGACCGCCAACATTAGCCTTGAAATAGATACCCTACCCAACCTTAGCAAAACCTCTCAGAAGATGATGAATCTATAGATAAGAATTAACTCTCTGACCACTTAACGAAGAAAACTCGCCTAGCCACTCCCACAATAACGAATGTTATAACGGACCATGCCTAAAAACACACGTAAACCAAAAGATAACTTATTCGTAAAATTTCGCTTGAAGATGAAACTGGACTAAACACCTCAATTCAACTTAATTTTAATAATTATTTGGATGGTTTCAGCAGGCGTTTTCGAAACATGAGAACTCTTATGTAGCCAAGGAATCATATTTTAAACAAAAAAATATTATATATATATATATATATATATATAATATAATATATTATATATATATAATAATAATATATATAATATATATATATATATATATATATATATATATATATATATATATATATATATATATCGAAACAATAGGCACAAAGTATATATGTTTTTCTGTATAAAAAACGTAAAAAATAAGTATGGCGCAATGTTTGAAAAAACAGTTATATGTGAGCAGTTTACATATATTTGTGCATGTGTGTGTCCGTGTGCGTCTTTGTCTTTGTGTGTGTGTGTCCGTGTGTGTCAATGTGTGTGTGAAAGCTTTTGTATATGTGTGGGAGAGAGATAGACAATTTAAAGTTGACTGTGAATCCAACGGCATGATAAATCTATTAGACAATTGTGTCTGATATATATATATATATATATATATATATATATATATATAGATATCAAAGTCTGATCAGTTTGATAAGGTCCATCAGCATGGCTGATGTTATTCTCCAGGAAAAAAGTGACTCGGGCTTACGTTCTTAACTGATGAAACCACCTTCAGTCTATTCTTAACTGGGGTAAACGATGGCTTGTTATTTTTAACGCCCCAAAACTAAACTCTACATGATTCATGTGGAGAACAAAATCATTAATAATTTCGTTAAATCTATTATATATCTGTCTATATTTCTGAGATGGGGTATTATGTACACTATTTACATTATTCGGGCTATTGTCCTCATTCTTGTTGCCATATTTATTACAAGGTTTCGGCAGTTGTACGCTTCGGTCTTCTTCATATAGTTGGAATGTCGAACTGAACCCTTTATTTCGTACGCTGGGGTAGACTGTTCTAGTTCCACGTGCCATATCTAATGGATGTCAGTTATCTCCTGTTAATTCCCCTCTCCAAGTTCTTCACTGCCTTAACCAGGTACTGAACTCACAACTCATTGTGTCCTGTCACTGGATCTAACCAACATCCTCATCCACTCTGCCGTGTGTCCTGTGTGTGTATGTGTCACACACATACTCACACACAACCACCTGAAGACGGCCGAATATGGCAACAAAGAAGAGGACAATAGTCTGAATAATGTGAATAGTGTCGATTATATATGTTTGATATATCGATGACATATTCGTATTAACTAAAACCTACATTCGATAGAAAGGTACGTTATAATTTACTTTTGAAGTTAACATTAATAATAGAATTGTTTTTCTTGATGTTTTAGTAGAGATTAATAATCAGAATTTTATAAGTTAAGCAAAACCTAAAGCAAAAATATTTGTTTCTTAATTACAAAACGAAATATCTATACAAATATAAGATATCTGTTATAAAAATATGATTAATTGAGCTAAATTAAATTCTTCTTGGCAAATTAATTTCTAATGAATTGAGTAACATAGACCTAAAGGTTATTAGCAATGATTTCCCCCAGCCATGTCGTCGATGATTAATAAGATTGAAAAGGTTTTCCAGAAAATAGAGCAAAACTTTAGGATAGAAAACAAAAACACATTCCTCCCGGGTGATCGCTTGAACCTTCTCACTGATGGCAGCGAGGGTTACCCTGGTAGATGTTGTCCTTGAGTAACACTAAAAAGAAGAAATCTGAGGGTTCAGGTCAGGCGAGTGAGGTGCCCATTCCACTTCAGCATTGTGGCTGACTTGCTCCCCAAACTTTTCACGGAGCCATGGTAACAATAGCAGTGTGGGGGTGGGGGCACCAACCTGATGGAAATATGGTTCCTTTTCATCAAGGTCCACACGCTCCCTGAGCTCTCCCCATCTAAGAGGACGCTGCTTTGT
Organism: Acanthosepion lycidas; assembly: GCA_963932145.1. Lineage (NCBI taxonomy): Eukaryota > Metazoa > Mollusca > Cephalopoda > Sepiida > Sepiidae > Acanthosepion > Acanthosepion lycidas. The sequence continues at coordinate 44,378,751 of OZ010612.1, forward strand.
TTCAACAATTGTGAAACACCCTGTATATAAGTCTGCCATTCATCCATGCATTGAATATTGCTGTCACATCTGGTCTGGTGCTCCTGCTATATTTTTTTAAATATTTAAAAAAAAAACTGCAGTGTTATTGGTCCTGATCTGGCATTTCGGCTTCAGTCGCTTTCCAATCACCGTAACGTAGCTTCCCTGTACCTTTGCTATAAATATTTCCAGGGTAATTGTTCTGACGACCCCCCCACACCTCTATATTACCTAGACTTTATGAATTTACGCGCAGTACTAAATTGGCTGAAGGGTCTCATCTTTTTACAGTTGAAATGGCTAGATATAATTGCAAGTTCTATGGTAACAATTTCTTTTGTCGCACTTCTTGTGTGTGGAATCCTCTTCCGGTTTCTTGCTTCCGCCAACTTTGACCTTCAAAATTTTTAATGTCAATCGTTTTCTATTGACTTCTTACTTCCTGTTCTTTTATTCTTCTCGCTCCATAATAGTATTTTTCTCATATTCTCTAATACACAGTAACCCGTTGCGTCTTAGTGGCTTTATTGCCTTGATTGTTCTGAAATGATTAAAAAAGGCGCTCCAAAATATATTTCACTAGTGCTTAATTAATTATTGCAATAAACAAATTAGATTTATTATTTGATATAGAAAGTTTTAATTAAAACATCTAACCAATATCCCCAATAACTTTGGAGTTCATATACCCTATCATAAAAAAATGTGTTGTTTATTAATTCACATATCCTTTAATAGATTGCATTTACAATACCTATCGGCATGAGACGATTGATTTGCGCCCTCTCCAGAGCAGGAGATATTTTATGAGAGATCGGAACCTGCAGCACGTTTCCCCTCTTCACGAAATTAAACATGGCATCGCACTGTCTTAGGGACTCTGTCTTAGAAGTGTCATTCTCATATTCTACAGAACCCGGACTATCCTATTTTCTGATTGTTTGATTTTTGAATTCAGAGTTTTTCCTTCTCATTGACTGGTTGCCACCCAAGACCCGCAATAGGACCCTTTTCTGTTTTGCTATTGGGCCATACTTCAACCAACGCTTTTATTCACATGGTTCAGTGGATAAAAGCAGTGACTTGACCTAAAGAGTTGTGTTCAGTAGGTACTGAATAGCAGAGGTGAACAAAAAACTTGGAGAGTCGAGTTACTAAAGGGAAATAACTTAGACTGATATATCCAGAAAAGGCATGGCACGTGGAACAAGAACAATCTACTCCGGTGGACGAATTAAATGGTTCGGTTCGAAATTCAAACTCATATCACCTGAAGAAGACCGGGGCGTAAAACGGCCGAAACATCATGAATACGACAAGGGTCCTAACAATGTAAATAGTGTAAATACGGTCAATGTCAGTTTTGCGCGTTAATTATGTAAGACGCATAAAAGAACAATTTCAGATTAGATAATGTCACGCAATATCGTTATTAAGAAAGAACAAATTTAAAATTCAATTAACATCAAAAACGTTTTTATGTAAAGCATTTTAAACGAGAAATTATATCTGTTAATAAATTCAATTGAGTTAGCTTTAGACTAGAAGTCAGGAAATAAATCTTAAAATTTATAAATTTTTATAGAGCAAAAACCTAATTGCACCAACAATATCATTGAAAATACGGAAAACTGATCAGCTAACAAGAATAAAACGAAAGCCTCTAAACTTTGTCTGTATTGGGCCCTTCAAAAAGTGTAGATGGTCCTGCACAAAACCTTCATCACTATAATCAAATCTCATCTGCTGTTGTCGGGCTGTCGGTTTCCTAGGAATTGATCTGCATATGGTGAGATTATATATATATATATATATATATATATATATATATATATATATATGTAGGCAATTATATGGATATAGATCCGACAGTAGGAAGAAAAATATACGGAAAAAACAAACAAAAATCTTTATATGCAATTATGCTGTTTTAATGTTAATATGTTTAAACGGAATGCTGATCATATAAAACTTTCAGTTATCTGTTTGGATTGGTCTTGTTCTTATGTCCATCGTCTTTGTCATGTTGAATTGATAATGTTAATTATATTTTATGAATATGCCCTGAAGATGGTTTATTTGACCGAAACGTCCGACGTTGACATTATATTAACATTAAAACAGCATAATTGCATATAAAGATTTTTGTTTGTTTTTTCCGTATATTTTTCTTCATATATATATATATATATATATATATATAGTCATTTACATACAAGCCTGTTTCGCTGTATCACAGCTCATTAGTGTGACTAGATGTCAGATTGCTACAAGCCGAGATCGAAATTCGGCCGATTTGGCATCAGTCAGAGATCTTATCCTTATCGGCGCACGACAGAAAGAAGGAAGTTTCAACGTATTATATATGAAAGTTTTAACGTATTATATATGAAAGGTGTATAAACGATATTTTCGCCACTAAAGACACGTCTGCTCATTTTAATGATTTTATAATGTATACTTGAATTAATTACTTTTTTTTTTTTAATTTATTTTTTTTTTTAATAATTTATAACAAGCTTTCTTTCAAAACTTCTATGATACGTTTAATCTTTTTGGATGCACATATTTATTAACATGACACCCGGGTTCGAGTCTCACCTTGGCAGTCAATTCTTGACATTATCAGTCTGGGTAGACGAGCCCAGTGTGTGCTGCCATTGGAAAGTGCCTAGGAAACCTACCAAGTTCTGATGTAAGCCTTTTGAGTGATAGTGTGTAGACGAGATTATCGGTAACTGTCAGTAGTTGTGCGTGAATCAACTCATCGGACCAAGTGTCTGAGCCTTCTGGCCTTTTAACAAAATTGTTGATCACGTCAGATTATGCGCTCTCTCTGTCTGTCTGTCTGTCTGTCTCTCTCTCTCTCTCTCCCAAAAACCGTAACTAAGGTTTGCTCAGAATACTTACAGTATAAATTACTTGTTGGCTCTGTGGATGTTGAAGAAATACAAATGTGCCGGAAAAGGTATCTGCTACAGGGATGATCATGCTAACCTAATCTAGCGGTCATTACATTAAAATATAGTAAACTTGTATCATCGTTCGGGATAGAAAGTGTAGTTTAATTTAGAATTTGTTGGGGGACAGGTGCTCAGTATATGACGAGGAGTACTGTAAATGCAAAACAATATCAACAACAAAAGTCCTTTTATGAGATAAAGCATATTGAATGAACGATATTGAATTTGCTCAGCGGAGGTCAATGACGTTGGGAAACAACTGGACAGTTTCTTTCGACTCATTACGATTTCGGGCTTGTATGTTCCACAATCTCTACGGGTATAAACATTTTCTGATTCATAATGAGGCAACTGCATCAGACAAGACGTCTGGAGAAAAGCATAAAAAAGAAAGAAAGTACACAGATAATGATAGTGAGAGAGAGAGAGTGAGAGAGAGAGAGAGAAATAGAGGCTGGGATGAGGGAGGATAAAGAGTGAAAAGAGATGGTCCCAGTGAGATAGAGAATGATGGAGAGAAGAAAAGTTATAACAATAAAGAGTCTGCTGAAGGAAGGTGGGAGAGAGGAAATAAGGAGAAAGAGAAAAGGTGATAAAAAGAATAAAAATATGGGAAAGAGTGTTGTATGAATGAGAAAAGAGATAAAAGCGACATGATAAGAGAGGGGGATTGTAGGGTAAGAAATGAAACGTTAGAATAGAGAGGGAGAAGTAAGGTGAGAAGAGAGGAAAGAGTGGTAGATAAAAAATGATAGAGTAAAATATTTCAAGAGAGAGAAAGAGAAAGAATTTATAGAAATAACCGAGGAAAACATGCTATACCTTCTGGTGGCCTTGTTACACCAGACTACACTAATCGAGAATGTCATCTATCAGAAACGATTAGTCGAAATTATTATATACCGGCAAAACATACACACACACATACATACGCGACCTATGTAGAAAATATCCATCAATAGCCGATCAAGGAAAATAGCCGCTTTGTCCTTAAAATGCCAAGTAAAAAAAAAGAGGTTTGCAAAGTCCTCTATCGGGAATAGTCGAATAGTGGTGTTGTTAATTTAGTCTGTGGATTTTTAATCATAATCTTAGCTTTAAAAAAAGATCAACAGTTACAGGAAACGAAATCCGAATTGTAGTCTGCGTGTTGTCAGATGTTTCCAAAGGCTATGAGAAATTACTTGAAAATTATTGTTTGGCAATACATGAACATTATATAAGAGTCGATGTACCATAAAACCACATTTAGAATCCGAACCTTGGAGATTTGGTTAAAACTACAAGAATATTCCTTAAAATTTCTTGTTTGGTCCTCTATGGCCATTATATGGCAGTCGATGTACCATAAAACCACATTCAGAATCCAAACCTGGGAGATTTTATTACAGCTATGAGAATATACTTTAAAACTTCTTGTTTGGCATTATATGACTATTATATAGCAGTTGATGTAGCATAAAATTGCATTCAGAATCAAGATCTGAATATCATGCAAGCATAGAAAAGCGTGCCCTCAATAAGACGTAGAGTCAAAAGGACTGTTTTTCCCATGACACCGCTATTATTTTAACTGCCTTCACTCTTCAGCAATGTTTATTGTTTTAAAAGCGATGATTAGAATAGAAATAAAACCTAAACATATGAAAATGAAGTTATAAATTTCTTTGTTCTTGAGAATTGACAACAAAAATAGTAAATAATATTTATTTATTATATTGTTTATTGCAATAGTTGACAAAACATCAGCGATTTGAAAATCGATTCGAACTTTATAAAATGGTAATTAATAAGTATTTCCTCATAGTTGGTTCACATTTTAATAATTTAGTAAATGTTTACAAATTTATGAATAAAATATTTTCATATTTATTTTTTATAAATTGGTAAATGATAAATATTGCATTGAATTTTAATTGTATTAGAATGTTGTAAATATAAAATTATTCTAATAAATAGTGTTTCATGTGAATTTGCAAGAACAAAAAATGTATAAATTCACTTTCATCATATGATTAGGTTTTATTACATTTCTAATCTAAGAATGAAGGTAGTTAATAGTGGTCTCATGGTGTGACTCTATGTGGCACTGGTAAAAGGAAAGTGTTAATTTAGAATGGGAACTTGAAAGGACAAAACATTGCGAAATAAATGTACAAATTGAAAGAAGGAAGAAAAGACAAATTTGAGAGGAAGAATAGTGAAAATACATTCGAAGTCAGTTGAGAATTTGGGAAATGAAAGCAGAAATGGAGAAATTGATTTATGTCCGTTTACTATAGTGTAAGTTGTGAAAACATGTCTCATGATTGCCAGACGGAAGAAGGGGTCAATTGTGAGGGAGAGATAATATTTGGTTTGGCTTGGTTTGGATTGGCTTGTTTACGGAAAATCAACCTCAACGGGTTATTTAATGCCGACAAGATTTTTATTACCGGTAAATAAAAAAATATTAGCAGAAATACATTTTTGAAAGAAAAAATTATTTCAAAAATGTATTTCTGCTAATATTTTTTTCTTCAAAATATCTGTTTCTGTTAATATTTATTTTCAAAAATGTATTGCTGGTAATATCTTCTTTTTTTTTTTTTCAAAAATGTATTGCTGGTAATAATTTTTTTTACAAAGTATTTCTGGTATCAAGATCTATTTTTACACTTTTATATTGTTTTGACCCCAGTTTGGGGGTTAACTATTTGCCCATAGTTGGGGCCCATCAGGTTAAAAACCATATTCAGAATCAGAACCTAGGAGGTGTGATTAAAGAATATAAGAATCTACTTAAAAATCTTTGTTTAGCGTTCATGGCGTTTATATAGTATTCAATGTGCCATAAAACCACCTTGAGAATCAGAACCTTGGAGACGTGATTAAAACTATGTGAATCTGCTATAAAATTACATGACCATTATATAGGAATCAGTGTGCCATAAAACCAAATTAGAAACTTGGAGTTGTGATTAATGATTAGGGACTACATGACCATTATATAGAAGTCACTGTGTCAAAAACAATATTCAGAATCAGAACCTTGGAGATATGATTAAAGCCTATGAGAATCTATTTAAAAATCCTACATGACCATTATATAGAAGTCAATGTGTCAAAAACAATATTCAGAATCAGAACCTTGGAGATATGATTAAAGCCTATAAGAATCTATTTAAAAATCCTACATGACCATTATATAGAAGCCAATGTGTCAAAAACAATATATATGTATGTAGCCTTCAAATTTCAAAACTGAATTGATTCTTTTGCTCTTCTGTTCTTCAAAAGGGTTATAGTTTGAAATGACAGATTCTCCAAGTATTGTAATCATGGGTGTCTCGAACACAGAACCCTGTTTATATGTCAGAGAAAGATTTTTAATCCCCACTATGAAAGGACATAACGTGTTTAAATTATCAACGATATTTTCATTCAAAAATAGAAAACAAACCCTCTTTTAAAAAATATCCTCCAGCATCGAACGTCTATTATCATTTGCCCGAAAGCGAAATCATTTAGTTACAATGCCTGTCCATCACGACACAGGGAAAAATGTTTCAAAATATGCAACTAAAATGAAAATTAGCCACCGGCAAATGGACGATGGCAAATTTGCGAAAATAAATCGAATACTTTTACCGTTTAAAGGATTGATTTATTTTAACCATTAAACGGCGGGAAAAAGTCATCTTGAGCGTGCAGACCAAACGAAGTAAAATCGAGAATTATAATTTAAGTTAAAGAGTTAGCTTCATGTTATATGCAACTATTCCACTCTTTTAGATATTAAAAATGAAGACAAAAGATGAATAAAACAAATGTTAGGTTCCTAAATTCAATATTTTTTTAACATTAAGATACTCTTTGAAATATTCCATACTTCTTGACACCAAGTTGTTACCATTTTTCAACTTTTTCTATTCCAAAGTTATGACTGTCTTTGACTTGTTATTCCATTTTTATTTCCGCCAAACACACATCCTGATAAAAAAAACAAACAGAATAGACTATCCACAAGCACACACATGAACCCTACACAACATAGTAAGTGTGTCAAAGCCATCATTCCTTCGCCCTTTCTCGGACCAATCCTAATTGTATCATTACCTCTTAAGCAGAATATTTTCGCCACAAGTCTAAGAAAAAATTTGATGACTACTACACACAAAAGACAATGATTAAACATCTAAAAACAAGGAAAATTAATTCCTTTTAATAATATGTGGAAATAACCACTCTTTTCCTGATGAAGGGCGCGAGACCTGAAACACGTGTAGCAAAAAATAGAAAGTTCTCCACTGCCTTAACCGGGTACCACATGGCACAGTGGATAAAGGGGTTGGTTAGATCCAGTGACAGGACCCAAAGAGTGTGAGTTCAATACCCGGTTAAGGCAGTGGAGAACTTTCAGAGGGAAATTAACAGGAGATAACTGACATCCATCAAACACGGCATGTGGAACTAGAACAGTCTACCCCAGTGAGCGAAATAAAGGGTTCAGTTCGACATTCCACCTAAAGAAGGCCGGAGCGTACAACGGCTGAAACGTTGTGATAAATATGGCGACAAAGATAAGGACAATAGTCCGAATAATGTAAATAATGTACATAATACCTCATCTCTGAAATATAGACAGACTCTGAAACATGTAGATGTATAAAAGCTGTGTATCATCTACCATCTATTAAAGTGTGAAAGCATAATAAGATATATCATATTTTTATTACTTCCAAGATTTCAAGAAATTTAAATTTCGGCATTAAATGACCCATAAGGTGTTGATATGCCGTTAACACACACAAATCAAATTATTGAATAATTCGTTTTCTACAGCTTATCAGCTCTTAGTAGATTATTTAAAGCCAGCAAATATTTTTAGATTATAAGAATTTTGTTTGGGGGGATATTAATTGTTTATTGATGCAAGTTTTACTAATTAACCCATAGTTGGTGGGGGGAGAAGAGGTGTATTCATAACTTTCCAAAGGGTATTTGCGCTTAAGGGATTATTTTACAAATCCAACTGGAATTGGAACTCGACTCTCCAATTCCGAAGCATTATCCATTACATTACCTGCAGATTCAAGCTTACAGCACCAGATATTCCCAAGCAGTCACCTATATAGGTACTGACTAGGCTCAAAGTTGCTTAACTTCGGTGATTGTACGAGGACTGGTGTTTCAAGGTGATTTTGACGTAAGTCATCATGCAGCAGGTAGTATGTGGTTTACATGTCCCAGTAGAATTTGTAAGAAGACTGTAGTAGAATTTTGATGGATAAAATTCAATACAGCAGCTGCACGTCTCAAGAAATCCTCCTTCACGTCGTGTAATATCTCGTAGAGCAAATTCCTCAGCCACAGTCAGTTCCTCGGGTTGGCTCGGCCCAACAGTTGACTTGTAGTCAGCTTTTCCATCCCGGAAGACGCAAGTAGTAGTTGTTTGACGTATGTTTATATTATCTAAAAGAACACATGCCAGTCCACGCTCCGATATTCTCGAGGGAAGAAAACGTTCAACCTTCCAACGAGACATCCAGTGCTTGAAAAACTGTACTTTCCCAAACTCCGTTATTTGGTGTCCGCCCGTTTTTTTTTAATAATGTCGAAGCTTGATGTTTCCATCTCCGACTGGTAATATGCTAACCACAGCTGCAGATGTGGCTGTATAAAGGTTTGTTGCAGTCCCACTCCGAAAAGGATCTTGGTCCTTCAAGATGTTTAATCCTGTTCATGGTGGTGGTGCAGCCAGTGATAGACTATCTGGTACTCCAAACAGGCGAACCATTTTTCTTGCAACAAAGACATAAAATAACTAATTGATAACTCGTTCAACAGAGAGGTTTTTTCAGTAGTTTCTATATTTGCTTAAATTGATATAACGATATAAATCAATGGACCATGGTAAGAAATGAACACAGTGTCAATGGCCTGCGACTATAACGAACTAACCATCACAGAGTGGCGAACAATTATTCTGTTCTAACCTCTCTTTGAATTGACAGGCGAAATAAATCGATCTGTAAAAAAAATGTGCGTCTAAATTTAAACCGATGGAAAATAAGGCCCAAATTACGATTGACGGTGTTCACTGCTGACACCACTTTGGACGGGGGGTCAGTGTCGTTTTATTTTCAGTTTTCACTTTGGAATGAAAAGCGAAAATCTGTTAGTTACGTTGGCATAATTTCCGACTTGGTTGCATCTCAGTGCCAAAATACGCCAGGCTATTTTAAGACATTCTTCAAACCGAATTGCTTGGCTTTGATTCCAACAGATTCTCGAGACTTTCCAAAGACAGCCTCTCTGCTAACTCTCCCACGAGCCACAATGCGTTACGAATTAATAAAAAGAAAATTGACTATGTAATGAAAAATATACTAATAATATTTACGTGTGTATGTGTGTGTATGTGCGCTTGCGCGCGCTGAAGTTTCCAGAGAAAGACTTGTTTACAACTATGTATTCAGAGTGTAATTTAAAAAAAAAAAAAAAAAAAAAAAACGCGGGCTTACGGCCATATCAGGTTTAAAAACGAAGAAAGCTTAAATGAGTGGACGATGTAATGGATAACGGCTCGGAAATCGAAGAACCGAGTTCGAATTCCTGTTTCGTTCATTATATTCACTTACGCGGAAATAGCCTTGAAAAGCGTGTGGATACATCACTTCTAACGCCCACACGCCAAGAATGAGTTAATTAGTAGAACTTGCATTTGTAAATCATTATTATCGCCGAAAAATTCTTACAATCTAAAAATAATTTTTCTCTCTTTAAATAAATTGTAAAAGTTTGATAATCCGTAAAAAAAGACAAATCAATCGCCCACCTCACAGTACTGAAACTGTTTTTAAAACCGATCGACTGCCTTCGACGATAATAACGTTACTCACGTACATTTTCCATACACAGTATACACTGTTCATATCTATCTATCTATCTATCTATCTATCTATCTATCTATATTATACACACACATACATACATATATATATAGAGAGAGAGATGTAGAGACCAATAGTGTTATAAAATCCTCGGAGAATTCCAACGAGATATATTTAATCATTTCTACAATTGTTCAAACTTAATTTAACAATTGGACAATTTTGCTCTTACACGATTTGGACAATTTTACTGTTACACCCGGGTATATATACCCGGTGTTTAAATTTTACAGTTTCCCCGTTTTGATTACTGTTGCTCCAACAAATATTTCGGAGGTAATGGCCCAAAAAGGTTCCTTTAAAGAATAAGATTTCGTCATTTTGAAAGCTATATATAAATTCGGTGATACCAAATTTTTGTTAAAATACATACATACATACATACACACACATATATATATATATATATATATATATATATATATATATATATATGGTTGGATTGATGTGAGTTTGTGACCCTGGGTTTCACGCTTTTGCGATCGTCAGACAAACTGATTAATTTTTTAAAATTTTCGGTTTATGTAGATTGCGTGTATTGGTCTTATTATGGAAGTGGTGGTGGGGGGAACTTCGTCGTGATGTTATCGTGCTAACGCAAACATCGATGTATGTTCATACGCCTAATGAAGTACGCAGACACACATTCACACTTGGTGGACCGTCGAGACTCATACATATATATACACACACTTTTCACACACACACACACACACACATACACTCATTTTATATATATATATATATATATATATATATATATATATATATATATATTACCTAAAGGCCATTGGTTCTCTGGAAATCTAATGACGTTTTCTCGCTTATGGAAGTCTCTTTCCGCTTCTTGCATTCCAGTCAACTTTGACCTTCAAAACTTTAAATACAATATCAATCGTTATCTTCTATCTTCTTAACACTTACTCTTTTATTGTCTTCTCGCCTTAATAGCCCCCTTGCGTCCTAGTGGCTTTATTGCCTTGCTTGGGATTAAATGATTGCAAAGCAAACAAAAAAAAAAAGAAAAAAGAAGATATGTGGAGTGCTGGTTAGATCCTCAGTTGCCCAGTGGCCCCCAGCCAGTCATGATTGCAATAAAGAAATATATTGTTTGGGGTAAGCAGATTTATGTGGAATTGATGAAAGATTATTTTAAGAATGAAAGAAAGTATATTCTGTATTGAAGTCTCTCATTCATGATGTCACCAGATATAAGAAGCAACCGGAAATCAACGAGTGAAGGGGTTGAGTAACTGTTCTTTTTTCTCTTTCTGACTTGTTGTTAATGGAACGTAATTGTTCCTTTTGCGCATGCGTTGTCTTTAAAACAAACGTAAGAAGCCAGCAAAAATGTACGGAATAAAAACAGGCATTTGTTGGCGACTTGTTACCATGGAAATCCATTTTGCTCAATAGGAACGGGAGAATCATATTTCGATGTCGTTATAGCAACCATTATCATACGTAAATTGTAATCATATATATATATATATATATATATATATATATATATATATATATGAAATGGTAAATTAACGTTGCATGCTTGTGCATATATAAATGTTAATAGTTGTGTTTATGTATTTACGCGTGCGTTTTATTAATAAATATATAAAAAAAGAAACGCTTTTATGTCGAGAGCGGATTCTCTGAAGTGTCGGTAAATATTAAGAACGCTTCTTTCTCATAAAAAAATAATATAAATACATATTTATACCTGCAGAAAATAAATAGGTGTCATGGAAACTTACCCACATACATGCAGAGATTACCTATTAGAAAGAGAGATATAACAGTGAAATAGATATGAAAATTCAGATTAATCATCTGAGACAGACCTCTCCGCCTTTCGTCAGCGTGGCTGATGTTAACATCCAAGACTCGTTGCACCTTCTAGGGCTAATATTCTCGGCTGGCATGAAGGGGATTATATTGAATCTATATTTAATCCATTGCTAGGTCAGCTGCTTATAAAGTTGGTTCACTGTGTAGTACTAGACATTTTGTCTGTCCAAAAATCTATCTTACATACATCCATGAATTGAATATTGCTGCCATATCTGGCCTGGTGCTTCTGCTATATATCTAGAGAGTTCTCTAAAATCCAAAGAAGAATCTGCAATGTTATCGGTCTTGCAAAATAATGACGTTAGGTATGTACATTTGGTGGGGGATAGAAGGGAGTAGCAGGGTTAGGGTTAGTTAAATCAGAAACTTATTCTGAACAGCCACTTGTCTAGTTACTTTCATATTAACGTGGGTGTCCCACCATGGCTCTATCCTTGGTTTTACTTCGTTTTTAATTTGCATTAATGACCTTTTCCGATGACATCAGCTCTCAACTCGGTATCCATGCTGATGACACAAACATTTACTCTTGTCTTGATAAATTCGATAAGGTCAAATTGACAGCCAATATCCAACACTACCTCCAGTATATTGTTAACTGTGGCAAAAGATTGCATGTCAATTTTAACACTTCCAAAAGTAAACTTCTCTCCATTAATCATCTCTAAAACCTCTCTATCTCTCATCAGCATGGTTGATATTCTAACTTCTAGGAAAGTGACGTGTTGCACCTTCTTGCGTCATCATTCTCAGCTGACATGAAATGGAAAGACTATATTGAATCTATTGTTAGGTCAGCTGCTAAGAAAGTTTGTTCATTGTATAGTACTAGACATCTCTTTTCAGAATTTATCTTACATATCTATAAGTCTACCATTCTTCCATGCATTTAATATTGCTGCCACATATTGTGCGGTGCTCCTGCTGTATATTTAGAGATTCTCAATAAAAATTCAAAAAATGATCAGCAATATTATTAGTCTTGACCTGGTGTCTCGGCTTCAATCAGGCCGTAATATAGCCTCTCCGTACCTCTTCTATATATATAGTGCTGTTCGATAAAAGTGACTCACCTGATTTTTTTTTACTTAAAATTTTTTCGCCTATTGTTTTTGGAGTCAAACTAATTTTTAATCTTACTAAAAAACCCATCCTGACCACCTAAAAAGTTTACTCACCCTAAATCATTCTATTGATAATTATAATTTTGGATATAAATGAGATTTAGGGAAAAACTCTGTGCAAAAAAAGTGACTAACTTATTTCCTGCAACAAGTAATCAATAGAAACATAACCGAACAGCTTTAAATAAAGAAAAATAGACGTATAATCTATTTATAATAGGTAATATAGTTCGAAATATTTAATAATCTATGGGTCCTCCTTTATTTTGAATAACCTTTTCAACCCTTTTTGGCATTGATTTGATTAGGTTTTGGCAAATCTCATCTCCAAGCATTGAATTCCATTCGGATATGAAATTCACAATCAAATCCTCTTTGTTGCTCAACTGCTTTCTCGAGAGCCTGTACTTTATAATGCTCCATAAGTTTTCTATGGGGTTGCGGTCAGGAGATTGGGGCGGCCATGTCATAACACTCACCTGCTTCTCATCAAAGTATTCCTTCATCAATATTGATTTGTGACAGGGAGCATTATCCTGCATAAAAATGAGCTTGATGGGATCGATTTGCACCCTTTCAGCAGAAAGGAGCAGACAAGTCTCTAAAATTCTCTTGTACTGCTCGCTCCTGAAGGTCTTTTCAATAGGTTTTAAGAAACCAATTCCATGAAAAGAAAAACATCCCCAGAACATTATACTGAACGGATGTTTGACAGTATTTACTGCTCAATTCAAAGAGCTTTCAAAGCTTCTTCTTCGGATTTTAGATCGCTTATCCTTTGAATTTAGCTCAACTTTCGTTTCATCGGAGAAGAGAACATTTAGTAAAAAACATCAGGTGAGTCACTTTTATCGAACAGCACTGTATTTTTATGGTTATTGTTTGGATGAACTCTTTACTATGGTACCTAGATTGTATAAATTTGAACTACACATTATGAATTTAAGCGCAGACTGGCGGCAAGATCTCATCAATTCACACTTGCACGGGCTAGATGTAACTGTAAATTCTATGCTAACAGTTTCTTTTTCTCACACATCTCGCTTGTGGATCTCCCTTCCGTCTCCATGCTTTCCAGCCAAATTGATCTTCAAAAATTTAAATGCAATATCAATCGTTATCTCTCTCTCTCTCTCTCTCTCTCTTATTGTTCTTTTCTAAAAAGTTAATGTTTTCGTTTTCTCATATCCTTTGACACTCAATAACCCGTTGGTTGGCTTGCTTGGGGTGAAATAATTAAAAGTTATGTTTTAATTACCAAAATACGTGATATTTTAATAAGGTAAACTTTAGCAATAAGCGTTGACTTATTCCTAATAGGTCCCTGCAGTCATAGACGCAAGTGCATTGCCTCAAACGATTGCAACTGAATCATTTCTAAAACGGCCAGACGCTTTCATGCAATTCGACACGGAGTTGTGCTAACAAGGAGACTATTTGGCGAATAATTTTCTTTCAATCTCCCACACACACTACGTAACAGTAAACAAATATTTCTCCTAATAAAAAAAAAAAAAAAATAGTGAAATCGAAATAGAAAAAAATGTCTGAAGATAAATTGATATTTATCGCCTTCGGAGGGGTGACTCTACTTTTGCGGCCGTGCGAAATAAACTTCCGAAAAAAATCAATTTTTCATCTGAATGTTTCGACGTTTTCCTTCTTTCTAAAGTTTATTTCTTTTTATTCAGTCACATACAATCGGCCTATATTGGTTGATCAGATTAAATCTAGCCGTCTTTTATTCATTCATTTGTAGTACGTTACGGCCTTTCTAAGCGCCAGCATTGATACTCTGTCAAGAAAGTGAGCGAATTAATTCAAAATGATTAGATATTTTATAGACGATGGAGAAAGAAGGACTATGTATAATTCCGAAATAGATGGTCAAGAATCTTTTTATATTAACTAACCAAGGGGTTCTCAACCAGGGAAGAATTCCCCCCCCCCCCTCGAGGGTAATTTTAGACTTTCGTCGGTGGGGGGGCATATTTTCTTGTTTCTTATTTACAGGATTTTTTTTTATTGAATTCCAATATCTTGGCATTTTTGTTTTGTTTTTTTTGTTTATTGAAATATGCTTCAGTTTATTCATTTAATAATTTCGTATGCCTTAACTGATCGCGTCAGCTGTTAGGGAGATTAAATATACTTTTAAAAAATATTGACTATCATTATTGCTTAGGTAATAAGCATTATAACATATCACAAATAGCTATAATGTCGGAAAAGGGATTTTCGAAAATATGCACATTTTTTGTATATTTATGGTTATTTTGTTAACTTTCATCAAAAAACAGCATTCTTGTACATTTAGTTATGGATGATAATATGTATTAATTAGTAATTTTGTTAATTAATAAGTATTTGTGCTTAGTTGTTGACATTAATAGCTATCTGCTAATGTGTTAAAATTTTGGAATAATGCAACAATAAAGATTTTATCAGGTTGGTGCAAAAATAATGACGTAATAATGTCGTTTTTTGACGTATTTTTAACGTAAAAAAAACGACATTATTACGTCATTATTTTTGCACCAACCTAATAATTTCCTATCTAGTAAAAAAAGGTATTGAAATGTGAGTTCAATACCTGGTTAAGGCAGTGGAGAACTTGGAGAGGGGAATTAACAGGAAATAACTGATAACTGACATCCAGTAGGCATGGCATGTGGAACTAGAACAGTCTACCCCAGTGAGTGAAATAAAGGGTTCAGTTCGACATTCCAAACCACCTGAAGAATGTCGTTGTGATAAATATGGAGACAAAGATGAGGATGATAGTCCGAACAATGTAGATAGTGTACATAATACCTCATCTCAGAAATATAGACAAAAACTTTATTATATCCAAAAGTAAGAAAACAAAATAAAAATCAAGCAATTATTACAATTGAGCAAGACAGTAGTTACCATTAAATTTCAGACAAAAATTTTCTTTTATATGATCTGTACAACCCGCGTCTTGTAAACGTCTTAGTGAAATAAGTATTTACTCGCGTCCCACCACGAGGTCAGGTTGTGAAACAAGGTCGGTTTAATGTGGGGAGCCCGAGCGCGCACACCCGGGCTAGGAACAAACATTGCCCGCAGACCCCGCAACCGTCGGTTGCGCTGGCCACGATGCGAGCACCGATACCTCTCTCTGGTGCAATGAGAAGACGGGGCCTCGGGCAGCTGTTCCCCAGGGCTGTGCACTTTTCAGTATAATTTTCCTCAGTTGAAACTCTGTCCTTTGACGGAGTTGCCCCTGAGTGCACTCTGCTCAAAGACAGAGACGCAACTGAGAGTTGATAAATGGTGTGTTACAAACTACTCGAGAGAGCAATTTGCACACTTACTTCTTAGTGGACTAATTAGGATATAAAAATTCTGATTGTATTTATACCAATGCAACCGGAAGTTATCGCAAGAAAAATATTAATGAAATAAATATATTTTACAAATATATAATTTGAATTTATTGCATATAATTTTAGTGAAACAAAGTACAAATATTAAACGTGATGAAATTAATATAATGAATATTATCAATGATAACATTTTTTAATCTGTATAATAGCCTTTTAAATAATGACAATAGGTATATGAAAGTTACTCTAAAAATGTCTAAGCTCATAAGAGCTGCCAAGTAACTAATCGCGAATTTTAAACCTACGTGGCATACGCAGGGGAATTTTAAAAGATATTTTTAGTAAAGAAAGTGCGCCTTATATGCAGTCAAATACGGTGCTTTATTTTTTCATTTGTTTATTATTTAAACAACCCTCAGGATGCTACAGCTTAAAGAAATCTAATTAAACAGATTATTTTGACTTACTTAGATAATTCCATTGTTTTTCAGCTCCGTTCTACTAATTTCTCGTAAATGTTAGACGACAATGATGCTAATTATTACGAGCACTGTACGTTTTCGAAATTACAATTGAATTTTGGCAAAGCAGATCTATATTCTTTCTATACAGACAAGATGAACTATAAAAACTTACATGACAATTTTAAAATTTGAATGAAAAATAAATAACATAGATGAAATCTTTATTAAATTATGTTTTTAAAAGTTGCTATGCAAATTAAATGTTTACAGCTTATGTTGTAAATGCTATATGTTACTAAAATTGTATGTTCAAAATACTAAGGGCACACCTTCATATGTTAAATAGTATCCCACAGACTTCGGGCCTGGATCAATGCGTGGTATCTGTTTTCTTTGTAATTAATGGAGAAGCCGCTCCTTCCTGAGGATTCCAACTATTCGATAATACTCGTTTCATTGCGCACTAAAAGAGGTAGAATCGGTGAAATACCGTTGCCAGTGTGATAGTGATCGCTGGGACGGGCCAGTTTTTGGATTTGCCAAAGGCAGGCCAACGCTACAAAGACTTTGAGTCACGTTTTGTCACTGTGGGGAGGCGAGTAAATAGCCTCATATGTTTAACAATATGCCCTGGGCTATTTTGTTTCACTGATATAAGCAGGGGACGCACCGAAAAAATTTAGTTTAAAATATAATATCCGAAATGTCATGAAGATTTTTTTTAAAATGTGAACAATGTTACTTTATCTGTTTCGAGAATTGGAATGTAGCATATTCGATAGCAATGTTTTGAATAGGGTTATATTTGTGCTGTTTTTCGATCATTTTCAAATGGGACTAGCGTTGGTGTTGAAGATGACAGTGATGCTTCTGGGAAAAATCTTCAGAAAAATATTTTACCAACTATAGCTATCAATCTTATTTTGAGAAGTGGTTTGAGTCTGGTGATGGAAAATAAAAGAAAATACAAAACATTTTTTTTTAAACATTGGTGATATTTCTACTTTTCTATCTCTAGCCGCACAGGTATTCCTTCACCCCTCGGTCGATATTCCTTCACCCTTCGGTCGATATTCCTTCACCCTTCGGTGGGTTTAATTGGCGTTTGCCTGTTATAAATCCACCACTTTCCTCACCGCCATTTTCCCCGTCTATCAGGAGCAGAGCAGGTAGATTTTCATTTGGCAGACAGGAGATTATCTGTCTGGTCAACGTGTCTTCTCTGACGAACTCTAAGTGCAAGTTCTATTCAGGCATCTTCGGGCTGCGGAGAAACACGTATTACATAACAACACATATGGCATGCGCAACTATTTTTCATGTTTCTTCGCTTTTATTTTATTTTTTTTTTTTGATCTGTCTCTAGATAATGAACTTTAATTTATCGCAATACAGACGCCTCCCCAATCCAGAACTAGCTTTCATTCAAACTCTCCTCCTCTCTTTCGTCGCCATTCATTCGCCTCTCTTTCTGGGGATGTGCGGATGGTGAAATGGCTCTGAGTGAAAAATCGGAATGCCAGTCTGGTTCGTTATATTCCCTTTTTCTCAAATACTTTTGTGAAAGGTTTGAATCCATCTCCTCTCCTCCAGCTACGGGTTAAATAGAAGGAATTTTATCTGGAAAAATGATGGCTATTCTCAAAAGATTGTTAATGTTATAGTCACTCATAAAAATATTCTTACAATCCAAAATACGTTTCATTTTTTTTAATAGCCTAAAAATGGTTGATAAACCGTAACAAACAAATCAGTCAATCGAAAATCCTCTGTGTATATTTATTTATTTTTCCTTTCACCTAATTTTGTTTTTGTTTTTATTACCGGATTTCTTACCGTTTAATTTCCCTGCATTACATCATCTTTTTCTTCCACGACCCCTTTCTCATTTAATCCTAATTCTTTCCTGATTAGGGATATAGATTTCACGATCAGAGATTATTTGCCATTGTGACACAGAACAAATTATGCCCTCTAATCCTCGTTAGAAAAGTAAAAAGGCCGTACAAACAAGAACAAAAACAATACTGATATAATATTATTTGTTCCTAAATATATATATATACTGACTCTTAGAATAAATATCGTGTTCAATGAAACCATGTATACACACGAACACACTGATAAGAACGCATACACTGGGGGGGGGGGAATAAATATTCGTACACTTGAAAAATTGTATTTTTATAAATGTAAAAGCCTTAAATAAAACAAATCTCGGCACATTTTATGTATAAAGACACATACTATTAAAAATATTAATAAACTTAATTAATTCTTATTCTAACAGAAATTAATGCATTTTTTTAAATTCTAACTGGTGAAAAAAGTATTCGTACAAATCAATTATTAGAATAAAATAATCAATTAATTATGAAAAAAAGTATATTCTAGAATGTTCCAGTAATGTTATCAGTAATTATAGTTAACGCTATTAGCTATTATCAGAGCATTCTGCAATTTCTAGTCTTACGAGAAGGTTCTAATAATGCCTAAAGGTAAAGAATTGACTATTTCACAAAAACAACACATTTTGTCTTTTTGGAAAGATGGGAACAGTTACAGAACGATTTCTAACAACCTGAATATTCCTTTTACTACAATTGTTTCGTTCATTGCAAGATTTAAAACTCGTAACAGCGTCGAAAACCAAAGACGAACATGTGCTCCGATGAAGATTTCTCCAAGATCAGCAAGGATATTAGGACGCCAGATCCAACAAAATCCACAGGTTACCCGAGAAGAGCTGCAGGAACATTTGCGTGCATTACGGATTAAAGTAACCAAGCGTACAATAAGTAATGAACTACACAAAAACAGTCTGAAATCACGTATCCCAAGGAAGACTCTACTCCTCTTGAAACGACACAGAGATGCTAGGCTAAAATTCGTTAGAGAGCATAAGGATAAAGAATATTCGTTTTGGGAAAAAGTACTATTGACAGATGAAACTAAAATAGAGTTCTTTGGTCATAATTATTGAAATCATGTGTGGAAGAAGGATGGTGAAGCCTACTTACCAAAGAACACGTTGCCAACTGTAAATTTTGGTGGTGGCAGTATCATGATCTGGGGCTGTTTTTCTGCAAAAGGTGTTGGCAGAATATTAATAATAGATGGCAAGATGAATGCCGAAAGATACCAGAAAATCCTACAAGACAATTTAATGCGTTCTGTTGAGAGACTTCAGCTACCTCCTGATTAGGGTTTCCAACTGGATAATGATCCTAAGCATACCGCTAGATCTACAAAGAAATGGTTAGCTGAAAGTAACGTTGATGACTTGCAATGGCCAAGTCAGTCCCCAGACTTGAACCCAATCGAGAATTTATGGCGATATTTGAAAAATCCAATTGGGAAAAGAGCACCAACAAATATCAAGAATTTGAAGACAATATGCCAAGAAGAATGGGACAAAATACCACTCAATGTGTGCAAATCATTAGTTGAGACGTACAGGAATGGTAGCTGTTGAACACAATAAAGGATATTCCACAAAGTATTAAATTAAGTTAATATGTTTGTTTTTGTACGAATACTTTTTTCATCAGTTAAAATGAAAAAAAAGCATTAATTTCTGTTAGAATAAGAATTAATTAAGTTTATTACAATTTTTTAATAAAATGTATCTTTACACATAAAATGTATCAAAATTTGTTTTACTTAAGGCCTTTACATTTATAAAAATACAATTTTTCATGTGTACGAATATTTATTTCCCCACAGTGTATATGACGATTGCGTAAAAGATTTATAAGATCATTTTATTTTCCTTAATCTGCGATAGACACTTAATTTTAGGTTATTGTTACTACTCTGAACTAAGATATCCATCAAAGGTAAATTATTTTTGTTTCTATTTCAGAACTAAATTTTATCGTATGTTCGACTTTGTTTAGTTTATCCTCGAAGTCAGTTAAATTAGTTTTGCGGGGATATGTTAATAGAGAGTCATCATATACTGGAGTATGTTGATTGTTTAGTTCAAATATTTTGGAAAGGACCAGATTCAAGAAATTCTAAGAAAATGCACGCGAACACCTCGCTTAGATGCGAATCTATTGGTAATAAAAATTACTGTAAAATTTGAAATAGCAGTGACTGTTCGAAACTGTCGAACACTCTGTCTTGAGCAGAGAGGAACCCGGAAGAGGCTTTGCCGCAGGCCAAAGTTTTGTCTGGGAAAGTATACAGTCCCTGAACCCGTTTATCCGGGTTCTAAGGGAATATCTTTGGCCAAGCTTACGGACTCGGAAAACCCACGGTAAACTCGGCTTTATGCTACATACATCCCTCGTGAGGTGGGGGGCTGTTAAATATAGCAGTGATTGGTGATGAAACAGCAAATACGTATTATTTAAACTAATGGTAGGAAAATGTTTACTTTCGATTTTCCTAGAGGTTTTTTTTTAAATGATTTTGTTTACACGAATGTTGGTATAAACAGACTTAATATCTTAATACATTTATTCCGCTTAAATTATCAACCAGGATTGGCTGAATTTGTAATGGGCTGATATACCTAAAATATATATATTTTTAAAAAAGTATAAATTTAAATTGAAAATTCTCAAAATTCGGTTTCATGCGCATGTGCTGCAGCGTCGACGTAAAGATCATTTTAGTCCGAGAAAGTCTTAAAGGACGAAATGCATCACACAAAAACATTTTCCACTTTCTTATAAAATTCATACATTGTTATCATATATATATATATATATATATATATATATATATATATATACACACACAGCAAATTATAATCTGAAGTTACTGAGAAAAAGATAATAGTCCGATAATAAGCCGATAGTCTAATATATGGAAAAGACACTAGTGTTTTTATTTTAGAGTGTTATAGTTATAGGTTACTAAAAACGATTATCAAATGGTTATAAGTTACTAGAAATGATCATCCAATATTTATATATTACTAAAAATGATTATGAAATACTTTGCAAAAAAGACGACTTTCAAGAAGTTAAGATGATATCATACATACATATGTAAATGCGTCTGTGATAGAAATTAGGAGGATTTGAGATAATCATCATTAAATAATTCATCGAATCTAGAAGAAACCTCCACAGAAAGCCCTCGACGGCCGTTTCGTCCTGGACTCATCAGCAGTGCGCATCCACTACCGAGTATTGAAACCCGAACAGTTACGATATCAGGTATGCGTCATATCACATGTACCAATGGGCCGTCGGTGACGAAAAGACGTCAAATTTAAATATATAGTGATTTTCCAAGCATAGCTTAGATGTGCCACAAGGCCGAAATTAGGGGGCACCCAGTGAGGATCAAACCTACTACTCAGTCGTAATTGTTCTAGCGAGCCAAGCTTGCTAACCCTTACACCGCCTTGAGGTGCCCAATATATCTATCTATCTCTCTCTCTCTGTATATATATATATATATATATATATATATATATATATATATATATATATATATATATATATATATATATATATATATGTGTGCGTGTGTGTGTTAGCATTGGGATATATGATCCTGTCACAATTTTAAATTACTGACAATATATATATATATATATATATATATATATGATTGACAACTGGGAAATGTTCATGAAATTATATTGTTTCGAAAATATATCCGATTATACATTTCGCCGTTTGTATTCATCACATCGAAACCAAAAAATGAGTTGTATGTGTGTGTGTATTTGTGCATTCTTACTAAATAATGAAATCTTATTATTTTTTCCAACCTGGCGTTGCCCGTGGCTAAAAAAAAAAAAAAAAAAAAACAAAGGAAAGAAAATCAGTGATTTTTAAAAAGTCTTTAAAATCGCATAGAAGTCGGTATAGTTTTAAATTATTCGATCTGATGAAGCCTAAACGGCAAGGTGCATAATGGGATATATTTTCGAAACAATATACTTTCATAAACGTTTTCCAGTTGTCAATCATATATATATATATATATAGAGAGAGAGAGATAGATAGATAGATAGATAGATAGATAGATAGATAGATAGATAGATACCACACATCACAAAATTTATCGCATGTCTACTTACGCCAAAGAGATGTAAGTAACGTCAACTGGTCTGATTTCCTGTGTTTTTCATCCATTGTTTCCTTCTGAAATAGCAGGTGCTTGTCGACCGGTGGAATGCTTTTCTGTTTCTCTTCGTACAATGTGAATCCGGGAGTGGAGAGGAAGTGGGCGCCGCCCTTGCAACAAAGAAAGAAGGAAATGAAAGAACAGAGAACATTTCATAAAGATTGAAAACATGTCATTCACTGTGGTTTTTATGTTGAGCTTTTACTCTTCGGACATTTGAATCAAACGATGGACGAAACCTGTTTGTTCATCTTCTCACCTGAAAAGCACTTTATATATTTACCTACCTACAGAACTGCCTGTCCGCATATATAGATATCAGGAATTTCAATATGTTACGTTTAGTTTCTACTTCTTTGTCTTAACTCCTGTCCATCTGTCTTATTCACATTAAACATGGACAGATGTTAGTGTAGCGGTCATCGGCACGGAAAATGCGATTAGTTCAACGAATTAAAACCCTAACCAAGGCTGATGCATTCGATATCGCACAATTAACTTTGGAAAATTAGCAGTTCATCTCTTCTTCACAAGCTAGACATTAATAACAGGGTAGAATGAATTATACATCATTGGCTGACAGCCCGTCTAGGAGATTTTTTTAATATTTTTTTACAGTTTATCACCCTTTTGCAAGTTATTTGAAGCTGGAACGTTTTTAGATTGTAAGAATTATTTTTGAAACAATAAAGATTTTCTGATACAAGACCAACTATTTAACCCATAGCTGGGAGGAGAATTAGATTCATACCTTTACCAAGCAAGGTAATTCGACGTGGTGTAATGGTTAGCAAGCTTGTCTCTATACATTAATTACGACTGAATAGTGAACTAGATCCTAACTGGCTTCCCCATACTTTCGGCTTTGTGCCACATCTAAGCTATGCTTAGAAATTCACCATACCTTTCCCAAGCGTATCTGCGCGTAATTGAAGATAACGAACTCGACTGGAATTCGAACTCGGTTCTCCGATTTCTCATTCCGATACGTTATCCATTACACCATCCGCACATCAAGCGGTCACCCATCTGACCAAGTTCGACGTTGCCTAACTTCGGTGATCATACGAGAACCGGTGTTTCAACTTGATATGACCATAAACCCAGTCTAGGCAAAGAAAAGTTTAAATTCTAGGTGTCGGGGTAGCAACTACACCTAGCACTGTTGCCGTTCGAATAAACAGGAGTGTAAGTATATTAAAACCCTTTGAATCAAGAGGACCTCTTGCGATTTATTTGACCCCCTCCAAAATTTATTGAAATTCAAATACGGCAAATAATGCATGTTGGGAAAAATTAGTGTTTTTTTTTTTAATATTTTCTGCTTATTAGTAGTATATTCTGTTACTTAGAAAAAGCGTATTCCTGCTTTTACATGAACTTCACCTATTTATTTATTTTGGGAGACTCCCCTCAAAAGAAGGCTTTCCAGAAAGCCTTTCAGTAGTAGTTATTCTAGAAGAACTTTCACAAGAAGTCTTCCTGGAATACCTTTCAAAAGAAGCTCTTCTAGAAGACCTGCCAAAAGAATTCTTTCCAAACGACCTTTCAAAAGAAGTCCTTTAAACTGAAGCCCTTTAAACTGAAGCCTTTTCAAATGAAGCCCTTCCATAAGACTTGAAAAGACGCCTTTTTAGAACACTTTCAAAACAATACCTCCCAGAATTCCTTTCAAAAGACCTCTGTGAAGCCCTTCCAAAAAAAGCCAACCAAAAACCCTTTCAAAAGAAGCACTTTCAAAAGAAGTGCTTCCAGAAGGACTTTCAGAAGTAGCTCTTCCAAAAGCCATTTCAAAAAAAGTCCTTCCAGAAATCCTTTTAAAAGCTCTTCCAGAAACCCTTTGAAAAGAAGCTCTTCCAGATGCTCTTTCACAAAACCATTCCAAAAATGAAATTGTTCATTTTAAAATGATTGTCGAACTGAAAACTTTTCAACATCCCCTTGTACATAAACTAACAGTATAAACAATATACCAGCCTGGGTTTTTCGAGAGGTTTTAATAAAGGGATTTAGAAGCAGTTACTGCATTTTAATTCGACAATATTTTCAT
Source organism: Acanthosepion lycidas (assembly GCA_963932145.1). Classification (NCBI taxonomy): domain Eukaryota; kingdom Metazoa; phylum Mollusca; class Cephalopoda; order Sepiida; family Sepiidae; genus Acanthosepion; species Acanthosepion lycidas. Next base: position 44,403,605 of record OZ010612.1, read on the forward strand.
TATTATAAATGTGATATTTAGTGGCTGACGACTGAGGAAAGACTCGGTGACAACTGGAAAGACAGTTGGCAAGCCGGGAAGACGGCTATACGGAGTCTGCAGGATTCGCACCACTAATGACATGTCTCTTTGTTGTAAAGAGATTCCCGTTTCATGTAACAAGTAGATCACGGAATACATCCCCCCAGCGGATCCTGAGAGGGGCAGCATGAGATCCCCAGTAGGACGGATACAGCGGTTACGAACACAGCAAACGCCCAAAGGACTTCTGACTCAATGTGCCCCTGCGAAAAAACGTTCAAGAATCAGCGTTGCCTAAAAGTACACTAGGCCAAGATGAAATGTGCAGTTGTGGCTGAGAACACACAACGCATAGGTGTTACACCAAGTAAGACGGAAGAGGAGCAGGTCCCGGTGACAAACCACAGCGCCCAGCATCACCCAGTATGGACTCAGACCTTGCCGGACAGAGTAGTCTCTAAGCGGATTAAATGGCGCCCAGCAAACAACAAGTAAGTTTGGCGCGATTTTGATGAAGACGTATGCGTTATAATCCAAGGTACGTCTGTAGGTAACATCGACTGACGACTTCAATCTATGAGTAAACTCATTGTCAGTTACAGATCAGAGCGTTTCGGCCATATTGATAAAACGAGAAATAAAATCTACACTCAGAATAGGCGTGAAGAAAAAGAAAAGGAGAAGTAAGGCAGGAATTAAGATCCCTCAAGAAACAATTTAAGGCCGCTTGTGAAGAGGAACGACCAGCCCTTTCAGAACTGAGAGATATTTTAAGACAAAAACTGAAAAACCTGCGAAGAGCAGAAGGACATCGTCGCCGTAGGAAAGAGCTGACCAGGAAGAGGGTTTCGTTTATCTCCGGCCCGTTTGGTTTCGCCAGAAGACTTTTGGGAGATAAGAGGAGCGGCAGATTAGTATGCCTAAAGACAGGGTGGATTCCTTTTTGAAGTGCTCTTTTAGGGACCCAAGAAGAGGAATAGATTTGTATATATGTATGTTAAACTTGTATATATAGATGACGAGAAGCTTGAAAGAATCAATTTATTCGAGTTGCATTCAGTCGCATATTCAACGACTTCATATTTGCGTTTTACTGGTCTTTCGAGTAGATTTATTTTATTACAGTGTAACCCGGATATGAGAGACTCGGATATAAGAGAAACCTGGATATAAGAGAGATGTTCTCTGGTCCCAAATTAGAGCCATACTTACCTAAACAAAATAGACCAAACCCGGATATAAGAGACTTCTCCGTTCCCGACAACTCTCTTATATCCGGGTTACACTGTACAAAAAATATTCTTACACGCAATCTTTCCTTTTGTTTACACGCAATTTTTTTTCGTTTCTGTTTTTTTCTTTTTTTTTTTTTTGTCGTATTTACTCGTTTTTTCAATCGGTTTTCTTTAAAGATTATTCTCTTTTTTAGGAGTACTTATTTTAACTAAATTTACACGCTATTTTTTCTTTTAACTATTATTCAATATGTAAATAATTAGCTTGATTAATTTATTTTAACCAATGTTGGTTAAATGTTATTTCTCTTAGTTTTTAAACAAATTTCTTCTGTCAAGGATAATTTTTGGGGATTAACCTATTTTAACTAAAATATACACGTTATTATGTTTTCTTTCTTTTTTAACTAGTATTTAACATGTTAATATCTAGATTAATGTATTTTTAAGCAATTTTAGTTAAATGTTAATTCTCTTAGTTTTTAAACGGAATTTATTTGAGTATCAATCAATATCCCAAATTATTCATAGCGCATTTTAGAAGTTTTATTTTTGTAAATAGTCTAAGTCATTTTAATCACTTTGTAGTAAACATTTTGTTAAGTGTAGCTAAGAAAAAATAAGAATAAAAAGGAAAGTTATAAAAAGGGAAAGACTATAAGATATAATAAAGAAGTTAAAAGCGGAGGAAGAGAAAGAAAAGTAAATCGTAAGACGAGCCAATATAATAAATCTTTATTTTTTATTAATATATATATATATATATATATTGGTTTGTTTTCTTCTTTTTTTCCAAAAAACACCCTGTCTTGCCCGCATGTAGGAAAATCGGTACAACCAAGCATCCCCGATCTATAACATCGAAATCCCAAGTAAAGTCTTGATTAGTTGCCGTTTTCTGGGGGAAGTTATATAATGCACGTCCTAAAGCTAGTAGCAAATTTTATTCTGATCATATTCGGTCGGGTCACCCATCAAAGAAGTCTGTTGTTTATTTATACCCGAAAATTCTACTGACATGGGAGCAACAACACTGACGACGCACCTAGATTCGGCCCTTAAAGGTGTATTTTTTAATAATAATGGATGAAGAGACAGCTGAAATTGCTTGGACACATAATGAGGAAGGAGGGCCTGGAAAATTTAACCGTCACAGGATATATGGAGATAGGGAAAGGCAGTCGACAGGCTCATGCGAATTGGTGGTGGAAAATCTGCTCAAAACCACAGGAGATAGAAAGTTGTGGAGAGCCGTGATTGACTATGAACTGAAGGGGCGCAGCACATAGAAGAATATGTGGATAGATATCCTTGAAAAAGTATTAGCTTTTGTTTTGTTTTGTTTTTTTATACAAGGTAATTAATGTTCAATGACCACAATATTTCGGTGGATATTAATTTTAACTATTTGAAAGTATGCTTTTCTATGACGAGACCAGTGTTTCGATGTTTGAAAAAAAAAAAACTTAAACACGAGTATTCACTTTTATAGTAATGCTATATCTAGAAATATCATAGATAGATATCAACACTCTTAGATAGATGGATAGATAGATATGGTTAAACTGATAGATATGAGGACTAGTGTCTCCTTAAATACAGTTAATTTCAAACAATATATATATATATGTATGTGTGTGTGGTGTGTATGTATATATATATGTATATGTGTGTGTGTGTGTGCGTGCGTGCGTGTCTGTATGTGTGTGGATGTATGTACATTTTCGTTGTTTTAGATAGATAGATAGATAGATCTCAACAGAATGAAATAGATAGATAGATAGATCTCAACAGAATGAGATAGATAGATAGATAGATCTCAACAGAATGAAATAGATAGATAGATAGATCTCAACAGAATGAAATAGATAGATAGATAGATCTCAACAGAATGAGATAGATAGATAGATAGATCTCAACAGAAATGTTACGACTAAGAACTAATTCCACCAAATTCTTGTCGAAAACTTTTCCTCATTTTATAGTACTATTTATAGCATGAGGCATGAACCGGGGGATCTTTTCATTATCATAATGATTAATAAACTCACGAGCTCACAATTTGTTTCATAAATGCTTTTGAAATAAATTATTAAAAGGTTTGTTTTCTTTTCCTCATTTAAAATATAGTACTGGAAAAACTGTTATAGATAGATTGATAGATAGATAGATAGATAGATAGATCTCAACAGAATGAGATAGATCTCAACAGAATGAGATAGATAGATAGATCTCAACAGAATGAGATAGATAGATAGATAGATAGATCTCAACAGAATGAGATAGATAGATCTCAACAGAATGAGATAGATAGATCTCAACAGAATGAGATAGATAGATCTCAACAGAATGAGATAGATAGATAGATAGATAGATCTCAAGAGAATGAGATAGATAGATCTCAACAGAATGAGATAGATAGATAGATAGATAGATAGATAGATAGATCTC